>CM034241.1:12352476-12698953 GCA_019916065.1 Vitellaria paradoxa
AATTATTTATTAAATTAAATTAACATATTTTATTTTATTATTTATTAAAAATAATTTAATAATATATATTTCTTATCAATTAAATTAACTAATTTAATTATTTATTTATTAGAAATAAATTAATAATAGATATTGCATATTAATTTAATTAATTTTATTTATTTATATTATTTATTAAATATAATTTTAGTTTAATAAAATATTTGACTAAAATAATTTATTTTAATATAATATAACAAAAATGGATAAATCGATAAAGTAACCACCGCTGGCTTAGTTCAGTGGAGCAAGGGCGAGCTCAAGGCTTGGGTGATCTACCCAGGTCGCGAGTTCGAATCCCTTTCTTTGACAAAGCAGATAATTAAATGAGGGACCGTGATGGGGGAACGCACCAATCCCTCCGAGAGTTTGTAACTCGGTGGGTTCGTAGGGCCCAACAGGTGATTTCTCCCATTACCCCAAAAAAATGGATAAAGTATTATAATTGACAAAATATTTGCAATAGAGAAAAAAAAGTGAAATCAAATTTTTTCTATTTAAGTTTTTATTTTTTGGAAAATAAAAAACGTAAACAGATTTAACAAATATATTTATATTGCAAGTTTACAAAATTTTGAAAACATAAACAAAAAACAAAAACGTTACCAAACGAGGCCTTAGTGCATAATATGTATGTTATTCATTTACCTGTATGTTATTCATTTACCTCTTAGGTCACGAGATTTGAAACGTGACAGTCGCTGTGCCACATAAAACATAACTCGCGTCATGGACGTGACACGTAATACTTAATTATAATTATTTTGAGGAATTTTATTAAAGTTGTAAAATTTTATTTATTATATAAGTCTTCTGATAAAGTAGGAAAAGGGCTTTTCCATATTCTAATTAATCAAAAATTTTTTATAAATTTTATATATTAATTAAATTCTACAATAATCAAAAAAAATTATTTTTTTTATATTAATTAAATTTCACATTGCTTATTATATTAATTTATAAACTAAATTGTACAAACTTTTATCTTAATATGTATTTAATTTTTAAATCATATTATTTTATAAATTACAATGATATCAAATTATTAATTTTATGATAAATAACAATCAAATTATTTTAATCTATTATTATAGAATTTTTTCTGCATATATGCCTCTTATATTTTTTATTTTAATAATAATTAAATTTTATTCTATTATATAAGTTTTAAATACTACTTATCTATTAATATTATAATTATCTAAATAAACTATGCTTATCACTTAATATTTAAATTCTAAATATTACCATTATCTAAATTGAATTCTACTTTGTCACTTAATATTATAATATCACTTAAACTTTAATTCAACAAAATTAAAAATGTTAAATGTTAATTATGTTAGCGAAAGTCATTCATAGTCATTGAAAATATTGATGAGTTAAACTGAAGGGGAGTAGGGTTATATGTAACTACCACTTATCACAATTTTATTAAAACTTAAATTATTATATATATCACTCGATACTATCATTTTTATTTATCCTGCACTTCTATTTATTATAAAACTTCCAACTATTTATATGTTTTCTATATTTTAATAAATTATTAATCTAAAAAATAATAAAATCAGATTTATCATATAACTTTCTACTATTTATCTGCTTTCCATAATTTAATAAATTATTATTTAAAAGATAATAATATCATATCATATCTTATTAAATAAATCCTTATAAGACTTTAAACCCATACCCAACTCATATATTATCTTTATTTTTTAATTTTTTTAACATATGAGAGATCATAAAATTTAAAGCTCTTAAATTCCTTAAAGATATTATAAAATTAGGAAATATATAATTATTTAATAAAAAATTTATCATTTATTCTAATTGCAATTTAAAATAATTTTTATCATAATTTTTTTAGTATTTCCTATGATTTGCATAATATATCAA
Source organism: Vitellaria paradoxa (assembly GCA_019916065.1). Classification (NCBI taxonomy): domain Eukaryota; kingdom Viridiplantae; phylum Streptophyta; class Magnoliopsida; order Ericales; family Sapotaceae; genus Vitellaria; species Vitellaria paradoxa. The sequence goes on from CM034241.1 coordinate 12,354,418, forward strand.
TAGTTATTTTATTATTTTTTAAAAAATATTTACTTAATAATAGCATTATCAAATAAAATCTTATCTCATTCTACTTTGATAATTAAGATAAAATAACAATAAAAATAATAAATTATTCTTTATATTTTTAATATTTCATGCTTCTATTTAAATTACATATTAATGATTATCCTAATTTACCTTGATTATTATCTTAATTTAAAAAATTAAGTATCCCAATGTTTAGGTTTTCTATATAAATAACAAAAATAATTATTCATTGTTTTAATTTATAATTATCTAATACAATAGACTCCTAAATATTTATTTTGTTATTTGTCACTTGATTAGGATATATACACTTGAATTCTTCTAGCATATTTATTGAAAGATTATGTGTTTTATCCTTTTAATCTGATTGTGAAATTATTTCATTCAAATATACAAAAAGTTATTATTTACTTCAACTTAAACATATTCTATTTTTATATTTTAAAAATATATAATATAAAAATTTTGTGCATTGCACGGGATTAATTATTAGTTTATGATATAACTAAGCTCTACAATGTCAAAAAATTAAGCATATATAATATGTATTACTAATTATTATAAATTTTAATTTTAATTAATAATGAAATTTAAGTTTTTAATAAATCATTAAAAGTGAAGTATATAATGAGAAATTAGTAATATATGTTCATTGAATATAGATACTCGCGAATAATATGTGCTAATAAAAAAAGATGACAACTTAGCAACAACAAATTACCAAAAAAAAAAAGTGTCAATAATAACGAAAGTGGATGAAAGTTTTGAATATGTGAATAAAAAAAATTTATTTATTTGTTTATAATTATTATTATTAAACTATATTAAGTCAAGTCAATAACTTACCATTTAATATAAACTGATATTTAACATTCAAACATTACAAAAATAAAAAAATCTTTTAATTTGTCAATAAAACTGGCATGCCCCGGGTTTCACAACCCGAGTACGCAAACAAATAATACACGTTATGCCATTCAATAATTTTTCCTGTCTCACATCAGAGCCATACACACACACTATGGTGTAATGTAAAGAAAAATAAATAAAATTCATACTTTAAAGTTAAATAAATGCCTTCGTCAAAACCAACTATGTAATAACCTGAAAATTTTTTTTTCTTAATTAAATTGCTTAAGTGTGGTGGTGATACTTGTTATAGTAAAAATCTAGAAAATTGAGGATTTGAAAATTTTTGGAATTGGTTGGAAAAATTTTCGGATTTAATTTCACCCTATGTGGGAGTTTAATGTAGAATTTCTAAATTTTTTATCCAAACACTTCTTAGCCCAATTACTTATTTGGTTCAAACCAAGCCCATTAACCCATGGGTCAACCTTTTTTTTTTACTCACCTCAACTCACTTCAACTCACTTTATCACTCAATGAGTTGACTCATGAATAGTTGCTCTAAATTATTTCCCGACAACTTCATTTTCCATCTTCCATACACTCTCACCATCTTTCAAAATTATTTGACTAATTAGACAAAGAGAAGACCCTACATTGATGACCTTAAAGCATCTTTTTCAAATTATTTATCAAACAAGATTTAAAGCATTTTGTTTGAAAGCTAGCATGATTTAAAGCATTTTGTTAATTTGTCAAAAAGCTAGCATGATTGTTTAATTTGTCAAAAAGTTAGCATGATTCCCAGATCATGCCACCCATCTTCACCCATCCTCCAACACCTATCTTAAATTATGTGGCTAGATAGTCAAAAAGGCTAAGCTAGATTATTTGTATTATACTACCTAATGCATAATGCTACTTTAGTGGTTTTCAAGTCTAAGTAAGCTTGTTTTTCTCTACCGAGACTTTCTCTACACTCCCTATAAATTGTGTGTCTTCAAAGAGAAGAAAATAAGAGAGAAAAAATAATAAATTACTAATTAGTGAGGCTGAAGATTTGGTGTTGCTTGGAGGAAGAAGAAAGGTTTGGAATTTTCCAATTTGGGTGGTGTTCAAAGCTAACTCATTTTTCTTTCTCAGACTTGGTCATTAATATCTTCATTGAGGTAGGATGATGAACCTCCTAAAATATATTTGATGCATTTTCTGGTTTGAAGTATGAAACTCGATTGTGATAAAAATAAATACCCGTATATTGGGGGTAGGGAAGCCAAAATTTTGACTGATGTAACTCAGTATGCTGACAGCTCTCTATTTGTAACTTCTTATGTGCTTCTGACCCCTAAAACGGTGGAATTAGGCTTCGGCTAAAACATAAAAGTTGTAGCCCTTTCAGTTTTCTTTTCAACCCAAAAAGAATTGCATCAATCCGATTTGTGAGTCAAAAGTTATGCCCAAAATACTGAGCACGTGTAAAACTGTATTTTCTAAACAAACTGAATTCAAAGCTGTTTTTGTACCTTTATACCTTAGAATTTTAAAAAGTGTAAAACATGAAAGTTGTAGGTCTTGAACTCTAGTTTCTATAGATATAAAGTTTATAGATATTGGAGTCCTGCTCTATTTTATATGAATTTTCTTTCAAGCTGCTATTCTGCTTAGCTTTAATTGATGCTTGTTTGGATTTGTTTAGAATATTATGTTTAAAGATTTATTTAAATTTCCAATTTCCTTCTGTTAGTTATTGTCATGTTAATAATTTCTATTGATATGAAATTATTTTAAACTAGATATTATGTATTATTTGACACTGTAATATTGATGATAATTGACTTAGATAATCAGTTTCATCATGGATAGTTGGATGACTTATTCAAGCTAAAATGCTAGTATTTGATAAAATGCCCAAAAGAAACAATGGACTTATTTTTTTCTCATTTGGTCTTTCTTAAATGAATTTGATTTATTTTTAGGCATTGTTTTGTTAACCTAACAAGTTATATAACTATATTTTTATGATTAAGTGAATTTAATGAAACTTAGTCAATACCTTCCTAAACATTGGAATAATTCTATGGACATTTGTGGATATATTGAAGCCGATAAAACTTATAAATTTTTCTAACATTAAATATAAGTTCAAAGAGCTATTTATTTTCTTTATATTCCATAAAATAATAAAATAAAAGGTAAAAGAAGCAAAAACCGAGATTTGCAGCCAATGAGGTTCGAACTTGCGACTTTAAATCGCAATTAGGGTCGCCCACCCACTAAGCTACCAACCTCGGCCTAATTAATATACCATTAGAAATAATTTTATTCTTATCAAATTTGGTACGGTAAACTTGTCAAAATAATTAACTAAAATACTAATTCGTATTCTAATTTTTTTTTCTTGCTACTTGTTAATTTACATATAATACCTACCTTTGTGATAATGATATTGATGACTATGTTAAATCTTTGATTTATTGAGAATTACTATTAAATTATGGATTTGGATAAAGTGCTTAAAAAAATATACTGCTTGTGACTGAATAATCCCACTTTTGATTGATCACCCGGGAACATTTCCGGTTGCTATTAAAAATGTCTGATTTTCATACAAGGTACCCTTAGAATGTAAAAGGGTGAGAAGAAATTAAGGCACTCGGTGCTAAAGTTATTTTTGGCAATGGGGTGATAGGTGGGTAGAAATGGCCTTTTAGATGGAGATGGGAACATATGCATTTTAATTGGGAGATGCTCCCTTTTGACCTGGCCAGTCAGGTAGCCGGTCGCAACGGCTAGGTTTTTGGTAGGTGACACCGTCGGTATGCATTGGATGCTAAGCCCGTAATGTCATTAGTTCCCAAGGCTGGGGGTAAAGGAGGATAGGAGTATGATTATCTTAGGATGATTTAGATTAAACTCATTTACAAAGTTTTACTGTGACTAGCAACCTCTCTTGTTATGTATGAATGATGTGTTGGAATTATTTAATTATATTTAATTCCTCTCGATGAATATTTTATAAATATATATATATATATATATGAAATCTGTATCGCTACGGGGTTTGATCCCGAGACCTTGAAGATCTAAATCTGAGATCCCTACCACTACACAGACTTCATTGTGGTACACACATCAATATTTAACTATTTTTACATGTAAGTAAAATAGTAGTTACGGTGACGGTTTCATCGAACTGTTGAAAGTATAATTTACATTATTCAGTTGAGATCTATTGAATTAATTGTTGCATAAATAGTATGCCACCTAAACACATTCACTTGATACAGTTTAGTATTACAACCACTGTATATAGGCACCTAGGAGATTCTGATTACTGGGCTTTAGTAGCTCACCCCTTGTGGGAATATTTTTTCAGGATATTAAGCACAGGGATACAGAAGATGAGCTGGAAAGAGATTAATTTCTCTTAAATATTCCATCAGAATAGTTATCTATTTTTTTTTCTTTCCTGCGTAGAGCTGGAGGACTTTATTTTTGGTTTGTAACAATTGTTGGAGGATTGTAATTATTAAGCATAGACCTAATTTGCTTTTATTTGGTATGTAATGTTAATGGCGTGGTTGGGACACTTAGATGGCTCTATAATATTTTTCTCTATCTTTATGTTGTGCCCTGTAGTTGAAATCCCATCAAATGGTTCCAGTCAAATGACTTATAAATATTGTTTGGGATAAACAAGGGAATTTGAATATCTTAAATTTTTCTTGCGGGTCAACCCCAATTTGGAGAAAAATTCTGGGGTGTGACAGCGTGTTATTATCATCTTATTTTTATACCTAACAAATAAATCCCAAATCAACCCTAGGCATTTGGTTATGCAAATCCGGGGCGTGACAGCTTGGTATCAGAGCCATAGGTTTACGATTTACTTAAGGGTAGTGGGGATTGGGTATTTTTATACTTATTGCGTGTATTTGTGTGTAAGTACCAACTAACCCGTCAATCTTATATAGAATGGAAAACACCGGAAGAGGCCGTGGACGACCCCGAAACAATAGCCGAAATGGGGCGCAATCACAACCAACAAATGCACAATCTGCAACCACCACCAACGTTACCAACGAGATGGCCCAAGCTATCCGGGACATGGCGACAGTTATGGCCCAATTCATACAGATGAATCCACGAGCACCGACGGTAATGCCGGCAGCGGCTGTAGCGGGAGTAGCACCAGAGATACCACCGATAAGAAGGCATGATGATGACCTGCGAAACTTCTTACGGTATGACCAACCATAATTCCATGGCGAACCTGAACCAGTAGCAGCTGAGAACTGGTTCAAAGAAGTCTCTCGTATTTTAGAGACTATGGGAATAACCTGTCATGCTACTAAGATAACCCTGGCAACGTTCCGGCTACGGGGTGATGCATATGAATGGTGGACTTTCGTTAAGGGAAGTCACAACCCTGCAACCATGACCTGGGAAAGATTTGAAGAATTGTTCATGGATCATTTCTTTCTACAAACTTTCAAGGATGCTAAGACACGGGAGTTTTTATCCTTGAAGCAGCGTGGCATAACCGTTATGCAATACAAAGCAATGTTCGCTAGTCTGTCCAAGTATGCCCAAATTTTGAATTAAACTGACAAAGCAAAGGCCGATCAGTTTACATGGGGCTTGCGGACTGACATTCGAGGGAGAATCATTGGTATGATGCACAATTCTTATGCTGCAGCTGTGAGGGCAGCCATTGCTGTGGAAATGGAAATGCAAGACACAGCCAAGCTCAAGGGATCAACGTTCAACGGTTCAATCATGAGGTAAAATAAAAATGCTGGACAAAAATGAGGTTGATTCTTTGAAAATAACAAACAGTATGGTGGTCAACCGCAAAAGAAAAATGGAGGAGGGAGTCAACCTCGACATCAGCAAAATGATCCAAATGCCTGTTACCAGTGTGGGTAACTTGGGCATTTTAAAAGGGATTGTCCTCAAAGGGCAATGACATACCCCAAGCAAAATCAACAGAATTTACAGAATCCAGGACCAGCACGAATCACCTACCCACCTCCACAACAACATTTTCAACAAAGACCACCTTTTCAGAATCCTAACATGAACCAGCAAGGAGAACAACAGAAGAACAATGGCGGAGGACAAGGTCGTGGTGGAGGAGGACCAGGGCCAAGAAGGGATAATAATGTTCTGCAGGGATGCGTATTTGCACTTAACCATTTGGAAGCACCAGAACCCATTACAACGGTACCAGAAAACACAGTTATTTATGTTACCTCATTACTCTTTAGTACTTGGGTGGTAATCCTAGTTGATACTTGCGCTTCGCATTCCTTTATATCATCCAAATGTGCATGTTCATTGAAGTTAATACCAGAGGAATTAATTGGAACCTTAACCATTGATTCTCCTCTGGGAAATAACACTGTGGCAAATAAGATCACTAGATCTTGTACGATCCAATTCGGGGAGATTATAGTAGAATGTGATCTTATCTAGTTGGATATGAACACCTATGATGTCATTCTAAGAATGGACTGGTTGTCTTTACACCAAGCAATTATTGATTGTCATCTGAAGCGTGTCTCAGTGATTCTTCCATCAGGAGCTCGATTCTGTATCCAAGGAGATTCTCGAGAAGATCCAATTATATCCCCAGTACATTCTCGAGGTTGCAGGCAATTAAATAGCTTGCTAGCCAATCTAACTTGAAATGAGGAGCTTCCACAGACTGCTCTCCCTTGAGTAGTTTGTGAGTTCCCAAATGTTTTTCCCAAGGAGCTTCCAGGTTTGCCACCTCGGCGGGAAATAGATTTTCGTATAGATCTACAGCCAGGGGTTGCACCAATTTCAGTAGCCCCTTACCAAATGGCACCAGCAGAACTTCAAGAATTAAAAGTACAACTTGAAGAATTGCTCCAGCTAGGATTCATTCGACCCAGTGTTTCCCCCTGGGGAGCGTCAGCTGTTTTTGCAAAGAAGAAAGATGGAAGTTTACGGCTATGTATTGATTACAGAAAGTTGAACAGAGTCACTATCAAGAATAAATACCCCTTGCCATGAATAGATTATTTATTTGATCAATTGAGGGGTTCACTATTCTTCTCTAAGATCGATCTTCGATCAGGATACCATCAATTACGTATCCAAGAGGAAGACATTCCAAAGATAACTTTCTGTACGAGATATGGGCACTACGAGTTCGTGGTTATGCCTTTTGGACTCACCAATGCGCCAGCAGCATTTATGGATCTTATGAATCGTGTTTTCCGTCCATACCTGAATAAGTTTGTTGTAGACTTTATTGACGACATACTTATTTATTCAAAGGATGAACGGGAGCATGAACAGCACCTTCGTATCGTCTTACAAACTTTATTAGATCACCAACTGTATGCCAAGGCTAGCAAATGCGAGTTTTGGCTAACAAAAATACCATTTTTGAGACATATAGTCTCAACAGATGGTGTTGCAGTAGACCCAACGAAAGTAGAAGCCGTAATGAGCTGGAAGCAACCGAAGATAGTCTTTGAGATAAGAAGTTTCCTCGGTTTGGCAGGGTACTACCGACGGTTCATTAAGGAGTTTTCTCGAATTGCTGCACCCATGACGCGATTAATCCGCAAGGATGTTAAGTTTGTTTGGGATGAGAAATATGAAAGAGCTTTTCAAGAGTTGAAGGCTCGATTGACTCAAGCCCCAGTTCTAATCATACCAGAACGAGGGGCAGGGTATACAGTATACTGTGATGCCTCAAGAGAAGGATTGGGTTGTGTACTAATGCAATTAGACCATGTAGTCGCTTATGGTTCTCGACAATTGAGAAACCATGAGAAGAACTATCCAACCCACGATCTAGAATTGGCCGCAATTGTTTTTGCATTGAAACTTTGGAGGCATTATTTGTACAGTGAAAAGTTTGAAGTCTTTTCAAATCACAAGAGACTGAAATATCTGTTCACCCAACGAGACCTGAACCTGCGACAACGACGCTGGATGGAATATCTGGAGGATTTCGATTTCACCCTTCAGTATCATCCAGGAAAGGCGAATGTTGTAGCAGATACACTCAGTAGGAAATCACATTCAACATTGGCGAATTTGGCAGTGTGGGAATGGAAGATGCTAGAATCGGTGAATGAATTTGAGATCAGATTTGATCAGGGAAATGCTATAATGACAAGTTGTTCTCTGATGGCAATTCCCACGATAATTACTAAGGTGATCGATGCGCAACAACATGATGAAGAATGCAAGAAGATGGAAGCTCAAATCTTGTCTGGAGAGATTATAGAAGGATGGACACTTCACTCTGATCAAGGACTACAGCGTTGTGGAAGGTTGTATGTCCCAAATTCTGATGGCCTTCGAAAGGAGATATTGCATGAGTTCCATAATTCAAGATTTGCCATTCACCCTGGAAGTACGAAGATGTACCGTGATTTAGAACGACAGTATTAGTGGAAGGGAATGTAAAAGGATGTTGCTCGATTCGTAGCTAAATGTCTTGCTTGTCAGCAAATCAAAGCAGAACACCAGAAACCAGCTGGATTACTCCAACCTTTACCTGTGTCCGAATGGAAGTGGGAGCACATTGCGATGGATTTCGTCGTGAGCTTACCTAAGACGTTGAAGAAAAATAACTCTATATGGGTTATTATTGATCGATTAACAAAGTCAGCGCATTTTTTACCAGTGAACACTACCGACACACTCCAAAAGCGCAGCCAGCTATATATTCGCGAGATCATCCGGCTTCACAGAACACCAGTCTCCATAGTATCTGACCGAGATCCATTATTCACAGCTCAATTTTGGAAGAGTCTGCAGGAGGCTTTAGGCACTAAATTGACCTTTAGCACGGCATTTCACCCTCAGACGGATGGACAGTCAGAACGGTTAATTCAGACATTGGAAGATATGCTTCGTGCTTGCATATTAGACTTTAAAGGAAACTGGGAAGAACACTTGTCATTGATAGAGTTTGTGTAGAACAACAGCTATCAAGCAAGTATTGGAATGGCACCTTATGAGGCATTATATGGGAGGCCATGTCGCTCTCCTCTGTGTTGGACCGAGGTAGGAGAATCGGTGATGATCGGACCCGACCTGATCAAGCAAACATCAAAAAAGATTGCTATCATTCGTCAACGTCTACTTACTGCCCAGAGTCGTCAGAAAAGCTACGCTGACCGACGAAGACGACCTTTGGAGTTCGAGGTTGGAGATCATATCTTTCTTCGAGTTTCCCCACATCAAGGAGTCGTACGATTCGGGAAAAATGGGAAGTTAGCTCCTCGATATATTGGACCATTCGAAATCCTTGCAAAGGTTGGGCAGGTTGCATATCAGCTAGCTCTACCACCTCAACTATCACGTGTTCATGATGTATTTCATGTATCCATGCTTCGAAAGTATGAACCTGACCCGAGTCACGTGATTGATTGGACTAAACTTGATATTCAGCAAGATGTTACATTTGAACAACAGCCGGTTAAGATCGAGGATTGGCGTGAACAAGTCCTACGAGGCAAAACCATTCCATTGGTTCGAGTGTTGTGTGGAGGAATCCACCTGGGAGTGTGAGTCTGTTATGCGTGAACGATACCCTCATTTGTTTAACACTTGAGTCATCCTTTGTGTAAATTTCGGGACGAAATTTCTTTAAGGGGGATGGATTGTAATAACATGAAAATTTTTTTTTCTTAATTAAATTGCTTAAGTGTGGTGGTGATACTTGTTATAGTAAAAATCTAGAAAATTGAGGATTTGAAAATTTTTGGAATTGGTTGGAAAAATTTTCGGATTTAATTTCACCTTATGTGGGAGTTTAATGTAGAATTTCTAAATTTTTTATCCAAACAGTTCCTAACCCAATTACTTATTTGGTTCAAACCAAGCCCATTAACCTATGGGTCAACCCTTTTTTTTGACTCACCTCAACTCACTTCAACTCACTTCAACTCACTTTATCACTCAATGAGTTGACTCATGAATAGTTGCTCTAAATTATTTTCCGACAACTTCATTTTCCATCTTCCATACACTCTCACCATCTTTCAAAATTAGACAAAGAGAAGACCCCACATTGATGACCTTAAAGCATCTTTTTCAAATTATTTAGCAAACAAGATTTAAAGCATTTTGTTAATTTGTCAAAAAGCTAGCATGATTGTTTAATTTGTCAAAAAGTTAGCATGATTCCCGGATCATGCCACCCATCTTCACCCATCCTCCAACACCTATCTTAAATTATGTGGCTAGATAGTCAAAAAGGCTAAGCTAGATTATTTGTATTATACTACCTAATGCATAATGCTACTTTAGTGGTTTTCAAGTCTAGGTAAGCTTGTTTTTCTCTATCGAGACTTTCTCTACACTCCCTATAAATTGTGTGTCTTCAAAGAGAAGAAAATAAGAGAGAAAAAATAATAAATTATTAATTAGTGAGGGTGAAGATTTGATGTTGCTTGGAGGAAGAAGAAAGGCTTGGAATTTTCCAATTTGGGTGGTGTTCAAAGCTAACTCATTTTTCCTTCTCAGACTTGGTCATTAATATCTTCATTGAGGTAGGATGATGAACCTCCTAAAATATATTTGATGCATTTTCTGGTTTGAAGTATGAAACTTGATTGTGATAAAAATAAATACCCATATATTGGGGGTAGGGAAGCCAAAATTTTGACTAATGTAACTCAGTCTGCTGACAGCTCTCTATTTGTAACTTCTTATGTGCTTCTGACCCCTAAAACGGTGGAATTAGGCTTCGGATAAAACATAAAAGTTGTAGCCCTTTCAGTTTTCTTTTCAACCCAAAAAGAATTGCATCAATCCGATTTGTGAGTCAAAAGTTATGCCCAAAATATTGAGCACGTGTAAAACTGTATTTTCTAAACAAACTGAATTCAAAGCTGTTTTTGTACCTTTATACCTTAGAATTTTAAAAAGTGTAAAACATGAAAGTTGTAGGTCTTGAAGTCTAGTTTCTACAGATATAAAGTTTATAGATATTGGAGTCCTGCTCTATTTTATATGAATTTTCTTTCAAGCTGCTATTCTGCTTAGCTTTAATTGATGCTTGTTTGGATTTGTTTAGAATATTATGTTTAAAGATTTATTTAAATTTCTAATTTCCTTCTGTTAGTTATTGTCATGTTAATAATTTCTATTGATATGAAATTATTTTAAACTAGATATTATGTATTATTTGACACTCTAATATTGATGATAATTGACTTAGATAATCAGTTTCATCATGGATAGTTGGATGACTTATTCAAGCTAAAATGCTAGTATTTGATAAAATGCCCAAAAGAAACAATGGACTTGTTTTTTTCTCATTTGGTCTTTCTTAAATGAATTTGATTTATTTTTAGGCATTGTTTTGTCAACCTAACAAGTTATATAACTATATTTTTATGATTAAGTGAATTTAATGAAACTTAGTCAATAGCTTCCTAAACATTGGAATAATTCTATGGATATTTGTGGATATATTGAAGCCGATAAAACTTATAAATTTTTCTAAAATTAAATATAAGTTCAAAGAGCTATTTATTTTCTTTATATTCCATAAAATAATAAAATAAAAGGTAAAAGAAGCAAAAACCGAGATTTGCAGCCAATGAGGTTCGAACTTGCGACTTTAAATCGCAATTAGGGTCGCCCACCCACTAAGCTACCAACCTCGGCCTAATTAATATACCATTAGAAATAATTTTATTCTTATCAAATTTGGTACGGTAAACTTGTCAAAACAATTAACTAAAATACTAATTCGTATTCTAATTTTTTTTTCTTGCTACTTGTTAATTTACATATAGTACATACCTTTGTGTTAATGATATTGATGACTATGTTAAATCTTTGATTTTTTGAGAATTACTATTAAATTATGGATTTAGATAAAGTGCTTAAAAAAAATATACTTCTTGTGACTGAATAATCCCACTTTTGATTGATCACCCGGGAACATTGCCGGTTGTTATTAAAAATGTCTGATTTTCATACAAGGTATCCTTGGAATGTAAAAGGGTGAGAAGAAATTAAGGCACTCGGTGCTAAAGTTATTTTTGGCAATGGGGTGATAGGTGGGTAGAAATGGCCTTTTAGATGGAGATGGGAACATATGCATTTTAATTGGGAGATGCTCCCTTCTGACCTGGCCAGTCAGGTAGCCGGTCGCAACGGCTAGGTTTTTGGTAGGTGACACCGTCGGTATGCATTGGATGCTAAGCCCGTAAAGTCACTGGTTCCCAAGGCTGGGGGTAGAGGAGGATAGGAGTATGATTATCTTAGGATGATTTAGATTAAACTCCTTTACAAAGTTTTACTGTGATTAGCAACCTCTCTTGTTATGTATGAATGATGTGTTGGAATTATTTAATTATATTTAATTCCTCTCAATGAATATTTTATAAATATATATATATATATATATGAAATCTGTATCGCTACGGGGTTTGATCCCGAGACCTTGAAGATCTAAATCTGAGATCCCTACCACTGCGACACAGACTTCATTGTGGTACACACATCAATATTTAACTATTTTTACAGGTAAGTAAAATAGTAGTTATGGTGACGGTTTTAATCGAACCGTTGTAAGTATAATTTACATTATTCAGTTGAGATCTATTGAATTAATTGTTGCATAAATAGTATGCCACCTAAACACATTCACTTGATACAGTGTAGTATTACAACCACTGCATATAGGCACCTAGGAGATTCTGATTACTGGGCTTTACTAGCTCACCCCTTGTGAGAATATTTTTTCAGGATATTAAGCACAGGGATACAGAAGATGAGCTGGAAAGAGATTAATTTCTCTTAAATATTCCATCAGAAGAGTTATCTATTTTTTTCTTCTTTCCTGCGCAGAGCTGGACGACTTTATTTTTAGTCTGTAACAATTGTTGGAGGATTGTAATTATTAAGCATAGGCCTAATTTGCTTTTATTTGGTATGTAATGTTAATCGCATGGTTGGGACACTTAGATGGCTCTGTAATATTTTTCTCTATCTTTATTTTGCGCCCTGTAGTTGAAATCCCATCAAATGGTTTAGTCAAATGACTTATAAATATTGTTTGGGATAAACAAGGGATTTTGAATATCTTAAATTTTTCTTGCAGGTCAACCCCAATTTGGAGAAAAATTCTGGGGTGTGACAGCGTGTTATTATCATCTTATTTTTATACCTAACAAATAAATCCCAAGTCACCCCTGGGCATTCGGTTATGAAAATCCGGGGCGTGACAAACTAGGCAACAAGGCTCCAAAAACTAAGCCCAAATATCCTCCCAAAGCTAGATAAAAATAATTATAAATCACCTCACAAACAGAGGCTTATCAGAATTCATTAAAAAAAATTCTTTAAATAAAATTCTAATGTAATTAAATAAAAACAAATAGATAAATTCCTAATTTCCACGTTGAGTAGGTTCTACGCGTGACTCAAATTCATTACCTGCATCACAAGTTGTAAGGGGTTTAGCACTAATACCACGTGTGTTCGGAACCCTAATAATAATAATATAAATGCAGTATGCCCTAGCATGCTACTAAGTGAAACAATTATGTACAAGTAGCAATTTCAAACAAGAACTTAAATTTAATTATTTATCTCTTTTCATTACCATTAATCGTGTTTTAGCACCACATAACACATAAAAAAATCAATTAAATTTCAATGTACTGTTACTTGGTTATCTCGTAGAAACAAAACCCAACCAATATACATCATTCATTGATACCTGCTTGGTTGTCCCGTAAAAACAGGACCCAACTAATATACACCATCATTCGGTGTCTGTTTCCTAGGCCAAAGCCTTAGGAATATAATATGCCATCCTTAGGCATCTGTATCGTTTGTAGGTTACTAGCCTACTAGAGTCGATTACTACCCCGTGTGGGTTTCGGGACTCTCAACCCTTGGGTACGTATACCCAATATTTTCAGTACCCCTTAATCCAAATAAAACATATTATTAAATTTTCACTTTAATTCCACATTAATTAATAATCTTTTTTTAAATAAATAATAATAAGAATTTACAATTAAATTATATACCCACACAAATCCACTGTCAGTCATACCATCCATATACACTGTAGAATTTAATGCTGTCACGAACCAATCAAATGCCCAAAGCAATAATACGAGAAACTTATAAAAGCAACAATTAATCCAACAGGTTTAATTCGACTGCATTAGTTAAAGAATTTAATGCAAATAATTCAAATGTCTAGAGCAATAAAGCAAGGAATTAATAAAAATAACAATTAATCTAACAAGTTTTATTCAGCAACATTGTGTAATTATTAGTTCGAAGCATTTATGGCTTTTGGAAGGCAAAAGGTTGCTTTAAATATACAAATAATTGAGTATACTTCTAACATTGGCAACAAAAGCCTTTAAAACACACTATCATGTAATGACAAATTCAAAAAGAGACAAAAGCATGTAAGGACAAAATTTAAGGCCCTTTTTACTTTATTCATCTGTGGCCTTGATGTACTTCTGCCATTACAAATTAGTATATGTATATATATATACATAGGGGTTAAACCAATTGGAATTCCCTCACTGTACTAGAATCATTCGCTGTACATATATATATATGGAAGACTATAATTTTATTAGCAAATAATTCTCAACTGTTTTGTACTGAGAAGAAGAAGAGAAAAGAAAAAAAATTCTAAATGATTTGTTCCGCCCCTTACCTCGATTGAAAAACATAGCTCGGCAATCGGAGGAAACACAATAAATCCAGAAAATCCAGCCGCCGTTTCTTCTTCTTTTTCTCCCCCTCACTCTTTCTCTAGGGTTTTATATTCTTATCAAAATAATTCTAGCTTTATATATTTATAAAAGAAGAATTTTAACCCTAACCAACTAATTAATTTCCTACTCCTCATAGGTTTAGGAAAATTACATCATGCTCCTAAAATTTTAAAAATCTTTTTAAATATAACCCAAAATTAATATTTTTAAATACAACTTAAAATTAAATACCAAAATTATAAATTATTAAATTTAAATAACAAAATAAATTCACTGAATAAATAAATATATACAATAACTAAATTAAAAGAAAAATTCGGGTCATTACAAAAACATATGTATCCATTAGTCCATTTAATAAATAACCTAAATACTCATTACAATAATAAAATGAGTTATTATAAATTTACTAACGAAAATTAAACATAATAAAATAAAAAAATATGACACATAAAAAAGTAAGACACATGTTGATTTTTAAAAATACAACAGTAAACACACACAAAAAATTCAAAAAAAAAAAAGTAGAAATGCGTATAAATGTACATTGCTCTAGCAGGGAAATTTACATTAATATAATTACAAAATTAACATTGTACAAAAATCGATGGCGACAGAACTATATCCAAAAATCGACTCGTTGTCGGTGGTGGAACTGACGACACGGGTGTCGGCAGTAGTGTCGACGACACCGTTTCTGTGATATCACAGACTAGTGGAATTTTTTCTCCCATGTCGTCACTACTAGTGACGACATTGCCATCTCATCACTGACAACTGCTGAGTACAGCGCACTGAGGCAATTCTTCTCTGCACATTCAATTCTGCCGAGCATATTGATTGAATATAAACTAATTTATATTATTGAATTAGAATTAAATAAAATATAAAATTTATTTTATTAATATATTTTTATAAATAATACAATTAGTTTAATTAATTAATTTAAATTAATACAAATAGTTAATTCATATAATTTAATCTAATAATTAATTTAATTAGCATTAAATAAATTTTATTTAATTATTTGTAATAAATACATAATTAATTTATATAAAATATATTTTATTTAATCATTTTAATATTTTTTTAATATATTTTATATAATCATTTATATGAGGGTTTCGGATTACGGAAAAATTATATTTTATACAATTATTTTTAATAAATAATATAATAAAATTATAATTTATTATATTTTATATTTATTGAATTACATAATTTTTAATAAATAATTTAATTTAATTGTTTATGAAATATATTTTATTAAATTTAATTAAAATTTTAAAACTAATTAAATTAATATTTTATTAAAAGAAAACTTAATAATAGTAAATAAAATTGTATTTTTCAAATGTAGATTTTGTTTTCATTTTAGAAAACACGGCAATAGAAAATAAAAAAATAGAAAACTTAAATAGGAAAATGACAGCGTTATTAAATGAGTTTTTAATATTAAAATTTTAATTTTACTTTTAATTTTTTATTTTTCTTAGGTATTGATTTTATTCTTTATTTCAGTGCCTTTTTTTTTTTTTGGAAAAACGATAAATATATATATATTTTAAAACTAATTAAATTTAATAAAATATATTTCATAAATAATTAAATTAAATTATTTATTAAAAATTATGCAATTCAATAAATATAAAATATAATACATTATAATTTTATTATATTATTTATTAAAAATAATTGAATAAAATATAATTTTTTCATAACCCGAAACCCTCATATAAATGATTAAATAAAATATAGGGTAAAGTACAAAAAATACTCTTACAGTTTACCCTCAATATCATTTTAGTCCTACATGTTTCAATTGCAACAGTCAAATCCTTACACTTTCGGTCAAGTATCAATTCAGTCCTTCTGTTAATTGACTGTTAAAAACAACTGTTAGATTAAAAATGACACTAAAGGTAAACTATAAATGAAATTACCATTTTATCCTCAGTCTAACGGTTATTTCTAACAATCAACTAACAGAAGGACCGAATTGATACTTGACCGAAAGTGTAGAGATTTGACTATTGCAATTGAAACGTGTGGGACCAAAGTGATACTAAGGGTAAACTGTAAGGGTATTTTTTGTACTTTACCGTAAAATATATTTTTCAATTATTAAAAATGATTAAATAAAATATATTTCATATAATTTAATTATGATATTTTTTAAAAATAATTTAATAAAATTTATTTAATACTAATTAAATTAATTATTAGATTATATATATCTATATTTATCTTTTTTTTTTAAAAGGCACTGAAATAAAGAATAAAATCATACCTGAGAAAAATAAAAAGTTAAAATTTTAATATTAAAAATCCATTTAATAACACTGTCATTTTCCTATTTAGGTTTTCTGTTTTTTTTTTTTTTTTCTATTGCCATGTTTTCTAAAATGAAAACAAAAACTACATTTGAAAATACAATTTCATTTACTATTATTAAGTTTTCTTTTAATAAATATTAATTTAATTAGTTTTAAAATTTTAATTAAATTTAATAAAATATATTTCATAAACAATTAAATTAAATTATTTATTAAAAATTATGTAATTCAATAAATATAAAATATGACAAATTATAATTTTATTATATTATTTATTAAAAATAATTGTATAAAATATAATTTTTCCATAACCCGAAATCCTCAAATAAATGATTATATAAAATATATTCAAAAAAATTAAAAATGATTAAATAAAATATATTTTATAAAAATTAATTATGTATTTATTAAAAATAATTAAATAAAATTTATTTAATGCTAATTAAATTAATTATTAGATTAAATTATATGAATTAATTATTTGTATTAATTTAAATTAATTAATTAAACTAATTGTATTATTTATTAAAAATATATTAATAAAATAAAATTTATATTTTATTTAATTCTAATTCAATAATAGAAATTAGTTTATATTCAATCAATATGCTCCGCAGAATTGAATGTGCAGAGAAGAATTGCCTCCGTGTGCTATGCTCGGCAGTTGTGAGATCGTAATATCGTTACTAGTAGTGACAACATGGGAGAAAAAATTCCACTGGCTGTGATATCAGAGAAACGGTGTCGTCGACGCTACTACCGACACCCGTGTCGTCAGTTCCACTACCGACACCGAGTCGATTTTTAAATATAATTCTACTGCCGTCGAGTTTTGTACAATGTTAATTTTTTAATTATATTGATGTAAATTTCCCGCTCTAGCTTGTAAAATCTGAAAGTGGTGTGTATTAAATGGAAATCACTAAAAATAGTACAACCGTCTCAGCTAATATTATGATTTTAAAATGAAATTTTCAAAATTAAAATAAGAATATGCTTACTACATATTGTCTAACATTTCGTCTGCTCCCAGAATCAGAAAGTAAATATGTACAGTCGTAACAAAGCACGAAAGTATATCTGGTTATATATATTGTTTTTTAACTGTGAATGAACAATTGGTTTATGAGACCGCATGCGGGTCCGCCCCTTACGAGAGTCCTAAACTTGGGGAATTCTAAGGTCTAGGTGAAGAAGCCTCTGGGCTCGATCTCTCCCTCCAACCACTTGACTTTCAATTCTTTAATTTGTTGAGAAGGAAACGTTCGAACCAATAACTGATCTCGTTAGTTACATACTCTGAGTTGCAAAGTACATTTTGACTCATATCTTACCATAAACACTTATAAAATGACATTATGTGCAGCTCCTAAACCAAAAAAAAATTATCAATTATTTGGACGATGTGATGAATGATACGACGATCTAACAGCCCTTGAATCATCCAAATGATAATTAATGTTAGATGAGTTCACGATTAGTGAATAATTAAAAAGGGAGATGCTGACAGTAATCAAGTTATTAGGCCGGTGACAATCGAGTTGTGAGTCGTTAGACTAGATCTAACGGTCCAAATTCTTCTACACTTTTTTGAATTAAAAATATGTAACTATATTTAAACCATTAATTAAAATCAAATCTAACCGCCCACATTTCAATTGTCACCGAACTAATAACTCTCCGATACTTGTTCCTCCGAGTTCAAATAATTAAATTCTAGCGCAAAATAATTTGGCATTGTTTAAGAAAGTAAATGAATCTATAAATAATGAAAAAGTCATGAAGAAATCTTCTCAGAAATAATATACAACAGCAATCATGGGACAACAATCAATTATTATATTAAGCATGTTGAATTCTAAGGCAATAATGGAGTTTTTTATGTAGTAGGAGAAAGCAACCAAACTGGGACACGAATACCACAAGCCAAACAATTTTTGAAATATTCTGAAATTTGAGCCGCCATTGAGTGCTTCTAGTTTTGATGATCTAGGCCATTAGGTTAATTAGTTTTTTCTTTCTTTTATTCATTTATTGTGTTTTCTAATTTTTTTTTTTTTTGGGGGGCGTAAAAGTCATTATAAAGTCATTTAAACTTTATATTTACGAGCCAATGATACAACTTGGCTTAGATTTTGCTCCATGTGATGGAAAATTATTAGGTTCTCTTGAAACATATATATCCTAAGCTATTGGAATTGTGCTACATAAATATATATTAGTGAATGATACTATAAATGTGTTAAAGCAGCACAATTTTAATGGTGTAAAATATATGCTCTAGGGGCAGCAGTTGACTTCTCTGCATGATGGGGCCAATGTATCTGCGTACATTTGAAAGAGGGAAAGAGACTCAATTTTCTCAATTCTTTGTTCTCGGGTCAACATATTTTGCCAAACAAACTAAAATTTAGTTAAGGAAACTCGTTAAATACTCGTGGTTATGACCCATTTTTGTTCACGCACACCATAAATCCTTTTGACATATATTATTTGTTTTGTGTATTCTATCGCAAGTACTCTCACATACGACTTTAAAACGCGTTGTATCAGGAAGAGAGAAGCTGGACACATAAGGTATCTCAATCTTCGATTCCTTTTCGATGTAGAATCATTTTTTGTGTCATCAGTGCCTTGCAGGCACTCTTACACATAACTTTAAAACGCGTCGTGCCAAGGAGAGAAGAGTTAGGCACTTACAAGTTATCGTAGTTATCAACTCCTTTTCGAGGTAGGATCATTTTTATATCATCAGTACCCCCCAATCAAGGATTGAGGTATTAGGAACGGTGGGCTTATGGCCTTCGATTCTCACAAATGACGCTAGTTAATGATTACTCATTTTTGTCCACACACCTTAGACCCTCCTAATAGATATTATCCGTTTTATGCATTCTCTCATATGTACTCTCATGTATGGCCTTGAAACGCGTTATATTAGGAAGAGAGGAATTAGGCCCTTATAAGCTACTGCAATCCTCGACTCCTTTCTGACGTGGGATCATTGTTGGAATTATTAACTCTTATCTAGTAAGCAACAAATAGAAAAATAGGAAACCACATTTTTTTTATTTTGAAATTCTAGTTTAGTTAGGATTTGTTCACTCCTATTTAGGAAATCTTCTTCTAGATCTAGAGTTATCATACAGAGAGAAATAATTTTACAACTACATAATGCCTTGTAGTGATTTTCTTGAAAAATTAGCCACAAAAATTTTTTATTCTTGGTGTAGTCTTTAATGACTTAACTAAAATTAGTCTTCTACTTGGATTAGTTCATCTTGGATGCAATTAGGAAAATTTGTGGTTGAAGCTTGTAACCAAATTGTTCTAGTGCAATAAGTTTGCTTAGTTCTTTGTTTAAAACTCGTGGATTTTAATCATTCTAGTATTTTTCACATAAACCTTTAATTGTGTTCCCTTTATTTTCTGCTAGTGTAGCTGATTGATCATTTTACTTGATACTAGACTACACGAAATTTCAATTAATGTCAAAGTATATTCGTCTAGAGTTTTTTTTACCACAAATTAAATGCAAGATCTTGGATCTGGTATTAATGGATTCACCATGTGAATGAGGTTCAAGTACAAGACCTCTATGGTTTGATGGTACAAATTATGTATATTGGAAGTCTCAAATGTCCACATATTTATTGTCCATAAATTGTACTATTTGGCTTACGATTAAATGAGAATAGCCCCTCCCACCACACTAAGCTGATAATGAAGAGGTTGAAAAGCCAATGGAGTAATGGACTAAGGCTAAGCAAGAAAAAGTTGAGTACGATTTTAAGGCTATAACTTCAATTTTTGCTTTAGACCCAGCCGATGAGTTACAAAGAATCTCAAGTTAGAGTAGGCCCTTCGGGGGTGGCTGAGTGGAAGTCGGGCTCGCCTTAGAGCTTGGGCCTCTCGAGGTTCCAGGTTCGACTCCCCCACGGGGGGTGGGTTACCGCTGTAATGGCGGGTGCCTAATGGCCTCCTCTCGGTCGTGCCGGTCAGCCAGGGCTTGCCTAGGCTGGTTAACTCTCCAGGGGCCTTTGCCGGCTAGGGTCCTGGAGCGTGCTTCGCCCTGTGCGCACCCCAGTACGAGGTAGCGGCTGCGGACTTCCACGTACCAGAAGAATCTCAAGTTAGAGTAGCACAAAAGAGGTCCTTCATCTGTCACACAAAGGAAACTCTGCCATTAAG
Source organism: Vitellaria paradoxa (assembly GCA_019916065.1). NCBI lineage: Eukaryota > Viridiplantae > Streptophyta > Magnoliopsida > Ericales > Sapotaceae > Vitellaria > Vitellaria paradoxa. The sequence continues at coordinate 12,375,590 of CM034241.1, forward strand.
AGGTCCAAACTTAATTCAACGTCTCACAACCGAATTCGAATGACTAAAGATGGAGAGAGTGAGGCTTTTCCACATAGAGTAAAAATTTATATAATTCAAAATTTTTAATTCATTAAATTAAAATTTTTAGTTTAATTTTTTTTTTAAATTTTCTCTTAAATCTGTCGTAATTGAATGATATTTTATTGGTAGAAGAGGATACAACTCATAAGTAATTAATCCACTTAGTGCTCAACCCAATCAACACAGTGCAGTCCAATAAGTTTATTCTTGTTCTTCTGACATTAATTTGATCTTATATTTACACTTAGAGCAGTTTCCATGCTTGGCCTCCATCCATATTGAATTTCTTCAATCTTCCAAAAAACATAACTAAGATGAGAACTATTTTCCCCTCATTGCTCCATTTTCCTGAGAACCCATACCATTTATTCACACAGCTATCATCCGGTTTCAATAGCCGATCACAACTGTAACCCATTGAAAACCCCACGTTTCCATATGCACTGCAAATCAATTACACATTGTAAATACATCTAAATTCATATTGGAAACATATGCTTTATCACCAACATGATCACGATAGTCTATTTAAGGGTAATTACAGTTTACTTCATTAAGATTTGACCTAAAAATATGTAATCCAATCTAGTTTAAAAGTTAACACATAATTCTATTTTAATTTAAGAAAACAAAATTAACTAAATTTGTTAAATCAATTAAATCTGTGTCTCATGAGTCAAAATTTGTTTTAGAAAAAATATTTTTACAAAAATAGATATTTAAAAGTATATTTTATCCTTTTTTAATGTTAAAATAAAATATTATTTTATGTTTTTAAAGAAACTCAACTTGCGTATATTTTTTAAACAAATATTTTTGAATGACTGCGCGTGAGCTTAAGTAGCACACGTGACACTATACTAATTGAATTTAATATTTTCTAACAATTTTACACGTAAATCCAAATCATGAAAGTGCTATATATTTTTAGACCAAATAACAATGAATATTGTAATTGTCATCCCTTTTATTTATTTACTTTTCTTGATTATTGTCTTAGTTCTTATAATAATATTATTTATAATCAGATGTGGTGATGACTGTATTGAACAAGTCAATACGTATTTTTCTTCGTTTACATGAGCGAATATTCTTCGTTTTTTTATACTCTCAAAAGTGACCCAACAAAATAAAATAACACAGAAACGAGAATCATCAGAAGATTACCTTATGACTTCAACTACTATGTTCAGCACATTGAAGTTGCGAGGATCTTCCTTCATCTTTTTCCTCTCTGTTATGCAAATAACAATGATGAAGATGGCCAAGTAAGAAAGTAGAGAGAAAACGAGATTCTCCAGAAGCTTTTCCCTTCTCTTTCTTTTCTTTTTTTCACACTGTTCATCTTGTTTGTTTGGTAGGAAAGAGGTATAAGGAGGAAGGTACCTACAAACAGAAGTAGACTGAGAAACCTTGGATGCAAAACCATGCTTAATTTCCTTCAGAAATTGAACCCAATAAAGTAATAAAAACTTTGTTACTTTTTAACATTTAAGAAAATATTATTAACTTTATAGTCAAAGTTAGGATTTGTCAAAGTTAGTTTAGGAAGGGAATCAAACCCCACGATCTTATATTAACTTCAAAACTATCCTAATGTCAGCTCAGTTTATAAAAAGTGGAAAACTTCAAAGAAGGAACAATTAATGAAGATAGCTTCTCTGATAAACAATATGCGTGCAACGACAATCAAGGGGCAATAATGCATTATTCTAATTATGTTGAATTACTAAATTAATAATGGAGTTTTTTTATGTAATAATGAATTGTTGGTATATCATTACATATTTTGAACTTTTGGGTGTCTTTTAGTGCGCGTTTAATTGTATAAAAAAAGTATAATTTTTAGTAATTTTTAGTAATTGATACTTTTGTTGTACATATAATATAAATTTAGAATTTCTAATAATTTTTAGAATTGTCTAGTGTGTCTTTTTTTGGGGAAGGTAAGAAAGAAGAATCGTTTAGTTATTTAGAAAAATTTTTGAGAAATTTTCAACAACTTTTAAATTGGCAGCCAAATGCCAAAAAAAAAAAAAAAAAAATCCAGATTTCATCCAAATTAATTGCGTTTGGTTGCCAAAAATTTTAATTTTTGGCAAAATTTTTTTTTTCCCAAAAAGCCATTGTAATGCCATTGAAAATTCTATTTCATTTCATGAGCCACTCATGCAACTTGGCTAACATTTTGTCCTGCCTAATCTAACTGCTACGCGTGTACAAGTGGGAAAGAGACCCAATTTTCTAAATTCTTGGTCCTCGGAGCAATCAAGGTACGCAAGCTTATATAAAAAAGAGTATAATATTTAGTAATTGAAAATTTTGTTTGTGCATTTAGTGCAAATTTAAAATTTTTAACAATTTTTAGAATTGTTTAGTTTTTTTTTTTTTTTTTTTTTGGGGGAAGGTAAGAAAGAAGAATCGTTTAGTTATCTAGTAAAAATTTTAAAAATTTTTAATAACTTTTAATTAAGTTGGCAACCAAATACAAATAAAAAAATAAAAAATAAAAATAAAAAATAACAGAAATTTCATCGTAATTAAGACTGCATTTGGTTGCTAAAAGTTTTAATTTTTGGCAACTTTAAATTTTCGGCAACTTTTTTTTTTCCCCAAAAAGCCATTGTAATGCCAATGAAAATTTTCTATGCATTTCACGAGCCAATCATGCAACTTGGCTTACATTTTGTTCTACCTGATGTGACTGCCATGCGTGTAGAAGTGGGAAGGAGATTCAATTTTCTAAGTTCTTGGGTCTCGGAGCAATCAACGGACGCAAGCTCATATACGCTTCGTTTGAATTGATAAAAAATTTTAAAGAACGGTAAAAAATATTAAAAATTTTTTAAAATTATTTATTTTTTATCTCATTATATAAATTACGATCTTATCTTATCTCTTTTTTTTTTTTTGGAAGGTAAATTTTTTTTTTTTTTATAAGAGGGAGAGGAAAGACTCGACGAGTTATGAGCGGACAGAAGAGCCTCTTAATCACTGAGTTACAGATCACCTCGAGTTTATAACTTATCTCACTCTATCTTATTTTTTGTTGTTATAAACATGCCCATAATTTGAAATATTTTCAAGTACTTAATGCGTGCCTGAAAAATGTGACCAAAAAAAAAAAAGAAAAAAGAAATGCTAAGGCAACTTCTGCCACTTTAATAATTAGTTTATTATTTGATTAACTACCATCCGATCCATTAATTGAGGTTTTGCCAACGTTCCTATAATAAAAACTAATGTTTTGTATATGTCAAAACTACTACATGATTTAATATAAGACTCGGACTGATATGTCAAGTTGACAATTCGACGATAATCGAGTTGTAAATCGTTAGGTTAAAGCTTGACAATTCAAATATATTTATTATTTAATTTTAATTTACCGCCAACAACTCAATTATTACCGATTGAGCCACACTTTTTTAAATAAATACATGACTTGGAATAGATAGCCAAATCAATACATATATAAGTTGAGAGGATATGGGGAAGATTTTTGCACATCAAGGTATTGTTTATTTTGGGGAATAATATTTACACACTACTCAATACGTGAATTTATCTCTTTTTTTTTTTTTTTGGTAAGTAAATTTATCTCTTTAACAGTGTCTACACATAAATGTAAATCAATTCATAAGTTTTGAAAAGGGACCCACTTTCTTAGATTCCAAAAAGAAATTAACTTACTTATAAATTTCATATGATTGAATTAAAGAGTTCCAAAAGATAAGTTACTTGCTTATAAATTCAATATAGTTGTAAAATTTACATATTTCAAATATATTAGTAATTAAATTAAAAATACAAATAAAAATGGAATTATATTAAAAAACACAAATAAAAAATTCTTAAATAATAATTAAATTATTTTTCTCATAACCAATTTTAATATTTTTAAAATTTAAAAGTACAAAAAAATAATAAATAGTAATTAGGTTCATTCTAAATTTAAATAAAAATATTATTATTAATCATATATACTTTATAAAATATTCATTACTATCAAATCTTATGTGGTACACTCTATATTTATCAATTTACTTTTTTTATTTGTACAAATCTTTGAATAAAATTAATTTTGGGGGAGTGATTTTTTTTAATTCTAATTTTAATTTTAAATTGGTAAGGTTAACTATATTTATTTTATAAAGTACAACATATGATTAATAATAATATTTTAAATTTAAGTTATTTTTTTATAAAATTAATTAAAAATTATTACTAAATCTTGTGTGGTACTTTTCATATTTACTATTTTATTTTTCTATTTTTATAAATGTTTGAATCTAATATAATTTTTTTATTTTATTTTATACTTTTTGTTCTTATTCACGAAACCTTTACTTCCTTTAATAAATATTAGTAGATGACTACAACTTTATTTATTTATTTATTTGTCTATAAAACTATTATAGTGCATGTCAACAATTTTTAAATGATTAATAATACTAACTATTTTAGTTATTTTTATAATTCTATATTATCTATCTCTCTAGAATATTAAAATAATGCATGTTCTTTCTCCTCTTCTCTCTCACTCCAATCTTACATGGCATGCCAATTTATTTTTTCAATTTTTTATAGATTTTTAAATTATTTTTTAAATTCATTAATTCTTTCTTTTTCTCTTCTCTTTTCTCATTCACAAAATCTTTATTTATTTGTCTTATGCTAATAAATATTACAATTTTACTTTTTCTTTTGCATGTAAAGATACTAAAATTGTGACATATTTTTAATAAATGTAAAATAATTCATGAATTCTTAAAAAAGACTCATATGCTTAGGTTTCAAAAAAATGACGCACTTGCTTATAAATTTTTTATATTTATATATAAACTCAATTATGATCAATTCTATCAACTCACTATCATTGACACAAATAAAAAAATATAAATATAAAAAAAATAAGTAACTATTTTATGAAATTATGTAATTTTATTGAAATATTTTATAATATATTTAAAAATTATATTTTATACATAAAAAATATTATTTAATTCTATGCATCACTTGGGTTAACACTAGTGTGTGTGTGTTGGGGGGGGGGGTGGGTGGAACGTATTCCTCCCCTGCGAATAGAGTTAAAGATCGATCTAGAGAACATAGAAACTTACATCATTACAACGAATAACACTATGATGGCCGGGGAGATTGTGGCTAGATCAACAATGGTTTCCCCTGCATGTCTTGAATTCACAGCTTGAAAAAATACACCAACAACTTTCCGGTAGGAATCGAGACCACTCAAGGCTGCCGAATTCCACTCCAAAGAGCAAAACAGCATAAACTGCACGGCGATAAATCCCAAGACTGTGAAAACCAACAGAGAAGAATGCAAGCTAGGAAGCAAGTGGAGGTATTCGATTTCCCTCGTATTCTTCAAGAGGAAATTCGATTCCTTCCTCTTCACGAACTTACCCAGAACCCAAATGGAAAATCTCAAGCACGAGGGAAACAATGTGTTCCCGAGAAGAACCTGAGGAATGAGGAGGAGGAGGATACCAGAGTTCTTCCTAAACACTATCATATTTTCATTTGTGGGGACAAAACCACAGCTCGCGAAAGTCGAAACCACAGTGAAGACCGAAAAAGTGAACAACTTGAGTCCCTTGTTTTTAAGGCTGTCTCTTGCACTTGTTACGAGATTTAGATACAGAGAGAGAAATGCCACTCCTAAAAGATGAATCACTAGAAGATAACCCAAAACGACGAAACTCAAAAACTTAATTGATTTGTACTTTAGAGACTTGTCTAATGACTCGGCGGGGCTCTCTGCTCCAGCCTCCAATTCCAAGGAGAAATCATCGGATCTCTCAGAATCTTCTAACGTTGTATTTACCGTTGTTCCTAACTCTATTTGATGATGGTCGGGGAAATTTGAGGGAGGACTAAGATCGTAACTAGAGGAATTGACTTTGTTTTCGTATTTTCGGATTCTCCTAAGCTTGAACCTCCACAAATGGAGTCCAACCATGGAGGTGAAGACCTCGCCGCCGATAAACATCAAGATGGTCAAAATGACGAGTTGGGTGTCGGAGAAAACCTCCATTTCGACGGTCGACATGCTCGAGACTGTGCTTGCGGAGACGGATGTGAAGAACAAATCCAGATTTTTAGTTCTAAATACTGTCCTTGGTTTCAACGCCTTGAGAACCCAAAAACCCAGAAAGGAAATGGAGAGGAAATAGAGAAGATGTATTGAGAGTGGGTTCAAGAAAAGGACAACATGGTGAAAGAAATACATTAGAAGAAAGGATGTTGATCGGAAGAAATAAGACGTTTTGATGCATAAACCGCTACAATGGTGTTTAAGTTTTTTACCAAAACAAATGATGGGTTTCATATCTTTACTATACAGAGAACGGAATGTGCTCGATTTTGGTATAAAGAATTTGGGTACGAGGTTAATGGCTTAAATAGTGGTGGTGATGTTATGGTTAGTTTCCCATGTGGTTGGGTCTTGTTGGTACAAGTTGATCTTTGGTTAACTCTGTCCCTTGGGAAATACCATTGAAAGTAAAAAGAATTGTGAAAAAAAAGAAAGAAAAAGAAAAAATTTTTAATGTCAAATGAGAACGTCTGGCAAGCTGAGGGTCTAACACGAGTAAAGCAATCCCATTATCACATGAAATCATAGTGTATATATATATATATATTATGGGGTGTTTGATTAGTAAAAAATTTTGACTAAAAAATATAATAAAAATATAAAAATTTAATGTAAAAATGATATATAATAAAAATTTATTAAAAGAAAATATAAAAATTAGTAAAAATTAATAAATTTTAATTAATTTTAACCAACTAAACACCACTTATACACGTGGTTCCCTCCAACAAGCAAGTGACATGTTCATCCATTATTGGGATGTCAATTCATATTAAATACATTTATTGCGTAGGTTGCCGGTTAGCATTATTGAACAGAATCATATGATATATAAATATATAGAATGCATTCATTTTGGTTTGTCGCAGGTTAGAATGGTTGAACTTTGTACATTAAAAATATAAATAAATAATGAAAGACAGAATAAATTTCAAAACTAGTACTGTTGTGATGTTAGTACTAAGAAAAGTTCAAGGCTAGCCGTCACGCGCGTGTGAGTAAATTTTATGCAACTAAATGATCCAACAAATAAAATAATAAATGTAAGTATTTAATTTGTATTTGTATTTTTTATTTTTTGTTTTGATGTTCAAATTTTAAGAATACTGAAAATATATTTAGTTCAATTTTTCATTTTTAGTATTTTATTTTTTTGTTCTTTTAGGTTGAAAAATTGACTTTTGACTAGATTTTAAAAATATCAATTATTAAATACGTTTTGATAAGGTGCACCCGACTAAATAAAATTACTCGAACGAGCTTAATTGAGATCCGATCCAACCGAATGATAGAGATCTCAGTCGGGTCAACCGACCGACATATTAAAGATAAGATTGTTTACATCATAGTTGCATGTGTAATTGTACTCTAGCATATTCTGTGATTTTTGCCTATCAAAGTGATGTCTGCTGCTTAACAGTTTTAATAAATAATTATGGAATCGACTTTAGAATCTACAATACACATGACATAATATGATTGAAAAGAAAATATAATTGTGTGAGACTCACTTGCATTATGCAATGTAGGTCTCACACATTTATATATACATTATCCTCTTAAATACATAGCATGCACACTCTTTACCTTGCTATAAAATTTTGCTAAAATACTTTCTCAATTCCCTTATTAACCTAAGTATCAAAGATTTTTTGACTATCACCACATTGATGTACTAGACCGCATTTCGGACTTGGAGCCGACACTTGGAAGATCAAGTTATTAAGTCATCGCATTTTTAACTTTATTCATTTCTAAAAGTATAAAATAAAAAATGAATCCAAGGCAGATGTATCAAATAGACACTAACCTTTTGTGGGGCTACCATATTATTACTTAATGCATTATTTATTAAATTATATCAACTCTCTTAAATTTTCATCGAAGCTATAGCTCTTGATTGTATAACCGCGGCCGTAATAAGAAAGAAATTATATAATAAATCTGATCTATATATATAAATATATATAAGGCAAATTTGGACTTAGAATAAAAGATTAATTTCTTTTTTAGGAAATAATCGCTAATAAATACAAAAGGAATAACTAACTTTATATCCCAATATTAATCTCAAAATTAATTAATAATTAATAATAACTAATTAATTAAATTAAATATTTTAAAAGACGCATTTCACAACAACATTACCCACTTAAGTTGCACGTGGCGAAGCTGCATTTTCCAAGACCCTACTTTATATATTTGTAATATAGTAGTAATATGGCTCATGTAATGCATGAATTTATCATATTATGTAGTGCATGAATTTATCATATCATTATATCATTAAATTGAGTATACTATCATATATTAAAATAGTTAAGTTGTAGAAATATATTTGAAAATAATATATATTATTATTTATGCAAATTTAACTAAACAACATATCGAGACTTTCAAACTAAAGGTAGTACATACCAAGCAATTACAGAGATTTCGAATAGAAAATTGCTATAATAAAATGTGTCAAGAAAACTAAAATAGAAGAAAAACTAAGATCTACTTATAAATTTTCCTAGAGAGTCCTATCCGATTCAAATTAAAATATCATAAATAATTTACAGAATTTGATTGAATTCAAAATTTAAATCCTATTACTAAATGTGAAATAGGATTACATTCAAATTCTTTTAAATAAAAAGAAAAGAAAATTAAAATATGAGAGAGCCCGAGGGTAGCATGGATCAAATAACTAAAACCAAACCCTTTGGTTGGTCTAAACTTCTTACTGATAGTATCCTTTATTATTATGAAACAAAATAACTACTATATCTTAAATTAAAATCCCATTATCTTAAAATAATTAATATATAAAATAAATAAATATTGTTTAATTGATTAGAATATGGAAGAGTCATATCCTATATAGATTAGAATATTATGAATAATTATAAATTAAATAATAAATATAAAAGACGCGATAATAGTTAACTTATATAATAAATAATTTTTTAAATAATTGTAATTAAACATCACGTGCTAAATAATATATAAGAAGGACTTATAAAATAAATAAAATTCTTTACTAAATTAGAATATCAAACTTATGTAATGAACACTAACTGATAATTAATATTTCAAATATCAAATGATAAGTATAATTAAAATTTTCATAATTATTGTATTAATTGATAATTAGTATTTAATAATAATTAGTTAATAATATTAAATATTTTGAAGGACACTTGTTTTAACAATAATACCCACTTAGGTGATACACGATGCATAATACCCACTTAGCTGATACGTGGTACAGTTGCATTCCCAAGATTGTGCTTTACATATATATCAGAAGGGGCACACATTATAACTATAACGTGTGTTTAGTTTGTTAAAAATATTAAAAATTATTAAAAGATATTAAAAATCTCTAAAAGTTATTTATTTTTTATTTTACAACACGAATTATGAACTCAAAATTTTTATAAAAATTTATTACTTTTTATTACACTAAACGCCCTCTATGTGTATATCTTTAATTAATTTTTGTTTCATTTAAAAATTAAAAAAATTGTATCGAATAACAAATATTGAATAATTATTAGTTAAAAATATTTAAGTAGATAGTAAATAATTAAGGGGCATTTAAATAAAATGAAAAAATATTATAAAAGTAATGGGTAGTTAAATGGTATTTAAGAAAAACAAAAAAATAGAAAGGATAAAATTACTTAAATAAATTAAAAAAATTAAAAAAATACTTATATACACCTAGTAACTGGTTACTAGTGGTTAAGTGTTATTAATAAAAACATTTTTTGGTTTCATAAAAATTTTGACTTCAACATTATCCCTCCTCTTTCCTTTGCAATAGCATAGATGTAATAAATTATAATATTTAAAATTTTAATATTAAGTGATAACTATTGAATATAGAAATTTTAACTAAGGTAAAATTTAAATATTAAGTGATAAGTATAATTAAATGTAGATAATTACTATATTAGTTGATAATTGATATTTAAAAATGATTAATCAATAAAATTAAATATTTTGAAAAACACAAGTCACAGGACTCACAACAATAATATCCACTTGGGTGACACACGGTGCAGTTACGATCTCAGGACTGTGCTTTATATTTATGTAACATTTTAAGATATTTAAATATTAAATTATAACTTTTGAATATAAAAAATTTAAGTAAAATAGAATTCAAATATTAAGTGATAAATATAATTAAATTTAGGTAATTCCTATATTAATTGATAATTAATATTTATAATTAATAAATAAAATTAAATATTTTGAAAGACACTTGTTACAACAATAATATTCACTTAGGTGATTTCTCATGACCTTATTTTACACAAATATATACACTAGTGTTGACCTGTGTCATGCACAATATTATAAAATATTCTTCTAGATAAAATATAATTTTGAATATATTATAAAATATTTTAATAAAATTGTATAATTTCATAAAATAGTTATTGAGTTATTTTTTATTTGTATTAATATTAGTGAGTCGATAAATTTGATCATAGTCAGGTTTTTCATATGAATACCAAAAGTTTATATTTTATCAAATTTTAATTTGTCTCAATGATAAAAATTAAAATTTGCTCTAAAATATATATTAAATTACAAACTTACCTAATCAACTTAATCTCTTTTTTATTTCAAATTGTTGGTTAATTTTAATATATGTTATTATTTTTTTAATTGTTTACTCATTTTGCAAAATTAGCTTAAGTTAGAAATTCTATTAATTTTAATTTTATTATATTAATTTTTGACTGATTTTATAAAATAACTCAAACTCAAAATATTATTTTTGTTAATTTTATGTTGTAATTTATAAAATTAACTCAAATATTGGGTATTATTAATTAAATTTAATTTTAATCGATGATTAATATGACTAATTTAATTTTAAAATTGAGTATAAAAAAATTTACTCTCTACTCTAATTAATATTTAGGCACTTCCATGTCTAATTAATAAAAAGTAATTTTTTTTGTATTTAAAATTTAAAATATACTAAGAGTTATTATCACGAGAAGAGTTAGATTTTTTTTAAATTGAATTAAATTTTCTTTCAAGTCTAATTAATTATTTAAATATGTAAATTTTGTGATAGTAGTCAACTAATATTGAGCATGCCACACAAGATTTGGCAATATTTTTTCAATTGATTTTATAAAAATGACTTAAGTTAAAAATATTATTATTAATTAAAAAAATATGGTACTAATTTAAATTTAAAATTAGAATTTAGAAAAAATCAATCCCATAACTAATTTTATTCAAAAATTTGTAAAAATAAAAATAGAATAATGACTATATAGAGTGCACATAAGATTTGATAATAAATTTTTAATTAGTTTTATAAAAATAACTCAATTAAAAATATTATTATTAATCATATGTGCTTTAATTAATCATATGTGCTTTAAAAAGTAAAATAAATATAGTCAATGTAAGTAATTTAAATTTAAAATTATTTAGAAAAATAACTATTCTTAAGCCTAATTAATATTTGGTAATTTTAAATTTTAAAAATATTAAGAGTTGTTATGGGAAAAATAACCTAATTATTATTTAAGTTTTTTTTTGGTACTATTTAATTTAATTCTATTTTTTATTTGTGTTTTTAAGTTAATTACTAACATATTTGAAATATATAAATTTTACCCTCTAGTTCATTTGTAAAAAATTTATAATCAAGTAGGTTATTTTTCAGAACCCAAACAAATGCGTTCCCTTTCGGATTCAACTCTACAAGTAACTGGGTCTTTTTTCGAAAGGTATGTGTTCTTTAAAATTTATTACAATAATATACCAAAATTCTAGTATTTTTATAGACAAAAGAAAAGGCGGATTTGTAGTATTTTAGTGATATGAGACAAAAAAAAAGTTTTGTAGATGAGAAAGAAGAAAAAAAATAAGAGAGAGAGAAGAAATTTTAAAAATAATTAAAAAATCTATAAACAAAAAAAAAAGTGAAATAAAGAGTAAGGAGGCAAGTCACGTAGGATGAGAGTGAAGGAGAAGAGGAGAGAAACTACATTATTTTAGTATTATAGTATAAATATATATATGTAATGTAATAGTAAGTGATAACTATTGATTATAGTATTTTTTAAAACTATTGATTATAGAAAATATGATTAGTAAGTTAGAATTCAAAAATTAAGTGGTAAGTATAATTAAATTTAGATAAAAACTATATTTATTATAAAATATTTGTTATAATCACCAAACGGTAGTTTTAATTTATCACAAATTCTAATATTATTTAATGATTAATTAATTAGAGTAAGGTTAGGAGTGCAAGAAAAAAAAATTGCCAACTTTTTCATTGTTAGGTTTGGTAGTTTCTCAAAAAGTTAAAGAAAGTTAAAGAAAATTGAAACTTAAAGTTGATAAAAATGAAATAAATTTGGATTTTTTTTTTTTGGAGAAAATTACAATAAATTGAAAAATTAGAAAAAAAATTACAGTTTGTTGGAGAAATTAAAGTTCTAAACAGGCTCATGCTTGTTAATGCTTCACTTGGAGCTCAATAAAATATCTTAAATTTTCATAAATCATTATAAAATTTTAACTTTTTATACATTGCATAAATTACGAAATTATAATTTTTTATTAATTTATACCACCTTTTTACATTCCAAAAGCAGATGTAGATAAATGTTAATTGATTGAATCAATAAATGCCAATGAAATCACAACTTTTGATTTTCCTATTCTGCAATTTATCACTCCAAGTTTTTAGGGGGTTGTAGTAGATTTTTCACTACAAGGCTATTTTATCGGCATTTATTGACTAAATTAATAAACATTATTAATCAAATTAATAAATGTTTAACTATCAAAAAAAAAATTAATAAATGTTATTTGACTGAATCAATATGTGCCAATGAAATCCCAATCTTTAATTTTTCCACTGCAACCTCTTGGAACCAAGACTAGACTTAATTATTCAATGGGCTCCAAATAAAGGAAACAATTGGTGAATTAATTATCCATTAACTGCTGTTTGCTACAAATTTAAGACAAGAAAACTTAAACAGTAAAATTTGAAAACTTTTGTAAATCCCACAGTTTAAATAACTTTCATTAAACTTTTTCTATTATTTTAAAGTGCTTAAAATTAACTAATTCTGAATGATATTTTTAACATTGCAATGGTATTGGTTAATCTCAGCACATTTTATATTATTTTTATTATATTTTCTGATGGTAAACTAATAATGCAAAATAAATAAATAAATTATTTTTATTTATTTTTTCTAGTATAAGTTAAAAAGAATTACTCACATCATCAACTTGAGCTACTCTTTTTTTTTTTTTGGGTAAGGACTTGAGCTACTCCTGTTCTTGGTTGTTTGGCTATTGCCTAAAAGCTCCCAACCCAAGTACTTCTTACAGGGTGTTTGGATAACAAAAAAAGTAAAAAAAAAAAAATAATAATATACTACATTAGTCATATTTTGACGTTTGGAAGATCCATTAGTGTTTTGGAGCGCCAAAAAAGAAAAAGAGAAAAAGAAAAAAAAGTTGCAAACTTTTTCATTGTTAGGTTTGGTGCTTTCGCAAAAGGTTAAAAAAAGTTAAAGAAAATTAGAAAAAGTTTGTAAAAATAAAATAAATTTAGAGATTTTCTTTTTTTCTTTTTTCGATAGAGAAAGTTAGACTAAATTGGAAAAATTAGAAAAAAGTAGAGTTTGTTGGAGAAAATTAAAGTTCCAAACAGCATCATACCTGTTAATGCGTCATTTGGAGCTTAAAAAAATACCATAAATTTTCATAAATCACAATAAAATTTTAACTTTCTATACATTACACGAACTACGAAAATTGTAACTTTTGCCAATTTATACTATCTTTTTACACTCTAAATGCAAATACAAATAAATATTATTTGAATGAATTAATAAATGCCAATGACATCGTAATCTTTGATTTTTTCACTATAACCCCTGCGGTGAAAAATTCACTACTACCACTTGTAACCAAAACTAGACATAATTATTCAATGGGCTTCAAATAAAGGAACTAATTGGTGAATTGATTATCCATGAATTGCTATTTGTTACAAATTTAAGACAGAAAACTTAAATAGTAAGATTTGAAAACTTTTGTAAATCCCACTTGTTAACTAATTTTTTCATTAATTTAGTAAGAATTTTGTCATCTTAACTTATGTATGCAATTTTGAATTATTTAGATAATATTTATTTATTTTATTTAGTTAATTTTTGATTGAGAGTTCAATGGTTGAGTAGTTAAGTGATTTTAGGAATAGTCAGTTGAGTCCATTTTTATCTTTACCATAGGGTAATGGTTAGTGGTGATAGTGGTTATAGGATAATACCTAGTGATTGATTAAGGGTGATCTGCAAAGTTCCTGTATATATATATATATATATATCTTCAACTTATTAATGAGAAGAAGGGATAAATTTTACATAGAGAGATTTCGATTCACCTTTGAATCAAGTTTCCACGCCTCGAAGTGGATTTTTTTTTAGTCTTATTCTCCTTTATTCTTATCTAACCTCTATTTCTTTCATTTTTTTAATCCAAAAAGTGTGCACATATCAAATATAATTGTTCCTCAGCATTTTAGATCCATTAATTCATAAGCAATGACAACAAAATCAAATCCATACAATTGATCCAATCATTCCTCGGCATATCATATTCATTCGTTCGTAAGCAATGATAACAAAATTAGATCCATCTGTTCCTAAGTAATGACAACAAAATCAGAGCCCTCAGCATATCAGATCCATTTGAGCAATAACAATAAAATCGGAGTTGTAAAGATGATGGGATGATAATTTGCGTGATGGTTTACTGAAAATTGAAACCCTTATCTTAGAAGCAATCAAAACAACACGTCGAATTCAACAAGATGAAGAGTTTCAAGTAAATGCATCGGCTTCAAATTTGCCAACTAAGGATTGCAAAGCTTAGCCATTACAATCAGTTGCCAACTTCAACTAAAGATGATTACAAATAGACGTCGGCTTCAACTTTGCCCACTAATGATAGCTATTTCAAGCTATGTGTGGCTTCAACTCTCCCCGGATGGCTCTTTCAAGTTATGTGTGCGTATTCCAAAAGGTGGAGGATAGGAAAGATATGTATTTGGTGCCACTTCATCAATGCCCATGTTCCAAATGGTGGAGGTTTTGAAGTTTAACGTTGAGATAAACTGCTACAAAGATCTTTTGGAGGATATGAAGGATATGTATTTGTTGCCACATTCATCAATGCCCATGCTCAAAAAGGTGGAGGTTTTGAAGTTTAATGTTGAGAAAAATTGCTACAAAGATAGGGAAATGGGATGGCCACCACCGTTCAAATTTAGATTTATCTAAACCTTGATGACAAGGTTTTTGCAAGGGGAAAGGAATGTTATGTATGCAGTTTTTAAGTTATTTAGATAATATTTACATCTGTTAGTTAGTTAATTTTTGATTGGGCTTGAATGGTTGAATAGTTGAGTGATTTTAGGGATAGTCACTTGAGTCTATTTTTATCTTTATCATAAGATAATAGTTAATGGTGATCATGGTGATGGTGGTTATAGGATAGTGGCTAATGGTTGGTTAAGGGTGATCCGCAAAGTTCCTATATATATATATATATATATCTTCAACTTATTAATGAAAAAAGGGGGATATATTTTAAATTGATGTAACAACCTGCATCCATATAGTACAACATTGTCCACTTTGTGCTTGGTAAGCTACTTCCTAGGAGGTCACCCATCCTAGTACTGCTCCCACTAGAGCACGCTTAATCCTGGAGTTCCCACTGAACCCAGTGCCCTCACGGCTTTAAAACGCGTTGTACTAGATTGATATCGAATATTACATATATGCCACTTCCTTCCACGACCCAGGCGATGTGGGATGGGAGGCATTGCTTCTCTGCTTCACCTTCCGCTTCACTCTCTCGCAGGCAGAGTCCCTCACAGACAAGTCCCTCACAGACAAGTCCCTCACAGTCCCTCACAATTGATCTTATGATCTAGGGGTTTCGATTCACCTTAATTTGAATAAGGAGACTTCCACGCCTGGATTTCTTTTAATCTTATTCTCTTTTATTCTTATCCAATCTCTACTTTTTTTTTATTTTTTTATCCAAAAAGTGTGCACATAACATATACCATTGCAATTGGTTAATTTCAACACATTTTCAATATTATTTTTATCATATTTTTTGATGGTAAACTAATAATGCAAAAAAATAAAATAAAAATAAAAATATTTTTATTTATTTTTTCTATTATAAATTAAGAAGATGTGCTCACCTTACCATCTTGAGCTACTCTCTCTCGCTCTTTTTTTTTTTTTTTTTTTTTTTTGGGTAAGTACTTAAGCTACTCTTGTTTTTTGTTGTTTGCCTGTTGCCTAAAAGCTCCCACCCCAAGTGCTTCTTACGGAGTGTTTGGAAGACAGAAAGATAAAAAAAAAAAAGAAGTATACTACATCAGTCATATTTTGATGTTTAAAAGATTAATTCAAAATTTTTTATATAATCTGTTTTAATGGATCGATGCACCTATTATCACTACTGGAAAGAGTGGTATTAGCGACCGCCCTAAGGGCGGTCGCTAAATGAAAGATAGCGACGGCTTAGCGGTCGCTAAAAGTATTAGCGGCGGCTTAGCGACCGCGTCAAGTGAGTCGCATTTTGGTCATCGCTAAAAAGTATTAGCAACCATCAAGGCGTCGTTAAATTATTTACGATCGTGCGTGCGACTGTTTGAGTTAAAAACGTCAGTCAATTAGAAGCAGTTGCCAAAAATTAAAGGTAGTTGCTGTTTTTTTGGCGCGAAGATGTTACTGTTGGCGCCAAAAGGTGCGAATTATTAGCGACCGTAAGTAGCGGTCGCAATACATAGCGACCCTTTTGGGGTATTAGCAACTGCTTTAAGCGGTCGCTAATACTTAGTATTTTTTTTTTAAAAAGAATTTCAATGATTATTATAATAAAATCTCAATAATATTTTTTACAAATCAAATTATTTAAAAAATCTATTTAATAATAATTTATTATTTATTTATAAAAATTATTTATTTAATAGTTATTAATTATTTATAATAACTATTATAGTTAATTATTTATGTATAAATATTTATATTAAATTTAATTTATTAATTTGTACATGGAATTAATGAAATTTTTCATAAAATCAATAAAAAAAACATAGCTCCTAATTATGATTATATATACAAACACAATATCAAATTAGATTACAATTAAAACAAAATTTTATTATATTCAAATGTTCTAAATACAAAAACAAAAATATATATAAATGTACTGATCAAAATATATACAAATGGATCCTAATCAGTCTAAGAGGGCCATCCACCATCTTCTGGCTCCTACAATGGAATAATAATGAAATTAGAACGTGATAATTAAAAAGACATGAATAAATAAATTTATAAAATTTTAATGAGTAATAGTAACGAAAAATAAAATTTTTAACCTGAGGAGGAGGAGGTGGATGGCTCTGACTCTGAGAGACACGCCTCTCCATCTTAGCCATCATCTCGGCCCGAAGTGATGCCTCTCGCGCGTCCATCTCAGCTCGAAAGGTCTGGAGTAGATCCTGGTCGCGACGTCTAACCTGAGAAGATGATTCTGCTCGTGCGATGGATCGGCGTGGAATACCCGCGCCCCGCGTAAGCGTGTATCCATGACCATCGCATCCGACAATGGAGAAAAATATCTCATCCCTCCTCTCCTCGGACTCCCTCTCATCCGACAGCAGCTCGTCTAGATGTGCATTAAACTGCGCCTAATGCAAACAAGCCGAAATAGAAAAAACAAAATAACTAACTATATTATCTAAAGAAAAAATTAAATTATATGTTCATTGGACAAAATATTAAAATTAGTTACCTGTATGGCCTGAACCTCTAGCGCATCAGTACGTCGAGTTGCCAACCACATGGACATCCGATCTGTCCTCAGGCCCTCCTCTGTCCTTTGTTGAAAGGTAAATTATATGTTAATAATTTACTATCATTAAATAAGATAAATAAAAAAAGTCGCTATTGGCGTGGTAAGCTAATGTTTTTACCTCGTAGTGAATCTGAGAAAAGTGTCGAGTCCCCTTCTTGTGCCCCAGCCCTGTAATCCTCGATTTCGCGAGTTCCTCTGGTCCTCCGCCTATTTTAAGTTTTTCTCGATTAGTTTTTCTAATTTACGCTTTATAATGTCAAAACTTAAGGAAAAAAAATCAACTCGCAATCTACTCACCTGTGCCTCGGGACTCGACCAATACCTGACGAGCTCAGCCCACTGGTGGGGAAGAATGCCCGATGGGACCCATTGGAGGATGTCAGGTCATTCTCATGACCCTTCCAGTATTTATCTTTAATCTTATTTTTATGATCCTTCTACGTCTTCCGACACTTGGCGAACATAATGTCCCGGAAGTCTGGAGGAACATCAACTACATTGGCCTAAAAATGACAAATTGTAGAATATTATTTATGTTACAAGTTTCAGCACATAAACCACGTACAATTAGAATATAAAATTTTCATACATGCACCTCGGTCCATAGACCCTCGAACGTAGAATCTGGGAAACGATTCCACTCGAGGGTGGTCAACGGGAATCTAATTGGATTCTAGACCAAATGTCCAAGCTGTGAAATCAGAGACCGTCCATCCTTCCCCACTGGATGGGGCGTGTCATCCCATTGAACGGTCATCCACTGAGATCCATAGTTCCACTGCGGCAATCCCTTCGAGGGCCCTCTGCTAGACCTCGAAAGCCTGCTCGGAGTGAGAGAATCTGTTTCAAACAAATTGTTACGCAATAAGTATATACAGAATATAACTACTGATGTTGGATAAGATAAATTCTGAAACTGACAAACTTTACCTGCATCTGTATAGTCAGTCACTGAAGGACGCACGAACATAGGGGGTGAAGATGGGACAGCATCTGCTGAGCTGCTCCTGGCACAGGATAGCTCGAGACGCTCAGCCATCGTCTTAGGACCAGTCCTCCTCCTAGAGCGTCCGAACATGGCTCCCTAACTGTTCACAATTTAAATTTATTACAATTTCAAATACAAAGAAAAATAAATTTAAAATCTACTTTGTTTGGATAAAAAAGTACACAACCGTATATTAGGTATATAAATCAACCATATCTCCTTCGACCGTGTCCCTAACCCAATTAACATCTTCATCACGTTGGACAATTGCATCTTGGTCAAGAGCTTGTTGGGCAAATAGATCAATATCTGGCTCATTGCAACTGATCTGGTACACCCCCCTCCTTGACATTTTAACTGCAATTTGCTAGTTGGGATCGGCTTGATTGCCAACATAGTAAACTTGCTCTGCCATGGATGCCGGTATGTATGGTTCAGCTTCTATTTGTACATCTCGATGTAACAAATTGTTGAAATTGACTAATTTAAATTGGTACTTATCAGCTTTAACCCTGCAAATTGGATCAGCCCAGACACACTTGAATAATAAATATCTAAAACCGCGATTGTAAACGATTTCAATAATGTCATTCAGTTGGCCGTAATAGTAACCACCATCAACAGATGGACAACCGATGCCACTATTTTGTGTAGCTCGCCTATCATCTACTTCCTTAATGCGAAATCGAAACCCATTGATGTCACAAGCTGTGTAACGTCGAGCTGTCATGTAAGGACCATCAGCCAACTGATTTATTTCATCGGTCAAAGTAGAATCTGTAGTACTTCATAAATTGTATACCTATGGAATATAAATTATCATGAATTAATTAAACACAAATTCATTGTGATGTGAAAAACATATAAAAGTATATGAAAATATTTAACACGTACGTAGTTCTTAAACCAGTCATGACAACATTGATAATGGGACATTCGAATTTGATTATCTATTGCACGAGGCATGTTTGTTTTAGTTCGTTTATGTGTCTCCTGCAATGCAAATCAAATTGGATTGAGAATAATCACAATTTCTATTACAAATATGACGTAATTAACTTTCTTTATTACAACAACGTGACTTACTGGGTCAATGGCACAACTGATTGTGTGTTGAAGAGTATGAACCGATGAGCTTGGATCCACTCGATGTGGTTGAGATCAAATGACGTGCCTTCCCTAATAGGGCCTTCATTTATCCGCTCCGGCCTGCTAAACTTTGTTTGGACATCATCGTTTAGATATGCCGCACAAAAATTTATGCACTCATCCATCAAATATCCTTTTGCTACGGATGCCTCCGGTCGAGCTTTTCTCCACACATACCTCTTCAATGTGTTCATATACCACTTGATCAGATACATCCACCTAAATTGGATAGGGCCACCAAGTCGGGCTTCTTCAGTTAGGTGTATAGTCAAGTAAACCATGACATCAAAAAATGCCGGTGGAAAAATTTTCTCCAGATGACACAGTGTCAAAGCAATCCTGTCCTGCAGACCCTTCAAATCTTCTGTACGGATGACTCTGTAACACAACTGCCTGAAGAAATTACTGAGCTCGATCAACGGCTGCACAACATTATTAGGTAGACAATTCCTTACTGCTATAGACAGCAACTATTGAAGCAGGACGTGGTTGTCATGACTTTTCAAACCCTGTAACGTCCGTTCGCTCATGTTGACTCGCTTCGAAATATTCAAGCAATATCCATAAGGTACCTTCACACCTTTCAGAATTAACAAGAACGCATCCTTCTCCTCCTTTCTCATGGTGTACTCTGCAGGTGGCATGTATGCCCTGCTGGACTCTCCCACTTGCAAGTGCAATGGAGTTCTCAATCCCATCTTCTACAAATCACGTCGAGCATTAGCACTATCCTTTGATTTCCCCTTAACACCAAGGATCATTCACAATATATTATTGTAACCATTCTTCTCAATGTGCATGACATCCAAGTTGTGCCTAAGTAAGTTGTCTTTCTAGTAGGTCAACTCATAGAAAATACTTTTCTTCTTCCAATTATGGGTTCGGTTCTTATTCGCACCAGAAATAGATGGCAGCGGGGGGGGCTAACAGATCCTGAAAGTCATATACTGTTCGGATTTGCTCCCGCTCCATCTCGGCCAGCAAATCAATCTCGGTCATTACTAGTGGTGCCGGACCGAAATCTCGAGTGCCGTCAAATGAGACTCTGTCCTTCCTAAACCTATGCAACGGAGGTAGGAAGCGTCTATGACCTATGTACGCCCGCTTTCTACCATAATTTAGCCAAGTTGACTTCTTGCTCTGATTGCAACAAGGACATGCGAACTCTCCTTTCGTGCTCCAACCAGATAAGTTAGCGTACGCTGGGAAGTTGTTAATTGTCCATAGTAATGCTGCCCGTAGTTTAAACATTTCATTTCTTGTTGAGTCAAACGTCATCACACCATCAATCCATAATTCATTAAGCTCTTCAATCAATGGTTGCATATAAACGTCTATTTTATTCTCGGGACCCTTAGGTCCGTCAATCAATGTCGATAGGATGACAAAAGGTTGCCTCATGCACAGCCAAGGTGAAAGATTATATGGAACTAATAGTATAGGCCACGTACTGTGAGTTGCCCCAGTCATGCCTGAAAATGGGTTAAATCCATCAGCAACCAAACCAAGCCGCACACTGCGAGAATCGACAACAAAATCAGGGTGTCTTTGATCAAAATCCTTCCACGCCAGAGAGTTTGTTGGATGGGATAAGTTCCCATGATCCCCCCTATTCTCGACATGCCATGTCATTAGTTTAGAGATCTTGGATGACATGAAAAATCTCTTCAATCATGGCTTAAGTGGGAAGTAGCGCACTTACTTTGTAGCCATAAGCTTACCATGGTTTGAAATACCCAAACGATTCTGCCAAGTTTGGATAGTACCGACATTCTTCCATCTCGAAACCCCACACACGGTACACGTATCGAGGTTGTCATTCTCATTCCGAAACAACATGCAACTATTGGGACATTCATCCATAGTTTCGTATGTGAATCTCAAATTCTCAGTTAACTTGCGTGTCTGGTAGTACGATTCAGCAAGTTTAGCTCCCACTAGTAAAACCCTACGGAGCAACTGCAGTAGCATGTCAAACGATGTATCTGACTAGTGATTCAATGCCTTCAAATGTAACAACTCAACGATGAATGACAATTTACTGAATTCCTAACATCCAAGATATAATTCTGTCTGCGCATCGTCGAGTATTTCAAAATATCTCAAGGACTCATCATCCGCACCCGAGTAGGGACTAGTTCCACCCGTCAGATCAATACCAGCACTGCTGTCTTCATGTGTCAATCCACATGCTATATCAGCTAGCATTACGAGCATTAGATCAGCTTCCTCTATAGCCTCGGCCTCCACCTCAACGATTTCTTTCGGACGAGAGGCGGTATACTCTTTCCCATGGAGAGTCCAGAATTTATACTGCTTCAAGAACCTATTACGGATCAGATGCTCCTTGACAACCTCCCATGTATAGTAATACAGGTTAGCACACTTTTTGCAGGGACAACTAATGTACTCACTGGGAAACCCACTGGTGAATACAATAAACTGATTAATCACCTCCATATACTCCGGGGACATCCTATTCGGCAAATCAATCCAACTGTTATTCATCTCGCTTAGAGTGTCTGTGGAGTCCCAAGAGGATAAAATGTCATTACTATAAAAAGTAGTGCCATATGCAAAACACCTAGTCTTAAACTTTACCTTCTCATTACAGGGTAGTTGGTCCTATCCCATTTGAGAATGCACGATCCAACTTGCACTCAACAACTCAATGCCTTTGTCCCCTAATTAGATAAAATTTCGGCAGCATGTTTGCGTGGTTCTCCAAGTATACGATACACAGACGACATCAGTCGTACCCTGTGTACTCACCCGGAGAACAACAGGACGTCAACCGAAACTTCATCTAACATAGGATAGCACATGAGTTGTTGAAGGCATGATGGATAATTGCATTCCCAAACTGTCCAAACTAGACAATTCAAGAATTGCGTACGTCAATCCTCGCACGTTCATCGAAAGGACAACGAACTTGGTCAAATACCTAATCCGTTGCCTAAGGATGACCAAATGAGTGGCGTATGAGATTCTCAAACGGGTCTAAGTTTCACTAATGTATGCAAATGAATAAAATAAAGTAGTTCTCAATGTCTGTTTGTTTTCTAACTTAGAATAAAGTATTTACAAAGATATTGGATTTGACCTAGGCAAGATTAGGGATTTACTTTTAATTAGTAATTGAACTAATTAAATATTATTAATTAACTACTGCTGCTTGTCTAATTAATTACTATATTATTTGGTAAATTACCTGGAAATAATATTTTAATATTATTATTTGACCTAATGTTCTTATCGTATTCGTATTAAATTGGACTGGGCCCAAGAAAGATATTGGATTGGGCCCAGGCAAGATTAGGGGTTTACTTTTAATTAGTAATTGAACTAATTAAATATTATTAATTAACTACTGCTGCTTGTCTAATTAATTACTATATTATTTGGTAAATTACCTAGAAAGAATATTATAATATTATTATTTGACCTAATTTTCTTATCGTATTCATATTGGATTGGACTGGGCCCAAGAAAGATATTGGATTGGGCCCAGGCAAGATTAGGAGTTTACTTGTAATTACTAATTGAACTAATTAAATATTATTAATTAACTACTGCTGCTTGTCTAATTAATTACTATATTATTCGGTAAATTACCTAAAAATAATATTATAATATTATTATTTGACCTAATTTTCTTATCGTATTCGTATTGGATTGGACTGGGCCCAAGAAAGATATTGGATTGGGCCCAGGCAAGATTAGGAGTTTACTTGTAATTACTAATTGAACTAATTAAATATTATTAATTAACTAATGTTGCTTGTCTAGTTAATTACTATATTATTCGGTAAATTACTTAGAAATAATATTATAATATTATTATTTGACCTAATTTTCTTATTGTATTCGTATTGGATTGGACTGGGCCCAAGAAAGATGTTGGATTGGGCCCAGGCAAGATTAGGGATTTAGTTTTGGATTGGGCCCAAGGATTAGAGTTAATTATTGTTATTAAAAAAAATAACACTTAAATAAACTATCTGAAAATCAAATATACAACAAATAAAATAATACGATGCAAATTAAATAAATTAACGATAGATATTACGAACAATTTAATATTTACTCATTATAACTTAAATTAAACTATGATTTCAAATAATAAAAGTATTTTCAATCATTTGAGTAACCAGCCATTACAATATTAATTGAAACAATCTAATTTGACCTAAATTACTTATATTATCAATATTCTAATCCGTTATTTAATATTTTAACTAATATAAATATTTAATGAACCTAAAAATTATAATTTAATATTATTATTTACCTAATCTTACTATTTTTAGTATTATTGTTTAATTCAAAATATATAAATTAACAACAAATATTACGATATTAATATTTTTTAGCATCATTGTTTCTTATTTATGCTACTTTTTATTTAATATTTTTCATAATATTAATGGTGAATGACAAAAATATATATAAATTGTCTAATAAAATTAAAATAAATTATAATAACTCTCAACAAGATTTTAACTTTGTATATATTAGCTGAGTGGTCTATTTGGCAACAGGCAGAGAAGTCAAGTTTTCTTAACTCTTTTTTTTTTTAATGAATTCTTTTATCAAAAAATATTTTTTATTTTTAATAATTTTTAAGTATGCTATTTACATTCATGAAAATATTATAAAATAAGAGAATTTACATACAAGTGAAAATTATTATTAATTTTTTTTTAGTCTTATGCATCCATTCTTATTTAAATGTATTCTTTTTATGAAAATAAATAATATGTTTAAAAGTTTACAAACTTTATTGTATTTAATTTATAAAAAAATCTATCAACTTTCACTAACTTTTTATACTTTTTTCAAACTATATATTATTTTTATATTAAACTTTATATTTTTATTATACTTTGGTCCAATAACTGAGCCTAAACGTCGCACAGCCCATGTTGGAAAATCCAACCATAGAAATTTCTTAACTTAATTTTAATTTATATTTTTAGTGAACCAATAAGTTTTAGTTTAATATTAATATTTAATTAATTCTCATATTTTTAGTATTATTGTCTAACATTATAAATATCATAATATAATTTAATTTCCGTAAGGTAAGTTAATCAATTTATTTTTAAAAATTATACATTTATGTATTTATAATTCCAAATATTTTACTTTAATATTTTTATATTTAAAATTAATTTCTTAATTGTTTAATCATTACTTCAAAAGCAAATCATATTAAATATTATTTTTCATATTTTTATATTTTTAAATTAAAAAAATTAAACACTCACTCATTTATTATTTTTGATAATTATTTCACTCAATGATAATAATATATATAATTTATTAAATAAAATTATTTAATAAATTATATTTTCTTATAAAGAGCTAATTTCAATTCACATTTTTAAATTTAAAAAAAATAAGCATTCACTCTTTTATAATTTCAAAAAATTATATTTCAATCAAAATATTTTTAAATTTTTTAATAAATTACATGTATTTATTAAAATGGGGTGAAGGTACATGTATAACTTTAAATTTATCAATATTTTACACAAACAATAATATTTGGTTGCAAAAAATTTATATTTTATATTACTTGTTACGCATTAATAAACAATAAATTTATATTTTATTATATATTACTTGTTACGCATTAATGGTATTTTCAAATTTTTAATCTAATAATACTTTTTAAATTTAAAAAATTAAATATTCCTCATTAAAATTAAACATTCCTCATGTATTTTTAAAAATGGGGTGAAGGTACATGTATAACTTTAAATTTATCAATATTTTACACCAACAATCTAACATAGCAAAAAATTTATATTTTATATTACTTGTTACGCATTAATAAACAAAAAAATTATATTTTATTATATATTATTTGTTACGCATTAATGGTATTTTCAAAATTTTAATCTAATAATACTTTTTCAATTTACAAAATTAAATATTCCTCATTAAAAAAAAAACAGCAAAATAAATTTAAAAAACAGAAAAATAAAAAAAATAAAAAAAATAACAGCAATAAAAAACAGCAAAACAGTAAAAAAAAAAATTTGGACAGCATTTCTACATTTCACAACCAACATTTCAAAAAAAAAAAAATTCCAATCAAAACAACCAACATTAACAGCATATATATGAAATAAATTCTACATGCATGCAAGGATGAATATCAAACCACAACCACAAAAAAAAAAAAAAAAAAAAACAAAAAATATTACTTACATTAATCCAATAATAAAAAAGAAAAATCAAAAAAAAAAAATTAAACTAAAAAAAAAATCAAACCTGGAGGGTGTGGAGTACAAAAAAACCCTTACACAAAAAAAAGGGTTAGTAAAATAAAAATTGGAAAGAGAGAGAGGGAGAGAGCTAGAGAGTGAGTGAGTTACCGGTAGAGGCTGGCATCCGGCGGCGGTGGCGGCGGCACAGGGAGGAGGAGAGAAGGGCAGGGAGGAGAGAGGAGAGAGCGCACGGGATGGAGAGGAAAAAAAGGGAAGAAAGGAGGGGAAAAGAGATAGGCGTTTTGCCCGAAATAAGTGGACTATTAGCGACCGCTTAAGGCGGTCGCTAATACTGTCGCCCAAAATCTATAAGCGATCACCCGAATTTTTTCGTCGTCGATCCTTTGCCGCACTGTGGTAGCGATGAACATTATAGCAAACGCTACTAGTGGTCGCTAATACTCTAATAGCGACCGTCACAAGCGGTCCGGGTTTTCCACTCGCCGATTGGGCAATCTCTAATAGTGTATAATGGTTTTGGTCAGAAAAATTATAAAAAAAGTTGATGAAAAGTTTGTAAAAGTTAATAAAAATTTATAAATTTTAAATTTTAAAATAAACGCAAAGAAAAATGAAAATGGCCAAAACTTTGTAAAAATTAATAATTTTTATAAAATTTGACTATCCAAACGGGCCTTAAATATATAAAAATTTATAATGAAATTTAATTAATAGTAATTACACTTTATTTATTTATTTATTTATTTTTGAAGTTTGACCCGAAAATACATGATTTCTTTAATTTAAAAGTTAACACGTAACGCCTTTCAGTTTTGGACTAAATTGTAAATCTGATTGATTAAGTTAAGTTTAATTAGATCTAATCTTATTGTGTCAAAATTAATTGAGAGAAAAAGATTTTCACGAAAATAGATACATAAAAAAACATTTTTACTCATTTATATATTAAAATGAAATATTAGTTTATTTTTTAAAAACACTCAATTTATCTTTATTTTTTTAAATAATATTTTTTAACGACTATATATGAGTCCATATAGCGCACGTGATAAAAGGTCTTATTAAATTTAACATTTTAAGTCAATTCTTACCTTGTCTAAATTACTAGAGAGTTGTGCGTTTACTTTTTAATGAGTAGGGGATAAGCGTTTTATGTTATTTCATTTAATTATTTACAATGTATACTTTTAATATTGCATTTGTTATCACAATTTTGTGATTAAATCATGAATACGTTACGCTAACACTTTGTATGGAAATGTACATTTCCCTAAGAATTGATTTGATAAATAAAATTTTATATTTTAAACACATGTTTAAATTTAAAAATTAAATTAAATTAATTTACAAGAAATACAAAATTTGGTTGTATTAATAGGAAATAAAAAATATAATAAATATAATATATGCGGGTACATTTGTTCACTTACTTAGATAACTTAAAAAAAATGAATTTTCTTGAAATTATATTATTTTAGATTAAATTTAAAATGATATTATAATCTTAAATATAAAATGAAATTAAACTCAACTCATAAAATATTATTTTAATTCTAAACATAAGAATTTATAAAAATTTTCACCAAAGGAAATTAAAATCTATCAAATCTGTTATTCCAAACTGAGAGTACGTAAATACTTTTTTACTTTTAGTATTGAATCAATTTATCAATAAAATCATTTTTTTTTTCCTTTTCTTTGCTTAATGGGACAATTTATCACTTAAATCATTCTTCTTTCTTTTCTTTTATTCTCTCCTCCTCTCTTTCTTTCTCTCTCACATAGTAAGCTAGTGCGTTACCTTCTTTCCACAAAACAATAAACAAAGTGATTTTATAGGAAGCTACCAGCTAAGTGTGGTGCGGCCATTTTGTAATTAATTAAGAAGCCAAATGTTTGACAAAGTTGATAAATTATTTTAGCAATGACACACCGACTAATTGCAGTATTATAACACGAAGTAGTCAAATGTTTAAATAATAATTACCAAAAAAATTATTTAAATAAAACTATTACCAAATATAAAATGTCAGTCATTTTGGTTTGGAATCCACTAACTAACCAGCCTTTTTTTTCTGCCTTGTATAATTTTTTTATTAAATTTTGATTTTTAAAAAATTTTGAACTATGTCTTTTAATTACATTCATAAAAAATAAATTACTAAAAAAACAAAAATATTATGGACAAATAAAAAATTAATGTTTGAAAAATTCTAACTTTTTTTTATTTGAAATCATTTTTTATAATGTTTTATGAATATAAATAATATATCTACAAACTAAAAAAAAAAAAAAAGAATTGTCTAGCGCTCTATTAGGGATTAATAAAAACATACCATATAATAGCGTTTCGTATTTTTTTATAAACAGTTCAATTAAAGTATAAGACAGTACTACATGAAGTCTCTGGAATATTGTTAATAGAGTTGTAAAGAAACAAAGAAAATTTGAAAAAGAAATTAAAAAAAAATGACCCTTCGTTCCCAAACCAAAAAAATTGGAAATCAGAATAATAATAATAAAAAAGAGGACTGGACCGTACGAACCGAGTACGGATGCTGGCGGGGGATACCCCATTTTGGATTGGATTTGTATCAGAGTTTATGGGCTCGTTTGGAGTCCCAAATAAAACTAAAAAAAATCAATGAATTAGATTGATGATGTAAAAATGATAGGTGGTAAAATATGATTGGAGGAATTTAAAAATTTTTGAAATTTTTTAAAATTTTTTGATTTTATTTGAGACTCCAAACGAGCCCTATATCAATATTTATTAATTATACTTAACAATTATATGGAGATTTTGGAAATAGGATTTTGACATGTCAACGCCTCCCAGCACAGGTACTTTAATTCTGTTCAATTAAAATTCGATGCAAAAATCAGTTTCAGACATAGATAAATCACAAAAATATACCCCCTAAATCATAGAGGGATATAATATTATAGGGTTCATGATATTACTTTTACACCTTATGAGTTGTGAATTAAAATATAATAGCAGTCAATTTTCTTTTTCCCTTTCTTTCCAATAATCAAGAAGGACCAGAAGGATGATCATAAAGTTTTCACTCGCCATGAAATGTTATTTAGCTCGAGTCATAACTATGAATTGAAAATCTTGAGTCTAATATTATATCACGTTATATCCACTGTAAGATACGAATCGAACAAAAACTCCTTATTGATAATATCTTATTCATGTAATTACTATTTGCAAACGGGTTCAAATGAGCTATTACTGAGGGAAGATTAGTGAATAATCTAACCACTGTTACTCTGCCAACTCAACTGCTATACCCAATAATAATCTTTTATTGGGTTGATCATGTAAACCTTCTCCCTTTCATAAAACTTGGTATCCTTTGGGGTCCGTTCGACAGATTCAATTGACTTATATATTCCCTATAAAAAACATATATAAAACCCATTACCAAACTGCCTACCCACTCAGTTCATAGATTTGAACAAATTAATGCATAATTTTAACGTATTCATAGAACTCTTTTAATTTCACAATAGACCCATATTAAATGATATGTGGATCCCATTTTAATTTTGGTTTAAAGTTTTCAAATTATTATGTTCAAAATCATGATTTTCCAACACTTATGTGATCATGGAATACATATGAGGTAAAAAAAAATTATAAGAAGGTTACAAAACCAATTATGGTTTATAGTACAGAGTGTTTGGTTATTAAGAATAAACACTTTTATGCACATACAAGGTGAATGTGACGAAAATAAAAATGTTAAGATAAATGTGTAATAATGCGCGCAAAAATAAATAATAAATGAATACATTGAAGTCAGCACCTACAGAATAAATCTCAAGAGAATATCCTTAAGACAACCTAAATATATAATAATAAGAAAAAAAAAATAACTGAATCTAATTAATCTGAATGTGTATATAAAGATGGTAAAAAAAAATTATACTTAAAATTATATTAATTAAAATTATGAAAAAATTAATTTTAAATAATTTTATGAAACAGATTATATTTAATATAAATGAATAAAAATATAATTCATATAACTAATCCTTACTAATTTACAATTAAAATTTTGTTTAGTTAAGTTGCATGATGGTATTAAAAATCAGTGTTTTGTAACGATAGCGCTCGTAACGAAATTGGCAGATAGCAATACCGTTAATGTCACATTACAGATAGTAGAGTGGCAATCACACTGAAACAACCGTTATGGAGGTGTTACGGTTCTATTACAGATAGTGGAGCAGCAACCACACCAAAATAGTGTTACGGCTCTATTACAGATAGTGAAG
This sequence comes from Vitellaria paradoxa, assembly GCA_019916065.1. Classification (NCBI taxonomy): domain Eukaryota; kingdom Viridiplantae; phylum Streptophyta; class Magnoliopsida; order Ericales; family Sapotaceae; genus Vitellaria; species Vitellaria paradoxa. Next base: position 12,406,380 of record CM034241.1, read on the forward strand.
CGGCAGTCATGCCAAAACAGCTGTTATGGAGGTGTTACGGCTCTATTAAAGACAAAATCGTGACAAAAACAGGCCGTTGTGCCTCTGTTGAAGGTGAAATCGTGAGAAAGAAATCACAAAACCTCTAAAAAACTGTAAAATATATATATATATATATTTAATTGAAAACCATATGATCTTTCAATAGATATACAAACACAAAAATCCTAATTTTTTAATAAGAACTTTAAACCAAAATATGAAAAATATCCTAAATTTTCAACAAAACTCTAAATCAAAGTTCCAAAATAGAGAAGAAACACCTGATTTGGGTCTTGTGAAAAATAAAAAATTGTGAAAAAAATTTGAACCACTGAAGTCTTCTAGATCCAGTCGAGACTAAGCAAATAACTTTTTGATTTATCTTTTTTCGGCTTCAGCTTTCAAGTACTAAGATTTTCTACTCTCCTCTTTGGATCCATAGATGAAAATTTTGAAACAAAATTTGATATGTGAAATCCAAAACAGAAACTGAAGAAGCACTTGGATTGTAGGATCTAAAGTAGAAGAGTGTAGGAGACTAAATGACTGAAGAAGCTGCAAGATTGTTATTTGGGTAGTGGGTAGGTGGGTTCCTTGGCATTGGAGTAGCATTGATTGTTAATGGGGCATTTGGAGTGTAAAAAATATATAAAAAAAAATAAAAATTAGTATTGATGTGATGTAAAAATGATGGTGGTAAAATCTAATTGGAGGAATTTGAAAATCTTTAAAATTGTTTGGAATTTTTTGAATAATTTTGGGGTACCAAACGACAACCGAGAGGTGTAATAAATAAATAAATTGTTTTTAATATATATAGCATTAATATATAAATATAATATAATATATTTCAGTTAAATATATTACATTATTTTTAATTATAAATATATATTATAATTAAAATTTTATATTAAGAAGGTGGTGTTTGTTTGGGAAAAAATAAAAAGTTTGTATAAAAGTGGTACGTAACAAAATTTAATTGAAGAAAAATTAAAAAAAAAAGTTAATAAAAACTAAAAACTTTTAATATTTTTTAGTAAATCAAACATCTCCATATTACGTAATTTATATAGTTATGTTAAAAGTTATTAATTAAACTTCACTATTGTACCATACTACATTAACAAAAATATTAATTATAATAATTATATTAAATTATAGTTGTAATAAATTTAATTTAATATAATTAATAATATATTATATTAATATAATATATAATTTATATTAGTTAAATTAAATAATATTAATTAAGTATTTTATGTTAAAAATTATTAATTAAACATAATTGTTATACCACAGCATATTAACAAAAATATTAGCTACAATAAAAGTTATATTAAATTATAGCTATAATAAATTTAATTTAATATAATTTATAATATTATTATATTAATATGTTATATAATTTATGTTAGTTATATTAAACATTATTAATTAAACATAACTGTTATACATAATATATTAACAAAAATATTAATTAAACATAATTATAATAATGTATTATATATTTTATGCTAATTATATTAAAATTATTAATTAAGTATGTCTGTTTAACATAGCATATTAACAAAAATATTAGTTACACTAGAAATTATATTAAATTAAATTAAATTTATTGTAATTAATTAAATTTAATTTAAGATTTTAGATTTAAAAAAATATAATACCAAACATTTATATTTTATATTTTGTTGATACAAAGTAATGAAATAATATAATGCTTTATTTTGTAAAGTAACAATGCTACTTCAATCAAATATGGAGAGTGACGGTTGCGGTTCTATTCCTAGTAATGGTGATAATGACACTTTTTGAATTAATCCTAATAATAATATTAGATTTAGGTTTGCAACACCCAATAGCACTAGGCATAACATGAAATATAAATTTTGTGAAAAAATTATTAAGGAGAGCATTACATGTGTAAAATAACATTTGACTTTTTTCTTACATTTTAACTATTAAAACATAAAAAATTACTTAATTTGGATGAATTATAGATAAAAAAAAATTCACGCATTCGATTTCTGTTTCTATTACGCGATATCTATTACATCTCATTTTCATATTATCGTGACTATTACCGTTACGATATCGGTTATCATTTTTTAAAACCAACGGTTGCTTCCAATTGTCTTCCTGAGTTTTGCACCGTCATTTTTTATTATTTTGGCAGTCAACAGGGCGTTCGTTATCCAAAAATTGTTTTGGTGAATTATTGAGGATCATGTCTGAAATGGCAATAATTGTTTAAACCTTAATAATTGAGTTCAGGTGCCACGCACAATCGAATAACTAGTCAACATGATTGGTTTTCTCAATACGTAAGAATTGTTGATTAAGTTGGACAGTTCTCTATCTTCCTCTCTTTTATATGTTAGGATACACCAATTAATATTTTAAAACTTCCTGGCATTAAAACTATTGTTGTTGGAAATTTGTATGTCTACGTATATAAATTTCTATAGATTTGTAGAAGTTGTAATATTATAATTCCTATTGTGAGCAAAAAAAATTTAAATTTTGTATACAATTATAGAGGTTGATGGAGTTTTGTTGAGTTCTAAATGACCTCGTAGAGAGGTTGTTTGACACTTAAAAAAAAATCAATTTTATATCAAGATGTGATATATGTTATGCTAGTTTTTAATTAGGTGTTTGTAAAAATTTATAAAAGTTTGAGAAAACTAATAAAAATTAGTAAAAAGTAGAGAAAGTTGGTAAAAATTAAAAATATATTTGACGGAGAAAATTAAGAAAAATTAAAAAAATTGAAAAATTTTATTTTTTTGATAAAAAAATTGGTAAGTAGAAATTTGAATTTTATATATATTTCTAGAATTTGGTGGAGTTTTGCAAAACTCCAAACGCACTCAATATTGTAATTCTTTTGACTTTTAAAAATAGAGTTTATTTCACTTATATTCACTGTAATTTTAATTTTATACACTTAGACCCTATAAATTTTATAAATATATACTTAGACCCCCTTAAAATTTGTATCACACTCATTTAGACCCCATTTTTTAGATTTTTCATCCAAAAAATAACTTTTGAGCAATTCAATACTATAAATTACCTTTATACCCTTACTATTACTATAAAAAATGCATGGAAAAAAAAAAGAGAGTAAAGTTTATTATCCCATTATTGTTTAATATTAATGGAAAGAAAGTGGAATAAAAAAAGAAATCAAAATTTTCTATCTCCATATTTAGTTTATTAGATTAGTGATAGAAAACAAAATAATGATAATTTGGATATATATCTATAATTATTAATTTATGTATAACATAAATTTAAAATATTAATGTGAAGCATAATAATTAAAAATATTAATATAGAAAGGTTCACAAAAAATTTAATAAATTAATTATAATGTAATTTCTATTTCCATGTTTATTTTATTAGATTATTAATAGAAAAAAGTAATAATAATTTATTATGTATAATTACTTATTTATATATAGTATAAATTTAAAATATTAAATCGAAACATAACAGTTTAAAGTATTAATATAGAAAAGGTTTACGAAAAATTAATAAATTAATTATAATGTTATTTATATATATAAACAATAATAATATAAATATTTTTTTATTAATACTAAAGGTATAAAGATAATTTTACATTATTGAATTAGTCAAAATTTACTTTTTAGATAAAAAAATCTGACAGAAGGGATTTAAATAAATATAATACAAATCTTAAAGAGTCTTTAAGTGCAAATTTATGAAATTTGAGGGATTCAAGTATACAAAATCAAAATTATAGAAGTATAGATAAAATAAATCCTTAAAAATAACATTTCAATGCTAAAAAAAAAATATTTGCTTTACGAGATTCATAAAAGATCAAATGTAAACTGCCCTCATTTTATAAGTATCAAATATGCTTTACAAATAAAGAGGATAATTTTAGTATTGAAAGTTTTCATTCTCATGTTACAATAAAAATAACTTTTTACATCTATTTCAAGGTCATATTACTTCAATTTAAAAGGGTAAATTTGGTTATTTAAAAAAAGAAAAAAAAAACCAAAAAGTTGATAAAAAAAATGTTACTAAGATGGAGGCTTAGAGTCCGTTTGGTTGGAAAATTAAAAAAAATTAATAAAAAATGTTAAAAATTGATAAAAAGTTGATGAAAATCTTTAAAAGTTACTAAAAATAATAAAAAATTACTTTAAAAAAACTAAATTTGGCATCTGTCAAACACGCGTTTAGTAATCTGAAGTCCTATTTTCTGTTTTACAAAAATAATTTGCCTTCTTAAAGTTAATTTTAAGAAATTAATAATTTTTAAATTTCTCACTAATCAACCCAATTACTTCAATAGATAATATCGTATATAATTTCTTATATATGTACACTCTCTCTCTCTCTCTCCCGTGGTCTTTAATTTTTAACCGGCTAATTTGAACAATCAAAATTAACGCAACAATAATTTTGGCTTGGTTCGGGTAAAGAAAAATTAATTTTGTTATAAATTCATTAGTACATTAATGGTTGACCATAATAGATTAAAAATTCCCTACTTTCCGTTTCGTGTAACTTCACCATTATGATTGTATTCTTATATAAAGAGGTTTTGTGTGATGGAAGTAATAGAGACACATGAATAATAAAAAAAATAATTTGAGTATTTTAATTCTCTACAAGTTTTTAGAGTTACATTTCGAATAATTTCATAACATGTTATCAACATAAAGTTCCAATCAACTAAGAAGGAGACAAAGTTCTACTATTAAAAAAAATTATTGCTTTTCCTCACTTGGTTTACAAGGTACAGAAGGAAATTATTAAGCAATTTTTTTTTGGTATATTCTTCAACTTCTATTCCATTCTCATATTGATCTTAAAGATCATAAATTCTATATATTGACTCTGAATATTAAATTTATTTTTCTATGTTAATCCTAAAGATCACAATTACTTTATATTAGTCCTAAAGATCTTTTTATCATTTGATCTTGAAGATCATGTTTATTTTTATTTATTGATCTTGAAGATCATGATTCTATTTATTTATGGACTTGAAAATTATTTTCACATTTATTACCATATGTATGGATCCAGAAGATCATTATCATATATATTTAAATAGATTGATCTTGGAGATCGTGTTATATTTAAAAAAAAATTATCATGTAATTTTACATTTATATTCTTATGATTATTCTTAATCTAAAAAATGTTATTTGTTTTAATAGTACTTCTAAAAACGTCCAGCGTCACTAAAGCAGACTTTGTCACTCTTGATTGTACAGGCAAAAACTATTTATCTTGGATTCTTTATGCTGAAATTCACTTTGAATCAATGAATTTTGACGAAATTATTAAAGCAAAAAATTAAGCATCCCTACAGGATTGCGCAAAAGCAATAATTTTTTTGCGCCATCATATTCATGAAGAATTAAAGTTTGATTACCTCGCGGTAAAAGACTTAGGTCACGCCCCGGATTTTCATAACCGAATGCCCAGGGGTAACTTGGGATTTATTTGTTAGGTATAAAAATAATATGATAATAACACGCTGTCACACCCCATAATTTTCCTCCAAATTGGTTTAACCTACAAGAAAAGTTTGAGATATTCAAAATCCTTTATTTATCCCAAACAATATTTATAAGTCATTGGGCTGAACCATTTGATGGGATTTCAACTACAGGGCACAAAATAAAGATAGAGAAAAATATTACAGAGCTATCTAAGTGTCCCAACCACGCGATTAACATTACATACCAAATAAAAGTAAATTAGGTCTATACTTAATAATTACAATCATCTAACAATTGTTACAGACAAAAATTAAAGACCTCCAGCTCTGCGCAGGAAAGAAGAAAAAAAATTGATAACTCTTCTGATGGAATATTTAAGAGAAATTAATCTCTTTCCAGCTCATCTTCTGTATCCATGTGCTTAATATCTTGAAAAAAATATTCCCACAAGGGGTGAGCTACTAAAGCCCAGTAATCAGAATCTTCTAGGTGCCTATATGCAGTGGTTGTAATACTAAACTGTATTAAGTGAATGTGTTTAGGTGGCATACTATTTATGCAACAATTAATTCAATAGATCTCAACTGAATAATGTAAATTATACTTACAACGGTTCGATGAAACCGTCACCGTAACTACTATTTTACTTACATGTAAAAATAGTTAAATATTGATGTGTGTACCACAATGAAGTCTGTGTCGCAGTGGTAGGGATCTCAGATTTAGATCTTCAAGGTCTCGGGATCAAACCCCATAGCGATACAGATTTCATACATATATATATATATATTTTTTTATAAAATATTAATCGAGATGAATTAAATATAATTAAATAATTCCAACACATCATTCATACATAACAAGAGAGGTTGCTAGTCACAATAAAATTTTTGTAAAGGAGTTTAATCTAAATCCTCCTAAGATAATCATACTCCTATCCTCCTCTACCCCCAGCCTTGGGAACCAGTGACTTTATGGGCTTAGCATCCAATGCATACCAACGGTGTCACCTACCAAAAACCTAGCCGTCACGACCGGCTACCTGACTGGCCGGGTCAGAAGGAAGCATCTCCCAAATAAAATGCATGTTCCCATCTTCATCTAAAAGGCCATTTCTACCCACCCATCACCCCATTGCCAAAAATAACTTTAGCACCGAGTGCCTTAATTTCTTCCCACCTTTTTACATTCCCAGGGTACCTTGTATGGAAATCAGACATTTTGAATAACAACCGGCAATGTTCCCGGGTAATAAATCAAAAGTGGGATTATTCAGTCACATGCAGTATATTTTTAAGCACTTTAGCTATATCCATACTTTAATAGTAATTCTCAATAAATCAAAGATTTAACATAGTCATCAATATCATTATCACAAAGGTAGGTACTATATGTAAATTAACAAGTAGCAAGTAAAAAAAAAAATTTAGAATACGAATTAGTATTTTAGTTAATTGTTTTGACAAGTTTACCGTACCAAATTTGATAAGAATAAAATTATTTCTAATGCTATATTAATTAGGCCGAGGTTGGTAGCTTAGTGGGTGGGCGACCCTAATTGCGATTTAAAGTCGCAAATTCGAACCTCATTGGCTACAAATCTCGGTTTTTGCTTCTTTTACCTTTTATTTTATTATTTTATGGAATATAAAGATAATAAATAGCTCTTGGACTTATATTTAATTTTTAGCAAAATTGATAAGTTTTATTTTATCAAAAAATAATTTAAATAAATTTCCAATCATCATCTTATTTATAACCAAACCCTTATCATAGGTTTTTGGCTTCAAGATATCCATAAATGTCCACAGAATTATTCCAATGTTTAGGAAGGTATTAAATGAGTTTCATTAAATTCACTTAATCATAAAAATATAATTATATAACTTGCTAGGTTGACAAAACAATGCCTAAAAAATAAATCAAATTCATTTAAGAAAGACCAAATGAGAAAAGAACAAGTCCATTGTTTCTTTTGGGCATTTTATCAAATACTAGCATTTTAGTTTGAATAAGTCATCCAACTATCCATGATGAAACTGATTATCTAAGTCGATTATCATCAATATTAGAGTGTCAAATAATACATAATATCTAGTTTAAAATAATTTCATATCAATAGAAATTATTAACATGACGATAACTAACAGAAGGAAATTGGAAATTTAAATAAATCTTTAAACATAATATTCTAAACAAATCCAAACAAGCATCAATTAAAGCTAAGCAGAATAGTAGCTTGAAAAAAAATTCATATAAAATAGAGCAGGACTCCAATATCTATAAATTTTATATCTGTAGGAACTAGACTTCAAGACCTACAAGTTTCATGTTTTACACTTTTTAAAATTCTAAGGTCTAAAGGTACAAAAACAGCTTTGAATTCAGTTTGTTCAGAAAATACAGTTTTACACATGCTCAGTATTTTGGGCATAACTTTTGACTCACAAATCAGATTGATGCAATTCTTTTTGGGTTGAAAAGAAAACTGAAAGGGATACAACTTTTATGTTTTAGCCAAAGCCTAATTCCATCATTTTAGAGGTCAGAAGCACATAAGAAGTTACAAATAGAGAGCTATCACCATACTGAGTTACATCAATCAAAATTTTGGCTTCCCTACCCCCAATATACGGGTATTTATTTTTATCACAATCAAGTTTCATACTTCAAACCAGAAAATATATCAAATATATTTTAGGAGGTTCATCATCCTACCTCAATGAAGATATTAATGACCAAGTCTGAGAAGGAAAAATGAGTTAACTTTGAACACCACCCAAATTGGAAAATTCCAAGCCTTTCTTCTTCCTCCAAGCAACACCAAATCTTCAGCCTCACTAATTAATAATTTATTATTATTTCTCTCCTATTTTCTTCTCTTTGAAGACACATAATTTATAAGAATCATGGGAGTGTAGAGAAAATTATTGGTGGAGAAAAAATCAACTAAGGTAAGATCATGCCTATACAATTGGTAGCATGATCCAAGAATCATGCTTACTTTTTGACTATCTAACCATATCATTTAAGAAAAGCATTGGGGAAGATGTATGGAGGTGGCATGATCCGGGAATCATGCTAGCTTTTTGACAAATTTAACAAAATTGTTTAAAAGATGCTTTAAGTGTTTAAATCATGCTAGGTAAGTAATTTGGAAGAATGTTTAAAGTCATCAATGTAGGGTCTTCTTTTTTGACTAATTAGCCACCTAATTTGAGAGATTGTGAGAGATGTATGGAAGATAGAAAATGAAGTTGCCGGGAAATAATTTAGAGCTACTATTCATGAGTCAGCTCAATGAGTGATAAAGTGAATTGAAGTGAGTTGAGGTGAGGCAAAGAAAAGGTTGATCCATGGGTTAATGGGTTTGGTTTGAACCAAATAGGTAATTGGGCTAGGAAGTGTTTGGATAAAAAATCTTAGAAATTCTACATTAAACTCCCACATAGAGTGGAATTAAATCCGAAAATCTTTCTTAACTAATTTTTATCATTCCAAAAATTTTCAAATGCTCAATTTTCTAGATTTTTACTATAATAAATATCACTACCACATTTAAATAATTTAATTAAGGAAAAAAAATTCAGGTTATTACAATCCACCCCCTTAAATAAATTTCGTCCCAAAATTTACATAAAGCATGACTCAAGTGTTAAACAAATGAGGATATCGTTCACGCATAACAGACTCACGCTCCTAGGTGGATTCCTCCACACCACGATGCCTCCACAACACTCGAACCAATGGAATGGTTTTGCCTCGTAGGACTTGTTCACGCCGATCCTCGATCTTAACCGGCTGTTGTTCAAATGTAACATCTTACTGAATATCAAGTTCAGTCCAATCAATCATGTGACTCGGGTTAGGTTCATACTTTCGAAGCATGGATACATGAAATACATCATGAACACGTGATAGTTGAGGTGGTAGAGCTAGCTGATATGCAACCTGCCCAACCTTTGCAAGGATTTCGAATGGTCCAATATATGGAGGAGCTAACTTCCCCTTTTTCCCGAATCGTACGACTCCTTGACGTGGGGAAACTCGAAGAAAGACATGATCTCCAACCTCAAACTCCAAAGGTCGTCTTCGTCGGTCAGTGTAGCTTTTCTAACGACTCTGGGCAGTAAGTAGACGTTGACGAATGATAGCAATCTTTTCTGATGTTTGCTTGATCAGGTCGGGTCCTATCATCACCGATTCTCCTACCTCGATCCAACACAGAGGAGAGCGATATGGCCTTTATATAATGCCTCATAAGGTGCCATTCTAATACTTGCTTGATAGCTGTTGTTATACACAAACTCTATCAATGGCAAGTGTTCTTCCAAGTTTCCTTTAAAGTCTAATATGCAAGCACGAAGCATATCTTCCAATGTCTGAATTAACCGTTCTGACTGTCCATCCGTCTGAGGGTGAAATGCCGTGCTAAAGGTCAATTTAGTGCCCAAAGCCTCCTGCAGACTCTTCCAAAATTGAGCTGTGAATAATGGATCTCGGTCAGATACTATGGAGACTGGTGTTCCGTGAAGCCGGATGATCTCGCGAATATATAGCTGGCTACGTTTTTGGAGCGTGTCGGTAGTGTTCACTGGTAAAAAATACGCTGACTTTGTTAATCGATCAATGATAACCCATATAGAGTTATTTTTCTTTAACGTCTTAGGTAAGCCCATGACGAAATCCATCGCAATGTGCTCCCACTTCCATTCGGACACAGGTAAAGGTTGGAGTAATCCAGCTGGTTTCTGGTGTTCTGCTTTGATTTGCTGACAAGCAAGACATTTAGCTACGAATCGAGCAACATCCTTCTTCATTCCCTTCCACCAATACTGTCATGCTAAATCATGGTACATCTTCGTACTTCCAGGGTGAATGGCAAATCTTGAATTATAGAACTCATGCAATATCTCCTTTCGAAGGCCATCAGAATTCGAGACATACAACCTTCCACAATGCTGTAGTCCTTGATCAGAACGAAGTGTCAATCCTTCTATAATCTCTCCAGACAAGATTTGAGCTACCATCTTCTTGCATTCTTTATCATGTTGTTGCGCATCGATCACCTTAGTAATTATTGTGGGAATTGCCATTAGAGAACAACTTGTCATTATAGCATTTCCCTGATCAAATCTGATCTCAAATTCATTCACCGATTCTAGCATCCTCCATTCCCATACTGCCAAATTCGCCAATGTTGAATGTGATTTCTACTGAGTGCATCTGCTACAACATTTGCCTTTCTTGGATGATATTGAAGGGTGAAATCGAAATCCTCCAGATATTCCATCCAGCGTCGTTGTCGCAGGTTCAGGTCTCGTTGGGTGAATAGATATTTCAGAATCTTGTGATCTGAAAAGACTTCAAACTTTTCACCGTACAAATAATGCCTCCAAAGTTTCAATGCAAAAACAATTGCGGCCAATTCTAGATCGTGGGTTGGATAGTTCTTCTCATGGTTTCTCAATTGTCGAGAACCATAAGCGACTACATGGTCTAATTGCATTAGTACACAACCCAATCCTTCTCTTGAGGCATCATAGTATACTGTATACCCTGTCCCTCGTTCTGGTATGATTAGAACTGGGCCTTGAGTCAATCAAGTCTTCAACTCTTGAAAAGCTCTTTCACATTTCGTATCTCAAACAAACTTGACATCCTTGCGGATTAATCGCGTCATGGATGCAGCAATTCGAGAAAAGTCCTTAATGAACCGTCGGTAGTACCCTGCCAAACCGAGGAAACTTTTTATCTCGAAGACTGTCTTCGGTTGCTTCCAGCTCATTACGGTTTCTACTTTCGTTGGGTCTACTGCAACACCATCTGTTGAGACTATATGTCCCAAGAATGGTATTTTTGTTAGCCAAAACTCACATTTGCTAGCCTTGGCATACAGTTGGTGATCTAATAAAATTTGTAGGACAATACGAAGGTACTGTTCATGCTCCCGTTCATCCTTTGAATAAATAAGTATGTCGTCAATAAAGACAACAACAAACTTATCCAGGTATGGATGGAAAACACGATTCATAAGATCCATAAATGCTGCTAGCGCATTGGTGAGTCCAAAAGGCATAACCATGAACTCGTAGTGCCCATATCTCGTACGGAAAGCTGTTTTCGGAATGTCTTCTCTCGGATACGTAATTGATGGTATCCTGATCGAAGATCGATCTTAGAGAAGAATAGTGAACCCCTCAATTGATCAAATAAATCATCTATTCGTGGCAAGGGGTATTTATTCTTGATAGTGACTTTGTTCAGCTTTCTGTAATCAATACATAGCCGTAAACTTCCATCTTTCTTCTTTGCAAAAACAGCTGATGCTGCCCAGGGGGAAACACTGGGTCGAATGAATCCTAGCTGGAGCAATTCTTCAAGTTGTACTTTTAATTCTTGAAGTTCTGCTGGTGCCATTTGGTTAGGGGCTACTGAAATTGGTGCAACCCCTGGCTGTAGATCTATACAAAAATCTATTTCCCGCCGAGGTGGCAAACCTGGAAGCTCTTTGGGAAAAACATCTGGGAACTCACAAACTACTCGAGGGAGAGCAGTCTGTGGAAGCTCCTCATTCAAAGTCAGATTGGCTAGCAAGCTATTTAATTGCCTGCAACCTCGTGAATGTACTGGGGATATAATTGGATCTTCTCGGGAATCTCCTTGGATACAGAATCGAGCTCCTGATGAAAGAATCACTGAGACACGCTTCAGATGACAATCAATAATTGCTTGGTGTAAAGACAACCGGTCCATTCCTAGAATGACATCATAGGTGTTCATATCCAACCAAATAAGATCACATTCTACTATGATCTCCTCGAATTGGATCGCACAAGATCTAGTGATCTTATTTGCCACAGTGTTATTTCCCAGAGGGGAATCAATGGTTAAGGTTCCATTTAATTCCTCTGGTATTAACTTCAATGAACATGCACATTTGGATGATATAAAGGAATGCGAAACGCCAGTATCAACTAGGATTACCACCCAAGTACTAAAGAGTAATGAGGTAACCTGAATAACTGTGTTTTCTGGTACCGCTGCAATGGGTTCTGGTGCTTCCAAATGGTTAAGTACAAATACGCGTCCCTGCGGAACATTATTATCCCTTCTTGGCCCTGGTCCTCCTCCATCACGACCTCGTCTTCCGTCATTGTTCTTCTGTTGTCCTCCTTGCTGGTTCATGTTAGGATTCTGAAAAGGTGGTCTTTGTTGAAAACGTTGTTGTGGAGGTGGGTAGGTGATTCGTGCTGGTCCTGGATTCTGTAAATTCTGTTGATTTTGCTTGGGATATGTCATTGCCCTCTGAGGACAATCCCTCTTAAAATGCCCAAGTTGCCCACACTGGTAACAGGCATTTGGATCCTTTTGCTGACGTCGAGGTTGACTCCCTCCTCTATTTTTCTTTTGCGGTTGGCCACCATACTGTTTGTTGTTTTCAAAGAATCTACCCCGTTTTTGTCCAGCATTTTTATTTTGCCTCATGATTGAACCCTTGAACGTTGATCCCTTGAGCTTGGCTGTGTCTTGCATTTCCATTTCCACAGCAATAGCTGCCCTCACAGCTGCAGCATAAGAAGTATGCATTATACCAATGATTCTCCCTCGAATGTCAGTCCGCAAGCCCCATGTAAACTGATCGGCCTTTGCTTTGTCAGTTAAATTCAAATTTTGGGCATACTTGGATAGACTAGCAAACATTGCTTCGTATTGCATAACAGTCATGCCACGCTGCTTCAAGGATAAAAACTCCCGTGTCTTAGCATCCTTGAAAGTTTGTGGAAAGAAATGATCCATGAACAATTCTTCAAATCTTTTCCAGGTCATGGTTGTAGGGTCGTGACTTCCCTTAACGAAAGTCCACCATTCATATGCATCACCCCGTAGCCGGAACGTTGCCAGGGTTATCTTAGTAGCATGACAGGTTATTCCCATAGTCTCTAAAATACGAGAGACTTTTTTGAACTAGTTCTCAGCTGCTACTGGTTCGGGTTTGCCATGGAATGATGGTGGGTCATACCGTAAGAAGTTTCTCAGGTCATCATCATGTGTTCTTACTGGTGGTATTACTGGTGCTACTCCCGCTACAGCCGCTGCCGGCATTGCCGCCGGTGCTCGTGGATTCATCTGTATGAATTGGGCCATAACTGTTGCCATGTCCCGGATAGCTTGGGCCATCTCGTTGGTAACATTGGTGGTGGTTGCAGATTGTGCATTTGTTGGTTGCGATTGCGCCCCATTTCGGCTATTGTTTCGGGGTCGTCCACGGCCTCTTCCGGTGTTTTCCATTCTATATAAGATTCACGGGTTAGTTGATACTTACACACAAATACACGCAATAAGTATAAAAATACCCAATCCCCACTACCCTTAGGTAAATTGTAAACCTATGGCTCTGATACCAAGCTGTCACGCCCCAGATTTTCATAACCGAATGCCCAGGGGTGACTTGGGATTTATTTGTTAGGTATAAAAATAATATGATAATAACACGCTGTCACACCCCATAATTTTCCTCCAAATTGGGGTTAACCTGCAAGAAAAGTTTGAGATATTCAAAATCCCTTATTTATCCCAAACAATATTTATAAGTCATTGGACTGAACCATTTGATGGGATTTCAACTACAGGGCACAAAATAAAGATAGAGAAAAATATTACAAAGCTATCTAAGTGTCCCAACCACGCGATTAACATTACATACCAAATAAAAGTAAATTAGGTCTATACTTAATAATTACAATCATCTAACAATTGTTACAGACAAAAATTAAAGACCTCCAGCTCTGCGCAGGAAAGAAGAAAAAAAATTGATAACTCTTCTGATGGAATATTTAAGAGAAATTAATCTCTTTCCAGCTCATCTTCTGTATCCATGTGCTTAATATCTTGAAAAAAATATTCCCACAAGGGGTGAGCTACTAAAGCCCAGTAATCAGAATCTTCTAGGTGCCTATATGCAGTGGTTGTAATACTACACTGTATTAAGTGAATGTGTTTAGGTGGCATACTATTTATGCAACAATTAATTCAATAGATCTCAACTGAATAATGTAAATTATACTTACAACGGTTCGATGAAACCGTCACCGTAACTACTATTTTACTTACATGTAAAAATAGTTAAATATTGATGTGTGTACCACAATGAAGTCTGTGTCGCAGTGGTAGGGATCTCAGATTTAGATCTTCAAGGTCTCGGGATCAAACCCTGTAGCGATACAGATTTCATACATATATATATATATATATATATTTATAAAATATTAATCGAGATGAATTAAATATAATTAAATAATTCCAACACACCATTCATACATAACAAGAGAGGTTGCTAGTCACAATAAAATTTTTGTAAAGGAGTTTAATCTAAATCCTCCTAAGATAATCATACTCCTATCCTCCTCTACCCCCAGCCTTGGGAACCAGTGACTTTATGGGCTTAGCATCTAATGCATACCAACGGTGTCACCTACCAAAAACCTAGCCGTCACGATCGGCTACCTGACTGGCCAGGTCAGAAGGAAGCATCTCCCAAATAAAATGCATGTTCCCATCTTCATCTAAAAGGCCATTTCTACCCACCCATCACCCCATTGCCAAAAATAACTTTAGCACCGAGTGCCTTAATTTCTTCCCACCTTTTTACATTCCCAGGGTACCTTGTATGGAAATCAGACATTTTGAATAACAATCGGCAATGTTCCCGGGTAATGAATCAAAAGTGGGATTATTCAGTCACATGCAGTATATTTTTAAGCACTTTAGCTATATCCATACTTTAATAGTAATTCTCAATAAATCAAAGATTTAACATAGTCATCAATATCATTATCACAATGGTAGGTACTATATGTAAATTAACAAGTAGCAAGTAAAAAAAAAAATTAGAATATGAATTAGTATTTTAGTTAATTGTTTTGACAAGTTTACCGTACCAAATTTGATAAGAATAAAATTATTTCTAATGCTATATTAATTAGGCCGAGGTTGGTAGCTTAGTGGGTGGGCGACCCTAATTGCGATTTAAAGTCGCAAGTTCGAACCTCATTGGCTGCAAATCTCGGTTTTTGCTTCTTTTACCTTTTATTTTATTATTTTATGGAATATAAAGATAATAAATAGCTATTGGACTTATATTTAATTTTTAGCAAAATTGATAAGTTTTATTTTATCAAAAAATAATTTAAATAAATTTCCAATCATCATCTTATTTATAACCAAACCCTTATCATAGGTTTTTGGCTTCAAGATATCCACAAATGTCCACAGAATTATTCCAATGTTTAGGAAGGTATTAAATGAGTTTCATTAAATTCACTTAATCATAAAAATATAATTATATAACTTGCTAGGTTGATAAAACAATACCTAAAAAATAAATCAAATTCATTTAAGAAAGACCAAATGAGAAAAGAACAAGTCCATTGTTTCTTTTGGGCATTTTATCAAATACTAGCATTTTAGTTTGAATAAGTCATCCAACTATCCATGATGAAACTGATTATCTAAGTCGATTATCATCAATATTAGAGTGTCAAATAATACATAATATCTAGTTTAAAATACTTTCATATCAATAGAAATTATTAACATGACGATAACTAACAGAAGGAAATTGGAAATTTAAATAAATCTTTAAACATAATATTCTAAACAAATCCAAACAAGCATCAATTAAAGCTAAGCAGAATAGCAGCTTGAAAGAAAATTCATATAAAATAGAGCAGGACTCCAATATCTATAAACTTTATATCTGTAGGAACTAGACTTTAAGACCTACAACTTTCATGTTTTACACTTTTTAAAATTCTAAGGTCTAAAGGTACAAAAACAGCTTTGAATTCAGTTTGTTCAGAAAATACAGTTTTACACATGCTCAGTATTTTGGGCATAACTTTTGACTCACAAATCGGATTGATGCAATTCTTTTTGGGTTGAAAAGAAAACTGAAAGGGATACAACTTTTATGTTTTAGCCGAAACCTAATTCCACCGTTTTAGGGGTCAGAAGCACATAAGAAATTACAAATAGAGAGTTGTCACAATACTGAGTTACATCAGTCAAAATTTTAGCTTCCCTACCCCCAATATACGGGTATTTATTTTTATCACAATCAAGTTTCATACTTCAAACCAGAAAATGCATCAAATATATTTTAGGAGGTTCATCATCCTACCTCAATGAAGATATTAATGACCAAGTCTGAGAAGGAAAAATGAGTTAACTTTGAACACCACCCAAATTGAAAAATTCCAAGCCTTTCTTCTTCCTCCAAGCAACACCAAATCTTCAGCCTCACTAATTAATAATTTATTATTATTTCTCTCCTATTTTCTTCTCTTTGAAGACACAATTTATAAGAATCATGGGAGTGTAGAGAAAATTATTGGTGGAGAAAAAATCAACTAAGGCACGATCATGCCTATACAATTGGTAGCATGATCCAAGAATCATGCTTACTTTTTGACTATCTAACCATATCATTTAAGAAAAGCATTGGGGAAGATGTATGGAGGTGGCATGATCCAGAAATCATGCTAGCTTTTTGACAAATTTAACAAAATTGTTTAAAAGATGCTTTAAGTGTTTAAATCATGCTAGGTAAGTAATTTGGAAGAATGCTTTAAAGTCATCAATGTAGGATCTTCTTTTTTGACTAATTAGCCACCTAATTTGAGAGATTGTGAGAGATGTATGGAAGATGGAAAATGAAGTTGCCGAGAAATAATTTAGAGCTACTATTCATGAGTCAGCTCAATGAGTGATAAAGTGAGTTGAAGTGACTTGAGGTGAGTCAAAGAAAAGGTTGATCCATGGGTTAATGGGTTTGGTTTGAACCAAATAGGTAATTGGGCTAGGAAGTGTTTGGATAAAAAATCTTAGAAATTCTACATTAAACTCCCACATAGAGTGGAATTAAATCCGAAAATCTTTCTTAACTAATTTTTATCATTCCAAAAATTTTCAAATGCTCAATTTTCTAGATTTTTACTATAATAAATATCACTACCACACTTAAATAATTTAATTAAGGAAAAAAAATTCAGGTTATTACAACTTATTTGTTTTATGGAATAATTTAAAGGAGAGATACGAGCTCCAAAAGACCATAATCCTCCCAAAAGCTCGTTATGAATGGATCCACTTGAGGTTGCAAGATTTTAAGACTGTTAGTGAGTGTAATTCTGCATTGTTTAAAATCAATTATCAATTTAAAGTTATGTGGTGAGAGAATAATTGATGAAGACATGTTAAAAAAGACATATTCTACTTTTCATGCTTTAAATGTGCTTGTGCAGTAGCAATACTAATAAGGTGGATTTAAGAAATATTTTGATTTGATCTCATGTCTTCTTGTGGCTAAACAAAATAATAAGCTACTTACAAAAAATCATTAAGCTCATCCAACTAGTTCTACATCATTCCTTGAAGCAAATGTGGCCCCAGTTATAGTAAAAAATGTGGTTATGATTGTGGAAGTGGTTGTGGCAAAAATTATCAAAATCATGAGAGTTACAGTGGAGGTCAAAATCTCTCTAATTTAAAAAATAAGAATACCACACAATACCACCAAACGTGGAACAATATTGGAGCAAAATAAGAAAAAGAAAAGAGTTTACAAACTAAACCTCCCAAGAATTATGAAGATAATTGTCTCAGGTGTAGCATGTTGGGATATTGGTCTCATACCTGTCATACGGCAAAACATTTGGTGGATTTTAATTATCCGGTAGATATTACTCACTTTGATGTTTCTAATTTCTTTGAAAATCCTAATGGAAAAATTGATCATTTAATTGGTTATGGAAATGTCCACACTGATTAGTTTTATTTTCACGTTGTTTTGTTTTATCATCCTTTATATTATGCATTATAGTTTTTATTTTTTTTTTTATCTTTTTTTTGAATAAAGTTAGTAACTTAATATTTTGATATAGTGCGACATGCATTGTATCAATTAATTGATTGAGTCTAAAATGAATGGTGAGGACATATATTTGGTAGACAGTGCAACAACTCACAAATTTTACTTGACAAAAAATATTTTACACATTTGACATTAGTTGAATCTAATGTAATTATAATATCTGGCATCACAAACTTGATTGAAGACTCCAGAAGAGCTAGGGTTATGTTACCACAGGTACAAAAATTTACATAGACGATGCCTTATATTCTAGCAAATCTAAGAGAAATTTGCTAAGTTTTAAAGATTTATATCGTAATAGATATCATATCGAAACTACGACTGAATGCGATAGAAAATATTTGTACCTTACATCAATTAGTTCTTGCCAGAAGCATATATTGGAGAAACTTTCTACTTTCTTTTTGGGATTGTATTACACGACTATTCAAAGCATTAAATTAGCGGTTGTGATGCACCAGAAGTGCATTGATTCGAATATCTTTAGAATTTGGCATGACCATCTTGGTCATCCGGGATCTACCATGATGCGTCGAATAGTTAAAAATTCACATAGACATCCACTAAAGAACCAAAAGATTCTTTTGACAAGTGAACATACATGTGCTACTTGTTCCCAAGATAAATTGGTACATAAACCATCACTTTCTAAGATTGTTGTTAAATCTCCTAGTTTCTTACAACATATTCATGGAGATATTTTTGGACCCATTCATCCATCATGTGGACCATTTCGTTACTTTATGGTGTTAATGGATGCATCCACATGTTGTTCATATGTTTATTTACTTTCTACTCGTAATGTAGCATTTGCTAGGCTCCTTACTCAAATCATTAGACTTTGGGCATAACGTCCTAATTATTCCACTAAATTTATTAGACTGGTAATGCTAGTGTGTTTACATCACAAGATTTTGATGACTATTACATGTCAATTAGGATTGATATTGAACATTTTGTTGCCCATATTCATACACAAAATGGTTTGGCTGAATCATTTATCAAACGTTTTCAATCAATTGCTAGACATTAGCTTATGAAGACCAAATTACCTGTTTTTGCTTGGGAATATGCAATATTACATACTATATCATTAATTCATGTTCATCTAACTGCTTATCATCACTATTCGCCATTACAACTTGTTCTTAGCCACCAATCAAATATTTCTCATTTACGAATTTTTGGCTGTGCAGTATATGCACCTATTGCACCCCCACAATGTACCAAGATGGGTCCTCAGCATTGATTAGGTGTTTTATATTGGTTATGATTCTCATTTTAATATTATATATCTTGAGCCTTTAACAAGTGATGTGTTAAAAGCCCATTTTGTAGATTGTTATTTTGATGAGCATATTTTCCCAACATTAAGGGAAGATAATAAGCCAGTTGCAAAATAAGCTGAGATCATTTGGAATGCTAAAACATTATCTCATTTTGATCCTCGCACAAGTGAATGTGAACTAGAAGTTTAAAGGATCATTTCATTGCAAGTTATTGCAAATCGATTACCAGACGCATTCACCGACACAAAACGTATTATAAAATCACATATACTAGCTACAAACATTCCAGCTAAAATTGATGTCCCTGTAGGATAATCTATCAATAGAGCAGCCGATGGATCTAAATTATACTTGAAGCATAGGAGACTTGTCGATGCAAAAGATAAGATTCCTTGTAAGAGAAAGGCATAAGAAATAATTCTAAAGGAAACTAATACTCTTGAAATAATTGGTACTCTCAAAGAGACTACAACTGTAGAACAACTAAATAAAATGACTAAAGAAATGCCTTTGGAAGAGGATCAAATGACCCCTCAAAAGGAAAAGACCCTTGCAGAGGAAGAGGTACTTGGAAATAATGAGATTTTAATAAATTATATATATATAAGAATAAGACGGGATAGAAATCAATTATTGTTGATAACACATTTTTATTTTCCATTGCTCTTAATATTTCCAATGACGAACCTGAACCAAAATCCGTCAAACATTGTCAACATAGAGTTGAATGGCTAAAGTAGAAAGAATCGATTGAGGCAGAATTAAGCTCACTTGCAAAACATAAAGTATTTGGACCTAATAGTCCCGACACTAGAAGATATACAACTTGTTAGATATAAGTGGCTATTTGTGAGAAAATGAAATAGGAAGAATGAGATTGTGCTATATAAAGCACGACTTGTAGCCCAAGGTTTCTTGCAAAGATCAGGAATTAACTACAATGAGACATACTCTCTTGTAATGAATGCAATCACATTCCGATTTTTAATTAGTTTGACAGTCATTGAAAGACTTGACATGCATCTAATGGATGTGGTTATAGCATATTTATATGAATCATTAGATAATGATATATATATATATAGGAAGATCTTCGAAGAATTTAAAATACCTGAAGCAAATAACTCAAAACCCAGAAGTCTTTACTTTGTCAAACTTCAACGTTCTTTATATGGGTTAAAATAATCAAGACGCATGTGGTATAATCGTCTTAGTGACTATCTTTCGAAAGAGGGATATGTAAATTATCCAGTTTATTTATGTGTTTTTATAAAGAAATCAGAATCTGGATTTGCTATTATTGCAATATATGTTGACAATTTGAATCTTGTTGGAACACTAAGAGATCTCATAAAAGCTGCTAGTTATTTAAAGAAAGAATTTGAAATGAAAGATCTTGGCAAAACTAAATTTTGTCTTGGTTTACAAATTGTTCATTTGCCAAGTGGAATACTTGTTCATAAGTCAATATACATAAAATGGTTCTAAAACAATTTTATATGGACAAAGTTTATCGATTGAGTTCCCTAATGATTGTTTAGTCACTAGATATGAAGAAAGATCCGTTTCGTCTTAAAGAAGATGACCAAGAACTTCTTGATCTTGAAGTACCATATCTTAGTGCAATTGGGGCTCTTATGTATCTTGTAAATTGCACGAGACCAGATATAGTTTTTCCAGTCAATTTATTGGCCAAACATAAATCAGCACTAACCTAAAGACATTGGAATAGAATTAAGCATATTTTCTGCTATCTTCAAGGGACTGTGGAAATGGGTTTATTCTTTACAGCTAAGTCTCCACCACAGTTAGTTGGCTATGCAGATGTTGGTTTTCTTTCATATCTGCATCAAGCTCTATCACAAACAGGAAATGTGTTCACATATGGCGGTACTGCTATATCATAGAGATTTATAAAACAAACAATGATGGCAATTTCCTTAAATCATTCTAAAATACTTGTAATTCATGAAGCCAATAGCGAATACATTTGGTTGAGATCTTTGGTTCAGCATATTCAAGTGTAAATTATGTTCTATCAACAATGTTGCAACAATAATTTATGAAGATAATATTATGTGTATTACATAGATTATGGGTGCCTACATTAAAGGTGGCAGAACTAAACATATCTCCTCAAAATTCTTCTATACACATGAGTTCCAGAAGAACGATGAGATTGATATTCAGCAAATACATTCTAGTCACAATTTGGCAGATTTATTTACTAAAGCATTACTAGCTAAAACATTAGACAAATTGGCTTATAAAATTGGTATGCATCATCTTTAAGATTTGTCATGCTGAACATCTAGCTAAGACAATCAAATTTGGATGTGATTACAAGGGAGAGTAGTTAAAGGGTTTGTATACTATACTCTTTTTCTTCGCTATGATCTTTTCCTATAGAAAATTGTGTTTAAGTCATACTTTGCAGTCTTTTAAGCTTATTAGTCACTCAAAAAAAAAAAAAGTATTGCTTTTAAGTCACATTTGTGTAGAAAGTTTTGTGAATAGGTCACATTTTTGAGTGGGTCCCACGAGTTTGTTTTAAATATAATTTCTAATATACCAAGAATACCATTTATTTTTATAATTAAGTTAGACGAGAGTTGCCGGAAATTGCGCTAACCAAAAATCACGTTTCTTCCGTTTTTGTTTTTCTTCCTTATAAATCGCGTGAAGATATAGTATATTATTAATTTGAATGAGCATCGACTGAGATTATCGTCAGTTAAAGAAGGAATATATACAAATCTGTTTATGCATTAGGTGAATTTGTGCTGTCAACGATTCCGGGCAATCATGTTTTCAAATTTTACGTTGAAGGTGTGTGAGAATTGGTCGAGTTTGAATGTGAAAAATGTGTTATTTAGTTACTTAATCCATGAACATCCTTCATGTTCTCTGAGAAATGATGTTAATTTTAAGATTATGATGATGTTGGCTCGCATGGTTGGTTTGTGTTATGTATCGATTGATATTTTTTATGACAGTATGAAAATAGTACCGATACAAAATAGTACTGGTACTGTTTCATGTAAGATGTATGATCTTGTAAAAACAGTACCAAATATATTTAGTATGCAAACAATACCATTAATAGAGCCTACTAGACAGTACCACATCCAAACAGCAATATTATACCAAATAGCACCATTAATGGTTGGTTTATGTTATGTATCGATTGATATTTTTTATAGCAGTATGCAAACAGTACCGATATTGTTTCTAGTGGTACTGTTTCGTGTAAGATGTATGATCTTGTAAAAATAGTACTAAATATATCTAGTATGCAAACAACACCATTAATAGAGCCTACTAAACAGCACCACATCTAAACAGCACTATTATACCAAACAGCACCATTAATGGTTGGTTTGTGTTATATATCGATTGATGTTTTTTATGGTAGTATGAAAACATTACCGGTACTGTTTCTAGTGGTACTGTTTTGTATAAGATGTATGATCTTGTAAAAACAGTACTGAATATATCTAATATGCAAATAGCACCATTAATAGAGCCTACTAAACAGTACCACATCCAAATAGCACTATTATTGGTTGATTTGTGTTATGTATCGATTAACGTTTTTTATGGCAGTAAGAAAACAGTGCCGGTAAAAAAAGTATCGGTATTGTTTCTAGTGGTATCGTTTCCTATAAATGTATGATCTTGTAAAAATAGTACCGAATATATCTGGTATGCAAACAACACCATTAATGGTGCTGTTTGGTATAATGGTGCTGTTTACATTCTTACAATGGTGCTGTTTAGATGCGGTACTGTTTCTTATAAAATGTATGCTCTTGTAAAAATAGTATCGAATATACGTTTTGAATCTTTTTTTATTGTGTTTCAAAAATCAGTTTTGAATCTGTTTGTGACGAAGATAGAAAGTCGCGGAAGTTACGAGCATTCGGATAAAACTGGTAGTTTCAAAATATACTGAAAATGCGCGATGTCATTTTTTTGTTTTTTTGTTGCAAGTATGACTTATTCACAAACAAGTTTTTTTGGTATGACTAAAATCCTTATAAGTTTATAAATAGTGACCAGCCTCCAAAAACCCTTTTTTTCAATTGGGTTTTACTTGGCAAGGTTTTAACGAAGCAGTCTCAACCTAAGCCCATTTACACCACATATGAATAATATACTCTTTTTCCTTCGCTAAAGTTTTTTTCCCAATGGATTTTACTTGGCAAGGTTTTAATGAGGCATATTCTATGTGATGATTAGCCAAAGGAGAGTGTTATAAATCCATTGGTAGATTAATTGCTAACCATTACTCCACCATAACTCCCAACTTTTTGTTACATGTAACTCCACCATTTTGAATTCTCACCATTATGATTGTATTCCTATATAAAGAGGTCTCGTGTGATGGATGTGATAGAGACATATAAATAATAAAAAAGATGATTTGAGTAGTCTAAATCTCTATAAGTTTTTACATTCCATTTGAAATAGTAGATTTGATTGGATTTTATTTCATTTGATATAAATTCTCATCAATTTTTATATTTGGAAATAAAATAAAATTTTATGAGTTGGATTTGATTTCAATTCATAACTCAAAATTTGGGATTTCTATAAAATTTGAAATTTACTCCAAAACAATAAAATTTAACGAGAATTCATTATTTTTTAAAGTAATCTAAGTAAGTAGACAAATTTATCCTCTTATATCATATTTACCATATTTTGTTTTACTTCCTAATTACATGATCAAACTTGGTATTTCACTTAAATCAAATCAATTTAATTCTTAAATTTAAAATGTGTTCCAAAAACAAAATTTCCAAATACAAAATTTTATTTACCAAACCAAATCAATTCTTTATTTTAAAATGAAATTAATTCTAATAGTGAAATGTTTCCAAAGGAGTGTTAGAATTACATTTTGGATAATTTCATAGCAAATTTTTATTTTTTATTGTTGTACTTTTTCACTAAAATTTAATTTTCTGTTTAGAAGTTATAATTTTTAAGCGTGTTACTCTTATTCGTAATATATATATATATATATATATATATATATTTATGTTCATTTGGATAAAAGTTATTTATTTAAAAAAATAAAAATAAATTAATTTTTTTGTTTTTGTTTTTTTTTTAATTTTTTACCCAGTCAAACATAATTTTTTTGATTTCTTTTTATGAATGCAATATGTTTAAAAGTTACAACTTTTAAAAGTAATTACATAGTGGTGAAAAATGTCATATAAAATGAAAATACGCAAAAAAAAAAAAGAAAAAAAGCATTCATTTATATTAATTTATTTACTTTAAAAAGTTAGAGCTTTAAGAGAAGTCATGGTATAATCCGACCCATAATGATAAGCGTGGAAGTACTTTTCAATTCCACAACTTTATAGTAATTTCTGACCAAGACAAAGAGAAGATTGATGGAGAAAATAAAAAGGAACTGAAAGTTTCGGTAAAAAAGTTTAAGAAATAATAAAAAAAAGGGTAGAAAAATAAAAGTGGAAGTGATGTACTTAGCCGAGAAAGGCAAACATTAAACTTTTAGTAGTTATCATTTTAACTTTTTATTTATTTGATATTTTCGTCTGTCATCATTTAAAAAAATTAAAATGTGAAAAAATAATTTTAATATTTAAAAAAATACTTAAAAATGAATAGCTGGAAGCTCTTAATTACTCATTCTAAATGGAGCCTAATTTTTAATTACTTTCTATTATTATTGTTGACTAAAGTGTTCTAGCTATATTTATATTATCTATATAATAATAAAGTTTAAAATTTACTTACCAAAAAAAAAAAATTTAAAATTTTGAATTTAGGATATTTTTAACATTGAATTTATTCAATTACCAAGAATACTTCTTTTTCTCTCATAATGTATTTTCGGTCACTTTACATAAAAACACATTCTCTTACTTTTTTTTTATATTTTTTTAATATCTTTTTATAAAAATTTTTAAATTAATATTTTTTAAACTAAATTTTTAATTTTTAACACATTTTTACACTTTTTGTGTTATCTATCTAATAATAGAGCTCAAAAATTTAAATTTAGAATATTTTCAACCTTTAAATTTATTTATTTTATCCTATAATTTTTTAATGCTATTTTTTAAATTGAGAATATTTTCAATACTTATATTTGTTTTGCTTTTAATTCAAAGGGTAGGATTCGATTTTGAAAAACATACTTAAAAAATCCATGGTTAAGATTGTTTCTCTTGAAAATGAATTTTGTCATTCAGTCTCACCATAATGTGCATAACCAATAATCTTTTTCATTATTAGTTTTTATTTTTGCAGGTTATTTTTATAATTTTTTTAAGTAAACTTGATTTTAGTCTAATTATGCATGTGTCATAATTACATTATATCAGTTTTTTTATTAGTGATTTTTATTTTTACATTTTCTTATATAAGTTTGTTTTATAAATTGATATTTGTGCTTTTTGCAGTCTAAATAATGGCAAAGATAATTCTTAATTTATGTGTATTGGTTTAAAAATAAAATTAAAAACAGTGAAAAAAGAGTACAAATTAATTAGTGAAATTATACCATCCAACTAATTACAATGAAGCCGTCCACGTTTTTGAGCGTGACATCAATTCCACAACACATTCATTAAGACCACTCAATCCAATCCAAACGAAGAAAAATAACAGTAATTGAACCCTCTACGTGTACAAGCCGCATCTCTATCATTGCGTGTAAATATTATAAATTATTTGTATATTAATTCTAAATTGATGTACGACAACATACCTACTTTACGATATGATTGAAAATATGAAATGATTGTATACATATGTGGTTTTCGACTAATTTTTTATTGTAGTTTTAACTTCTGATTTTAGTTTTGTTGATTCTTGTTATGGTGCACAAGATGTTTAGGTGTAATTTGCTTTACTTTTTTATTTTTTATTTTCTATTTTTGTTTTATATATTAAAAATTTAAAATAAAGAAACAAAAAATACTTTATTTTCCTTATTTTAAAATTTTCCTTATTTAAAGTTAAAAACTTTTAAAACGATATTTTGTCATTTTTTATTTCATGTGTAAACTTATGTTCTGGTTTGTAAAACAAATTTTGAAAACACAAATAAGCAAATGAGTTTTGAGTTGTTTTCTTTATTTTTAAAATGACAAAATGAAAAATGAGCTCAAAATAAAAAATAAAAACTAAAAATAGAAAACAGAAAATAAAAAAATAAACCAAATGACACCTTAACAATTTTAACATTTGAAAATTTTCTCTTTTAGAATTTATTTGATTTTAAAATAAAAAGTTGATTTGATTTGATTTGATAAATAAAATTTTACATTTGGAATATATATTTAAATTTAATAATTGAATTTAATTGATTTGAAAAAATATTAAATTTGACTATGTCAATAAGAAATGAAATTTATCGTAAATATGATATATGATGATAAATTCATCCATTTACTTAGGTGATTTAATAAATAATGAATTTTTATCAAATGTTATTGTTTTGGATTATATTTTAAATGATATAGAAAATCCCAAAATTTAAATTGTGAAATGAAACAAAATTCAATACATTAAATCTTATTTTAATTTTAAATATAAGAATTGGTGAGAATCCACACCAAATAAAATCAAATTCTATTAAATCTACTATTTCAAATAGAGTGCAAGCGAATTTGATCCTTTTAGATCAATTTTATTAGAGGTTTAATTTGATTCTGAGTTAATCTATTCCAAAATTTGAATAAATTCAATTCTTTACCTTATTTTTTAAATAAAATTATTATTTTACTACGGATTTAAACAAACTTAGAAAAAAAAGGTCAATCTTAGTAGGTTATCTGTGATCACTAATTTAGCTGGGGTGTTTGATTAGTTAAAATTAACTAAAATTTAGTAACTTTTACTAACTTTTGTACTTTTTTCTGATCAAATTTCATCACATATTAATTTTACATTTAATTTTTGAACTTTTGCTGTACTTTTTTGGCTAATCAAACATATCCTTAATTTTATATCTAATTTTCAAAAATTATTAAAATTGACTAAGTTCTAAATTTTGTATAAATTCAAATCGAATCAACCTATACACATTCTTATTCTTTAATTTTCAATTGACATTTAGTTTTTATTTATATAAACTTTTAGGTTTCAAAAACTAAAACTAAAACTAAAGTTAAAAAATTATAGAAAAAGTATAAAAAAAAATGATGAATTGAAATGATGTTTCACTTTTTCAATTGAATTTGATTTAAATGGAGTTATTGAGTTGATCTTCTTATCTTCTTATAACTGTCTTGGATATACGATGTTCACTTCCAACTTCATCGTTTACGTTGTTCACTGGACCAAAAGAAAAAAGTAAAATAATAAAGGAAAAAGCTGCCCGCGGTCATGGATGAGACTGTTTGATGTCTAGTTGCTCGAAATTCATTATCACATGTATCGACAATGTCAATTACACGTCTATCGTTATTACACTCTAAAACATAGCAATTAATATGCTCGGCGAATTACTGGCGTTATACATTGTACCCTCAAATATATGTACCTCCACCATGACCCTCCATTATTATTTATATGAATAATAACATTTGTTTATAGGTCCCCTCATGGGTCAATAAAAACATTTTAGGTGATAATAATTTGTATTTTTTATGCATAATTTTATTAAAGTATGAAACATCATCACGTAACATATATTTATTAATCTTTAGTCAATATATTGAGACACCTATTAACAAGACTGATAAATTATATTATATATGGTTATGCATATTATTAAATATGTAATATTATACAATATATATACAAGGACAGATTTAGAGCTTGACTTAAGGAAGGCATGGCCTCCCAACTTTTGAGAAAAAAAATTATATATAAAATAGATGTATATAGAGATATGCATATATATATATATATTTTAATTATGACCATATATCTAGCCTTTTTATTTTATTTTATTAATAAGATATGAAATTTAATTCGGGTTTGATTCTTGAATTAAGTCAATAATAAGTTATATGACTTGATTTTTGAATTGGCTATTAATATTTTAATTTAATTAATTAAATAATTTTTAAATGAGTCCATAAATAAACTTTCTATATTTGTTTGATTTTCTAATTATATAATTTATGATTATATTTTTTAGATTAAAAAAATAGTAAAATTTATAAAAATTAACTCATTTTTTTACTAAATTTCTACTTCCATCCATGTATATATAGATGTTGTTCTTTTATGTAAGTAATTAACTAGCTATGATTATAGGTATTATTTGAACTTTAAATTTTGGATTGATCTACGAAAATACATGGCTGATGACTTTCATTCATGGGTGCATCATGCGGTTAAAGATGCCATATGGGTGGGAACATATGCGTGTGGATTTAGAATATCTTTAATGCTGCTTGTTGACCTTCATTGTACGTCGCATTCTCTTCTTGTTTTGGCCTGTATTCAAATAACTATGACGTGCCATGTGGCAGCGAATAGGTGGCAATACGAGACGCAGTTAAGGATTGGGCATCGCAGGGGAATTATTTATTTATTTTTTATATCATTATTTATTTTTTTATTCTAAGAATTAAATCAACTAACCAGTCATTAAATTTATATTAATCACCAGTTTAAACTCTATTAGAATCATTGGAAAATTACCTGAATTATGAAAAGATTAAAAAAATGATAATTGACCGTTTCTTACAATCATAATAATTAACTCTTTAAGTATAAAAGTGTATAAAAGTGTGTGATGTAATTTTACTTAGTATTGAGGCACAAAACCAACAATAGTAGCTACCGACTCCTCTTCCTCAGCCTTTTCAACCTAAGCTTAATCCTAATTCTTATCAACCACTCCATGGGAGATCAATTGAGGATACATTGCAACATTCATCAAGGGCAGATGGGAACTAACATTCAAGCATCTAAATTTCAAGAGCAGACAAAAAGAGTCATGGAGGGTAGTAGAAATCAACTGACTAGGCTTACCCAAGCCTTAACTATGAGAGAAACTGGAAAGTTGCCTTCCCAACCTAAGCCTAATCCTATAGTTCAGGTTCATATGAGTGAATCGTCATTTGGTTCTAATAATAGTCATGAAGAGGTTCAAGTTGTAACTGCTTTGAGAAGTGATAAGACAATTCAAAAACCAGAGTATTTGAAAATTGAAGAAGGAAATGAAATGCGAAGAAAGAAAATGAAAAAGATAATGAGAATAGTAAAATTAAAATTAGGGAAGAAAATGAGCAAGAAGAAATTGAATACAATGAGGAAGAAGAGAGAGTACAGATAGAAGATTAGGATGGTTTTGAAAATAAAAATAATTTTTTTGCAAAGAAGTTTCTGAGAATAAAAATGTTTTTGAAAAGAAATAGGTTTCAAAAGAAAAACAGACTGACAAACTTGAATTTTTGCCAAAATATCCTCTTCCTCAAAGACTGAGTAAGAATCAGAAAGATAATTTGAATTCAAATATTTTTGAGGTTTTCAAACAAGAAAGAATTAATATACCGTTGCTTGATTCCATTAAACAAACTCCATCATATGCTAAGTTTTTGGAAGACCTATGTACTGTCAGGAGGAAAATGAATGTAAAGGAAATAGCCTTTTTAATTGAACAAATGAGTGCCCTTTTGCAATTTAAGACTCCACTTAGGTACAAAGACCAAGGTTGTCCAACCATTACCTGTATGATTGGGAACCAAAGGGTAGATCAAGCTTTATTGGATTTAGGGGCAAGTATCAAACTTCTGTTATATGCTGTTTACCAACAACTAGGCCTAAGTGAAATTAAACCTACCAAAGTGACCCTTTAGCTAGCAAACATATCAGTCAAGGTTCCTAGGGGCATTGTGGAAGCTGTGTTAGTTCAAGTAGACAATTTCTACTTTCTTAAGCATTTTATAGTGCTAGACACTCAACCCATTTAAGGTCTTTAACCTCTTGTACCTGTCATCTTAGGGAGACCATTTTTATTCATTTCAAATGCTGTTATAAATTGTAGGAATGGTGTCAAGAAGCTATCCTTTGGCAACATGACTATTGACAAGAATATTTTCAAAGTTGTCAAACAACCTAGTGATTGTAAAGAATTTGTGGAAGTTAATTTAATAGAAGCTATTAGTTAGGAGCACTTTGATAGTGAGTTTATAGATGATCCCTTAGAAAAGGCTTTAGTCAATAGTGAGCAGGTTGATTGTCTAATAGACTGAGCTGGAGGAATTTAGTGGAGGAGAGTTTAGAGCCTGTTATGTTAGTTAGTTAGGGGAGGCATGCTTTTGAACCATTAGAAATGCCAATAGTTAAGCCTCAGATATCATTTGGTAAACCACCAATGCATGATATGAAACCTCTTCCTAGTAACTTGAAATATGCATTCCCAGGTAAAGGGGAGTTCTATCTTGTTACAATGTCAACCCAGTTAAGTATAGACCAAGAGAATAAACTTGTGACTGTCCTAAACAAACATAAGAGAGCCTTAGATTGGACCATAGCAGACTTGCAGGGAATCAGCCCTCTCATTTGCACACAGGATATTTTTAGAAGATGATGCTAAGCTCATTAGGCAGATGCAAAGAGGACTCAATCCAAACATGAAAGAAGTGGTTAGGGGGGAAGTAATTAAGCTATTGGGTGTTGGCATTATTTGCCCTATATCAGATTCTAAGTGGGTGAGTCCTACAAAGGTGGTGCCTAAGAAGCTAGGTGTTACTGTGATTAAAAATGAGAAAGATGAATTGATTCCTATGCTCGTCTAAAAGAATGGCACATGTGCATAAATTACTGAAAATTGAATGCAGTAATAAAAAAGATCATTTTTCTCTTCCATTCCTAGACCAAGTATTAGAAAGAGTAGCAGATAGACATTTTACTATCTTTTGGATGGTTACTCAGGTTATAATCAGATTGAAATTGCATTACATGATCGAGAGAAGACTATATTCACATACCCTTTTGGTATATTTGCATATTGGTGCATGCCTTTTGCCTTTGTAATGTTCCCACAACTTTTCAAAGATGCATGATAAGTTTATTCAATGATTTTGTAGAAAAATTTCTTAAAGTGTTTATAGATGACTTCTCAGTGTATGAGAGTGATTCAATGCATGTTTAAAAGATCTTGAGAAGGTGTTAGCTAGATGTGAGAAGAAGAACTTGGTTTTGAACTAGAAAAAAATGTCACCTTCATGGTGATTCATGGTATTGTCCTTAACCACATAGTGTCTTCCAAGGGGATAGAAGTAGATAAGGCTAAAGTGGAGATAATTCAAAAACTTCCTACTCCTAGGAGTGTTAAAGATGTTAGATCAATCCTAAGCCACGCCAATTTTTATAGAAGATTTATTGCATCATTCAGTGCCATAGCCAGACTTCTGTGTAAGCTTCTATCTCAGGATGTCCCATTTGACTTGACACTTGAGTGTTAGGCTTCATTTGATAGACTAAAGGTGTTACTTACTTTAGCTCCCATAATATAGACACTTAATTGGACCTTACCATTTGAGCTTATGTGTGATGCTAATGACTTTACGATTGGTGAAGTGTTGGGCCAGAGGAAAGACAAGAGACCACATGTGTGATGTACTATGCTAGTAAGTTCTTTAGTGATGCATAAAAGATTACACAACTACTGAGAAGGAATTACTAGCAATAGTATATGCCTTGGACAAATTTAGATCATATTTTGTTGTCTCTCATGTTATTGTATGCACTGATCATGTTGCATTGAAGTATCTCTTGACCAAACAAGATGCCAAGCCTAGACTCATTAGGTGGATCCTATTGCTTCAAGAGTTTGATATTGAGATAAAAGACCAAAAAAAAAAAAAAAAAGAAAGAAAGAGTTGAAAATGTAGTAGTGGATCACCTCTCAAGGCTTCCACACCAAGACTTGGCATCTCTTAACCCTCCCATCAATGAAGCTTTTCTTGATGAACATCTATTCCAAGTGTTCATTGTAGATTCTCCTATGATCCCCCTAGTTTACAGACATAGCCAATTACTTAGCTACTGGTTCTATACCATTTCACTAGACTCTACTTGATAGGAAGAAATTCTTTAAGAATATGAGAAAATTTTTCTAGGATGATCCATATTTGTTCAAGTATTGAGAAGGAGTTTAATAGTGTCATTAACATTTGTCATACATTAACTTGTGGAGGCCACTTCTCTTCTACAAAGGCTATAGCTAAGATCTTGTAATGTGGACTGTATTAGCCTACTATGTTCTATGATGTGCATGCTTTTCGTGTTTCTTCTGACAGATGCCAAAAGATTGATAGCCTCACTAGGAGAAACATGATGCCTCTTTACCACATTTATATGCTTGACATTTTTTATTGTTGGGGAATGGACTTCACGAGGCCTTTCTTGAATTCATTTGGTTATGAATATATTCTTCTAGCTATTGATTATGCTTCTAACTGGGTATAAGCTATCCAAACTAGGACCAATGACCATAGGGTGGCAATTAAATTTTTGAAAGAAAATGTATTCTCTAGATTTGGTATGCTTAGGGTAGTGATAAGTGATAGGGGAAACACACTTTTACAACAGACTTATTGGAATTTTGACGAAAAAGTATGGGGTAATGCATAAAGTTGGGATAGCCTATCAGCCTCAAGCTAGTGGTCAAGTTGAGATTGCCATTAAGAGAATCATTGAGAAGTCAGTGAATCCAAATAGGAAATATTAGTCCCTGAGGTTAGTTGATGCACTTTGGGCATGTAGGACTGCATACAAGACCATCCTTGGCATGTCTCCTTATATATTGGTTTATAGAAATCCTTGTCATTTACTTGTTGTACTAGAACATAAAGAATATTAGATAGCTAGGCATTTCAATGAAAATATAGATGAGTTAGGCATCCATAGGAAATTACAGCACAATGAAATCAGAGGAAATCAGGAATGGTGCATATGAAAATTCTAAAGTGTTTAAAATAAATATAAAAATGTTGCATAATTCACACATCAATAGGAAGGTGTTGGTTGTAGGCCAGAAAGTTTTACTATATGTTTCCAAGTTGCATTTCTTCTTAGGAAAGCTGAAGTCTAGGTGGACTGGTCTGTTTGTCAATAGAAACATTACTAAGCATGGGGCTGTTGATATAAAAAATCTAAGTACAGGAAATGTTTTTAGGGTAAATGGTCGCAGGCTTAAAGCTAACTGTGAGAATTTTGTGGCTAAAGTTGATTGTTGGGATCTTGAGGATCCTCTTGATTATTTCTAATTGATGAATGAACCTTTTTCTGTATTATAATAGTTTAATTTTATTAGTTTTTCATGTTTTTTTATTTTTTATAGTTTAATTTTATTAGTTTTTCATGTTTTTTATTTTTTTTATTTTTTTCTCTTTTCAAACTCGGTTAAAAAAAAAAAACTAATGTCTTTGGCATTCTTCACTGTACCTTGTAATTCAATAAGGAGTAAGTATTGAATTAGTTGGGGGGAGAATGGTTTTGAGGTCTGTTAATTTTTTTCTCCCTGTTTTCTAACTAGTT
The DNA here is from genome assembly GCA_019916065.1 of Vitellaria paradoxa. NCBI lineage: Eukaryota > Viridiplantae > Streptophyta > Magnoliopsida > Ericales > Sapotaceae > Vitellaria > Vitellaria paradoxa. Next base: position 12,440,618 of record CM034241.1, read on the forward strand.
TCAAGTTTTTTATGTTTTGTGTTCGAAGTTTTTTTTTTATTTTTTTTATTTTATAGTTGTTGGAATGATTAGATAGCTCATCAAGTTATCTTCTTTCCCCAAGAATTTTCAATTCTTTCATTCTATACATTAAGGACAATGCATGATTTTAGTTGGGGCATACAATTTGAGACCGATAGATGTTTTGAGGTATTCTGAGGAAATTATGTCCATATATGAGGAATGCTGTGAATTTTGAAAATTTTGAATTTTATTGATAATTATGAATCTAATTGATAATGAATAATGAAATTGAGTATATTGAGCATAAAATAGAAATTGAGAATTAGACAATTGATAGCTGATAGTTCATGAGTAAGCATTGAATTGTTGATAACTGATGTTGTGAAAACATTGCTTGAAGTTTGAAGACGTGAGTTGAATTTCGAACTGATTATGCAAATCGATAAAAAAAAAAAAAATTAGGACTTAGATGTTGTTAGAAATATGTTTGGAGTCCAATTAATGATGGAACATGGCTTAAGAAAACTTTAGGAAGTCTATTGACAGAAGCCTCATCCTTGAATTACCGATGCAAAAATCTGATATTGAGCCATGTCCAGATTCATATTACCTGTACATTTTGAGGACAACTTTTGATAGCCAAATTTCTATATTTGAATGCAGCTTTGCCTTATTCGGATACTATTTTGAGCCTTTGGAATAAATTTACACAAGGGTATATTCGGATAGTGCTCATTCTTATTCTAATATTCTACTAAACTAAATTTGCATTAGTTAATGCTCAGCTTATTCGAATACTCTCAGGTTATATCTGAATGCATCCCTAAGTCATTTTAAAAGCCATTAGCAATGCTCTAAATATATCTGGATATTCCTTAGCCTTATTCGGATACCTAAGCCCATCCATTTTAAAACCAGTTAAGTCATCAGTTCACTAATATTCTCCATTCAAACAAAAACACTAGGTATTCGAACACCTTTCATCTTCCAAACATAAATCTCCTTCTTCCACCCCATAAATCCATTCTAACTACCAAAATAAAACTTTTAATCCATTCTATTAAAGTGGTCGATTGCTTTAGCGTGGGGATTTAGGGGTTTGTTCAAAGTTGAAAGAAATCACAATTTCTGGTGTGTCGGAAAGGGAGGGTTGCTCTGTATTGTGCATAAAGTGTTTGAAAAATGTAATATCCCGATTTTTCATATTAAACTAAATTGATGATATTTAACAAGTTTAGAATGTAATGGTGTGTTAATTTCATCAATGTGAGTCATTAGGGATGTAATGGGTTGAAATTTTGGAAATAAAGAACATAATTCTTAGACTTAGCCATTTTTGGCATGAAAATGGAGCTGAAGGGTGCCAATGCTCTTTGTGGGGCGCCCATGGTGTACTACAAAATGTCAGACCGAACCCTCTTTGGGTCAATCACTTAACGATCACTTCGTTTACTAAACCCAGGGGAAGGTATATAGAGAGAGGGTGTAGGTGCACTATAGTCTGCTTGGAGAGCAATCCAAATATGTGTATATAGGTGTAGAAGAGAGAGAGAGAGAGAGAGTTTGTAAGGTTGGAAGAAGGAACCAAGAGAGAAGCTAGGAACTAAAGGAAGCTGAATAGCTTGGGAGCTTAGTAAGTGATTTAATCTTTAACCAAACTCAAATCAGTTTTGTAGAAATGAAATTAAGTGACTAAGGAACATTTCTATATGGTTTGTTTGTTGTTAGGATCAAAGGGTGAGAAGATCTATCAATCCAAATTTGGTAGCCACAACCAGGGGGGTTTACTACTTTCGTGCTTCATCTTGTTCAAGCTTGAGATAGGGAATTTTAGCCTTTTATTTGCATATATGAGATATGAAGAGTTAGAAGAATGTTGTTGTAATGTTTATTTAAGGATTTGAAAGCATGAGGAGGTAAATCGGATTGTGTAATATAAGTGTATATATGTATGTATAGGTTGGATTTAAAATTTTGATTTGATGAAATAGGTAAATTAAACCTAGTTTTAATTGCCTTCCTAAGAGTCTTTTGGATCCTTAACAACATTTAAAAATAAAGTTTTGAATTAAACAGTGGATTTGGCAAAGTTTAGAACCCAAAACCTTGAGATAAAACTCGGATAGATCAAAGTAACCTTTCTATATGCAAATGGGTGCCTATGGATTTTTGAGGGGTGCCCATGCCTCTTGAGGGGCACGCATGAACCCTTGAGGGGTGCCCATGACCCTCTATCCAGAATGCCCAGTTTGTTCCTTTATATGAAAACTTGTATATTTTCAATCTAAACCCTTATGACATTAAATAGATAACCTAGAGTGATTAAATAGGTGAAAATTATATGAATTACAGTGTGAAAAGAAATACTTGGATAGGGTGATTGGTTTTTAAGACATGTTTAGTATTGCCTTAATATTAAACTTATGAGTACACATCTTATGCTTGATATATGTTTCATATAAAATTATTTCAATATTTTTAATGGAAATTTAGTGATGTTTGATTATAAAATAAATTGAGATTACATTAGTGGGGTGAAGAAATAATAGAAGGAAATGATAATATGTTAATGTCGTAGTGTAATGAGTTGAGATTGTTGAAATGGTTGATTATGGTGGTATAAGTTATTGATAATATGATAAGATGTAAAGTGATAATATTAGTTGGAATAAAATGAGATAATTAGAAATGTGATTGATATTGAGACATGAGGATGGTGGGTAATATAGAATAGGAAGGGTATAGAGATTACCCTAGGGTTGAAGGACCCAAACTTGCGCAAGGATTGGTGTTCATGCCAGTAGATTAGTAGCCTACAACATGATGTGTGGTAAGGCTAATCATGGCCTCTAATGACGATGTAAACTAAGGCTAATCATGGCCTTTAACGGTGATATAAACTAATGCTAATCGTGGCTTTTAACGATGACATTGATTGTGCCCACCTTGTAAATAGAATGAGAATAGAACCTAAATAAAGATGATTATGAAAAGATTGATTAAGTAAATGATAGCTAAATTAAAAGATGGGATTAATGATAGTGATCATGACATAGAATTATATAAGGTTTATTTTGATAATAAAATTATGATGCCTATACGGATAAAGACTTGGATTTTTTATACGGTGTTGCATGATTATGTTGAGTTATGTTGAATTATCAATTTTAGCATTGTTTTACATTATTGCTTTACATATTATATATGTTTTCATGAAACTTTGTAAGCACAAGTGGACGAGTGCTCATGTCCCTACAGATTTCATTACAGGAGCATATCCTAAGTAATAGGTGGCATTGGAGGGATTAAAGTGCATGAGCTGATGTAAACATTACATTTTTCATTTATTTAAATTAACATTTTTATTTGGGACTGTAATATTATATTAATTTAGAGATTTATTCGATTGAGTTGTAAAAATCATAAGGCCTATTTTGTGTATGGTTATAATTATGGGATATGTTGGAGCATGATGGCCTGGTAATAGGTGAGGCTTAGTGTATATTATGTTATGTTATTATCTTATGTGGACGTTGCTCTAGGGTTGTCTTATTGCTCTGATTAGAGGTTGGTTGTTTAGCGTATGATATGTTTGTTATTCACTCACCCCTCGAGTCACAAGATCAGAAGCATGACCAAAAAAAAAAAAATCGCAATCCCTCTTAAGAAGAAAACTAGGGTTTCTTAGAAAGAAGAAGGCTTCCAAAGAATAAGTTTGTGGATCAGGAATTAAAAAGGTAAAACTTTTGCTCAATCTTCACATAAACCAGTAGAGGTTTTATCCCATAATCAAACACAACCTCCTTTCCCTATTACTGAAAATAATTCATGCACTGACAATGAACCTAATCCTCAACCAACTGCTCCATCTCAAATTTTTTCCATTTACTTCGATCTTGAACAAACTCCTACCCCTGCTGCACCTACATACTCAAAATCTAGATTCATTAATAAGAAATCAAAGTTGAGGTATACGGATCGTTACTTCAAAAGACTTGTACTCTGTGAAAGGGGAATAAAGGTAATGATTATACTAAACCACCCATGAATTACTAGAATTTTTCAAAAGAGGAATTGAATAGGATAGGTGAGCATTGAGTAAAAAGCAATTATCACCACTGAGGTTGGAAAAAAACCCATTCCTTTAACCCCCAAAAAATAGAAAGTTTTAGTGATGCACCTTATAGAGAGATTCCTGATATAAAGAACCAAAGGTTGAATGGGAGGAGCAATTGACTAAAGACAACCTAGCTAAGCATTTTATTTGGAAATTCTCAAGCTTAATGGTTAGGCTCGAGGTTCTTCAAAACTAAACTTACACCTAGATTATCACACCCTAGGTTCTAATAGGAGAACAAAGTATGATAACTAAACTTACTCATCAGTTTCACTATAATGCTGTTTAAACATATTGCATATAACCCAGGTCTTAAGCGCATGACTCTTTGTTTATTTATAAGCTTGACAATAACTGGATCCACTGCTAACCTTTGTCAGTGTCAATTTCTACTACCCAAGTGCCTTTTTATATAAAACCCATGAAATAGAGTGAGTTGCTAAGCTTAATAGGAAAAATATTTACATAATTTCATTTAGTATTTTTATATAAAAATAGAGGTAAAGTGTCCACAGTAACTGTCATTATCATATAAAATAGATGGTAACAACACATATTAAGTAAATAAGTAATGGAATGCTCATACAAAGTGCTTATGATTGTCTCTCAATGAAGAAAGAGCGGATACACCTTAAGTGCAAGGTGATCAGTTATAGTAATTTAAATTTATAGAACGGTGAAGTACCGATCGTACGTACATGGAAAGGAGTAATGAACTCACAATTCTTCTTATTTCAATTAGTAAGTGTCACATAAGAAAAATCAAGAAAAATTGGTTTGAATTTTGACTATGAAACCTACCTAGGCATTTTGTCAAAACCTAGGAGGCGACAATTAAATCCAATTTAAAACTTGTAATGAAAACTTAAATGAAACTAAAAACAATTATAAAAAGGTCTTGGATCAAATCAATTCAAGTAGTGATTTCTATGGATTTTTAAGGAGAACAATGATTAATCAATTTAGTTATAAAATCAAGTTCACTTGGTTAAATCTCTAGATTGAACGTGTAATAATTCGTATAGAATACATGAGAGTTCTAGGTGGCAATACACATACAAAATCCTTAAGATCATGCACGAAAATTCTAACTAAGTAACTAGCATATAATGTACATGCAATATATAATCAAGAGTTAATTAAGAAATATCTAGTGATTTCAAAGGATCCAAACAAATAATCATCATTCATCACAAATCTAAAGGGAATTGAACATTGAATCACAATTAAGAACAGTAGTTAATAAGTTTGGTGAGAAAGTTGGGTTCATCTTATTGGAAATTCAAATCAAACACTTAGAGTGTATAATCTATAAAGAGTATGTCGTACCCCTATTCTAGGTTACATATTTAATTCCTTAAATAGAGAGGACACATTTATATCCTCTATTTATAATAAGTTAATAATCACATAACATGTATAATCCTATATTAAAAAAAATACTACCTGTCAGATTTATGTTAACTCCTTGGCAAAATGAACAAAATCTCACAAACACTTAAATATGTACAAACTCATGTCTCTAACATATTAAGTCAAGCTTTAGTCTGATACTGTTAAAACTCTAGGTTTATTTACACAAACTCCCAAATACTAACTTGTGATTAAATTAGGGATACAGACCACTTAAAGATTCTCCAGGCAATTATAGCCACTTTTAGACTAAACCTGAAATGTGTAAATTTAGATGTAAGTGTCGCACACTCAGTGGAGGCATTAACCTTAAGATAAAATATAATAAATAGACACCAAAGGTAATCCACAGTTATTATGTAGACAACTACCCCACGATCGAATAATAATAATTTTAACTGTATCATAACTAACAGAAATAAGAAATATCTCAACACATAATTCATTGTCACTTTTCATTTATCAACCATCATCATCAACACTAGGCCCTAACTAGCCATCGTATGGCATATTTGCATGATAAATGATTCAAATAATAATGTTACACATGTTTGGCTCCATCTGGCCCATGAGTTGAGCACTCAACTGTTGACAATAGCTTTAATTTAGTATGTCCCATTAGCCCCATATAGCTTAGCCCCATCCGGCCTCATTACTCATCCCATATGACCTGGCCTAATCTGACATTTTTTTTGTTCTTTTTTCCTCTTTTTGGCCTCATCTGGCCTTATTTGTTTTCTTTTTCTGGCCCTATCTGGCCTGGTCTTATCTAACGATAATGCAAGTGTAATGCACACAATCCCTACTGATATGCAATAATATCTTTTTCTAAATAAAATATTACTTCCCCAAATTTATCATTCCACAAATAATCAAAATTCATATCCAACACAATAAATACATGAATATTCAGCATTTCATATCAAAATAATTAACTAATAACAACAACAAATGAACAGATAAAATTTAACAAATATTTAATACCCTTTACCTTTAAGCTTAATATACCCACCTGAATAGTAGATACTCTAAGAAAATCAAACTACTGGGGTGGTTGCTATTAATTATCCTTGGTGCTCAACAGTTTGGCCAAAATCCTTAATTTTTATCCCTTGTTTCTCCTTTTTCCTCACTGTTTTTTTTTTCTTAGTTCTCTACTGTGTTTTTTAACTATTACTTTTATACTGTGTATACATGAGATATATATATACCCCTTTGGTGGATTGTTTCCACCACCTAAACTTTCCCTTCAATTTTTTTTTTTTTTTTACTTAACGCCAAACACGTGGCCATTAATAGGCTTACATAGCACGTACATATGTAAAACTTACCATAATAAGAAAAGATAGCATGGGTAAACTTACACCCATATGGCTAGCCACATCACCACCCTAATCCAATAATTAATTTAATTTAATTAAATACTAACAATTGCATTAATCACTAATTAGTTTAAATTAAGATTAAATAAATTTAAAAATAATACCCAATTAACACAAATAAAATTTCTAAGTATGAAACAAAAAATAAAAATTAAATCAATAATGTATATAACATTTCAAGATGTCACAACTCTCTTTCCCTTAAGGGATTTCATCCTTAAAATTCTTACCTGTTGGAAATAAGTAGGGGTATTGTTTTTGCATATTCTCTTCACTCTCCCAAGTGGCCGCCTTCACAGTGTGGCTTCTCCATAGCACCTTTACTAAAGGCACTGTCTTATTCCACAAAACTTGATTCATTTTATCTAGAATTTGCACTGGCTCATCATTTCAAAGGTAGAAATTCGAGATCTAATAGAAAGCTCCAATCTCTGCTAGAATATTCGGGACTTTGCATCTTTTCTTTGCACCAATTCTGAAGCAAATGTAAATAATGCAGTAACTTGAGCTTTATACTCCAAATCAAAGATCCTTCCTTGCTTCAAAGTAATAAACTTCTGTTCTTTTGCATATCTATTTGACTGGGGGAAATACTTATCATTGAAGGCATTAGTAAATTGATTCCAAGTCATTCCAGCAGCTGATAATCTTTTTTGTAGCTTCCCACCAAAGCCTAGTTTGATTTCTTAACATAAATGTGGCTAGAATTATTTTGTCTTTGTCAAAAATCCTCATTACCTTAAAAATTATCTCCATGCTCTTCAGCCAATCTTCGGTTTCCAAAGGGTTAATAGTACTAGAAAATGATGTGGGTCTCAACTTAAGGAATTGCTCATAAATGGGGCCATATGCCTCTGGCCTGCACCTCTGTTTTGTTTGTAGTTCTACTAATCTGGCCACGACCTCAATCACCTTTTCTACCAGGTCTCGCTAGTGTTGAACTAGAGGCTAATCCCCCTGACCTCTTGTTGTCCTGAAGCTTATACCATTTGTTTGATCTATCCAACTGAGCTCTTTTTCTCTACTACCTCAGAGATGTGTCCAATGTTCATTTCTTTTATCTGATATCAAACTCAAGGTGAGATTTAAAATATAATTCTACAACATTTTACAATTTCAAGATCTTTAATACCCACGCAAATAAACATTATATCACAATCACCTAACTCTAGGACACTTATCTTATAATTGGTTGTAAGTACCAAACACTAACAAGTTTATAGAACCCTTTAATCTAGGCTGTGATACCAAACTGTTGCACCCTTATTCTCTGTTACATATTTAATTCCTTAAATAGAGAGGACACATTCATATCTTTTATCCACGATAAGTCAATAATCACATACCTTATAAAATCTTATATTAAAAAAAAAAAAAAAACACCCTTCAGATTTATGTTATCTCCTTGGCAAAATGAACAAAATCTCACAAACACTTAAAACATATACAAACTTATAGTCTCTAACATATCAAGCTAAGCTTTAGTTTGATACTATTAAAACTCTAGGTTTACTTATATAAACTCCCAAATACTAACTTGTGATTAAATTAGGGATACAAACCACATAAAGCTTCTCCAGGCACTTGCAACCACTTCTACACTCAACTTGAAATGTGTAAATTTAGGTGTGAGTGTCACACACTCATTGGAGGCATTAACCTTAAGATAAAACTTAAAAGATAATAAAATACACACCAAAGGTAATCCACAGTTATTATATAGACAACTATCCTACAATCGAATAATAATTATTCTAACTGTGTCATGACTTACAAAAATAAGAAATATCTCAACTTGCAATTCATCGTCACTTTTCATTTATCAACCATCATCATCAACACTAGGCCCCAACTGGCTATCGTATGGCATGTTTGCATGATAAATGATTCAAATAATAACGCAATACACATTTGACCCCATTTGGCCTATAAGTTGAGTGCTCAACCGTGGACAGTGGCTTTAATTTAGCACGTCCAATTAGCCCCATCTGGCCTCATTATTGGTCCCATCTGACCTGGCCCCATCTGGGTTTTTTTTTTGTTCTTTTTTCTTCTTTCTAGCCCCATCTGGCCTCATTTGTTTTCTTTTTTTGGCTCCATCTGGCTTAGTCCCATTTGACTATAACACAAGTACAATGCACACAATCCATGCTGATATGTAATAATATCTCTTTCTAACTAAAATATTACTCCCCCAAATTTATCATTCCACAAATAATCACAATACATATCTAACACAATAAACACATGAATATTCAGCATTTCATATCAAAATAATTAACTAATAATAACAACAAATAAATAGATAAAATATAACAATTTATATTTAATACCCTTTTATCTTTATGTTTAATATACTCACCTGAAAAGCAGATATTTTGAAAAAATCAAACTACTATGGTGGTTGCTGTTGATTATCCTCGGGTTCTTAACAATCTGGCTTAATTTTTCTCCTTTGCTTCTCCTTCTTCCTCACGCTTTTTTTCTTACTGTTGTCTACTGTGTTTCTAAACTATTACCTTTATACTCTATATACATGAGATATATATACACCTCTTTGGTGGCTTGTTTCCACAGCCTAAACTTTCTCTTCCATTTTTTTTTTACTTGATGCCAAACACGTGGCCATTAATAGGCTTACACAGCACACACATATGTAAAACTTACCATAATAAGAAAAGATAACGTGGGTAAACTTACACCCATATGGCTAGCCATGTTGCCACCCTAATCCAATAATTAATTTAATTTAATTAGATACTAACAATTGCATTAATCACTAATTAGTTTAAATTAAGATTAAATAAATTTAAAAATAATACCCAATTAACACAATTAAAATTTCTAAGTATGAAACAAAAAATAAAAATTAAATGAATAATGCATTTAAAAATTCAAGATGTCACAACTCTCCTCCCCTTAAGGGATTTCGTCCTCGAAATTCTTACCTGGCAAAAATATGTAAGGGTATTGTTTCCGCATATTCTTTTCACTCTCCCAAGTGGCCTCCTCTACAGTGTGGCTTCTCCATAGCACCTTTACTAAAGGTATTGTCTTATTCCACAAAACTTGATCCCTTTTATCTAGAATTTGCACTAGCTTCTCATTTCAAAGGTAGAAATTTGGGATCTGATAGAAAGCTCCAATCCCTACTAGAATCTTTGGCACGCTACATCTTTTGTTTGCACCAAATCTAAAACAAATCTAGATAATGCAATAAATTGAGTTTCATACTCCAAAACAGACATCCTTCCTTGCTTCAAAGTAATAATTTCTGTTCTTTTTCATATCTATATGACTAGGAAAAATACTTATCATTGAAGGTTAGTAAATTGATTCCAAGTCATTCCTACAGCTGACAATCTTTTTGTAGTTTCCCACCAAAGCCTAGCTTGATTTCTTAACATAATTGTGGCTAGAATGATTTGTCTTTGTCAAAAATCCTCATTACCTAAAAAATTATCTCCATGTTATTCAGCTAATCTTTAGCTTCCAAATTGTTAATCGTACCAGAGAACAACGTGGGTCCCAATTTAAGGAATTGCTTATAAATGGTGCCATATGCCTCTGGCCTGTACCTTTATTTTGTTTATAGTTCCACTAATCTGGCCACGGCCTCAATCACCTTTTCTTCTAGGTCTCACTGGTGTTGAATTGGAGGCTGATCCCCTTGACCCTCTTGCTATCCTGAAGCCTGTATCATTTGTGGGATCTGCCCAATTGAGCTCTCTGTTTCTACTGCCTCAAGGATGTGTCCAATATTCATTTTTTTTTATCTGACATCAAACTCAAGGTGAGATATAAAATATAATTCTACAATATTTCATAATTTCAAGATCCTTAATACCCACACAAATAAACATCATATCATAATCACCTAACTCTAGGACACTTTTCTTATAATTGGTTGTAAGTACCAACTACTGACAAGTCTATAAAATCCTTTAACCTAGGCTCTAATACCAAACTGTTGCATCCCTATTCTAGGTTATATATTTAATTTCTTAAATAGAGAAGATACATTTATATCTTTTATCCATAATAAGTTAATAATCACATATCTTATAAAATCTTATATTAAAATAAAAATACCACCCGTCAGATTTATATTACCTCCTTGGCAAAATGAATAAAATCTCACAAACACTTAAATATGTACAAACTCATAGTCTTTAGCATATTAAGCCAAGCCTTAGTCTGATACTGTTAAAACACTAGGTTTATTTACACAAACTCCCAAATACTAACTTGTGATTAAATTAGGGATACAGACCACTTAAAGCTTTTCTAGGCACTTGCAGCCACTTCTAGACTAAACCTGAAATGTGTAAATTTAGATGTGAGTGTCACACACTCAGTGGAGGCATTAATATTAAAATAAAAGATAATAAATACACACCAAAGGTTACCCACAGTTATTATATAGGCAACTATCCCACAATCGAATAATAATTATTTTAATTATATCATAACTGATAGAAATAAGAAATATCTTAATACACAATTCATCGTCACTTTTCATTTATCAACCATCATCATCAACACTAAGCCCTAACGGGCCATGGCATGACATATTTACATGATAAATAATTCAAATAATAATGCAACACCCGTTTAGCCCCATCTGGCCTATAAGTTAAGTGCTCAATTGTGGACAGTGCCTTTAATTTAGCACATACCATTAGCCCCATCTAGCCTCATTATTGGTCCCATTTGACCTGGCCCTATTTGACTTTTTATTTTTGTTCTTTTTTCCTCTTTCTAGTCCCATCTGGCCTCATTTGTTTCCTTTTTCTGGCCCGATCTAGCCTGGTCCCATCTGACCATAATGCAGGTGTAATGCACACAATCTATACTGATATGCAATAATATCTTTTTCTAAATAAGATATTACTTACCCAAATTTATCAATCCAAAAATAATCACAATTCATATCTGACACAATAAATACATGAATATTCAACATTTCATATCAAGATAATTAACTAATAACAACAACAAATAAACAGATAAAATTTAAAAATTTATATTTAACACCTTTTTACCTTTAATACAGCCACCTGAACAGCAGATATTCTGAGAAAGTCAAACTACTGGGGTAGTTACTGTTGATTATCCTCGAGTCCTCAACAATCTGGCCGAAATCCCTAATTTTTCTCCCTCGCTTCTCCTTCTTCCTCACTATTTTTTTTCTTACCGTTCTATGCTATGTTTCTTAACATTATCTTTATACTGCATATACATGAGATATATATATATATATATATACCCCTCTGGTGGCTTGTTTCCACCACCTAAACTTTCTCTTCCATTTTTTTTTCACTTAACGCCAAACATGTGGCCATCAATAGGCTTACACAGCACACACATATGTAAAACTTACCATAATAAGGAAAGATAGCATGGGTAAACTTACACCCATATGGCTAACCACATCACCACCCTAATCTAATAATTAATTTAATTTAATTAAATACTAACAATTGCATTAATCACTAATTAGTTTAAATTAAGATTAAATAAATTTAAAAATAATACCCAATTAACACAAATAAAATTTCTAAGTATGAAATAAAAAATAAAAATTAAATCAATAATGCATTTTAAAATTCAGGATGTCACAGAGTGCATACGGGTTCTATATTAGTAATTCACATACAAATCTTTCAAGAAAGTACGTGAGAGTTCTAGTTAGCAACTTACATATAAACAACATAAACTATACAAACAAGCTTGAACTAGAATTTTCAATTAATGATTTCAATAGATCCAAACAAATAACTACTATTCAAAGAGAAATTCTTAAGAAAATTGAACACTGAAGCTCACATTACCTTGAAAATCCACTTATGTCATCTACTCTCCTTGATTTGAATGAAAGCAAGAGATCTACTTACTCATAGTTGAAGTGAAAAAAAAACTTGAATTGAATTGAAATATGTTTACAAGAGGAATTGAAAAGGAAAATGAAATTTTCTCACTAACCAAACAAGATTTATTTCCTCTCTTTGCAACTATATATCTACTCTACCTTTACCTATATATCTAATTCCTAATCTCCAATCTCCTCTCATACTCCACATATCCTCTCCTTATATAGTACAATTAATTATTTGTAATGACTAAAGAGTCCTTAAAAAAAGTGAAGAATAACAAAGATGTACAGGAACTCGCATGGTTCAAAATTTAAAGTTAAGCTACTCTCTGTGCTTTGAACCTTGGTTCGAACCATAACTTGATACTTAGAAAATTTTGAAGCTCGAATGTTGCTATGCCCACTGTGGTTTAAAACTTGGGTTGAACCATGGGTGGCTTGAACTTGGACAATTTTTTGGCTTTCTGATGCTCCACCTTCTGTTGTTTGAACCTTAGTTCACACCATATTCTCAATACTTTATTTCTTTGTCATTTTAAGCTCTTTTCCTTCTTTTTTTTTTTTGACTCACATTCAATGGGGCTTCTTCTACTTGCATTTTTATGTTGATTTGGCCTCCAGTTATGTAGAATTAATTCCTAAAAATTACAATCAACACAAAATACAAATGTTTAAGAAATACATAATAAAATCAAGTTTTAAGTAAATGTTTTTATGCAATTATCACTTCAAAAATGTGTATAAATCTACAGCATTATGTGTTAATCACAGCCCCTAACCTAGACATTGCTAGTCCTTAGCAATGCTCATAATAAGTACAAAAGGGAGAGAGACAATAGGCAAAATAAGATCACAAAGAATAAGGGTAACATGAGATTATTAAACTAGGGGTAAAAAAAGAAATAAAGCAAATCCACTTACGTAGGTGTTGACCCCCCAATTTTGCCCCCTCATTTAATATTTATAGTATTTAATGCTTTTAGTTGAATGGTATTCTATTGATTAAGTTTTCTTAATCATAGAATATGTCAAAGTACCAGAACTTAACAAAGAGCGAACAATTACCAAAATGACGATTTTACCTCTAAAGCTAAGGAGAAGCCAAGCTAAAGATCTAGATAAGGCAAAAGGCCACCAGGCTATACAAACATGTCTAAGACATCAAATAGAAAGTTGTAATATCCACAAAAGAGCCAAAATCCAAAATTAGGGGTCAATTCAATCCAGAAGTCAAAAATGATCTCCATTCACACATTCGAAGGATAGTACCAACCAGAACACCCAAAATCAAGCAAGAAATACACATAGAGACACACAATATCCTAGGACATGTCACAGGCATTGTTGTTAAAATCCCATTTTAAATCTTAAAATCTTACGATTTTACAATATTAAAATGAATTACCTTTTTCGATCTTATGTGAAATCTTAATAGGGGCAAAATAGATAAAATCTTGATTTTGGGACGTAAAATCAGTAAAATCTCAATTTTATATGCGATTGTACTGGTTTTACAAATTAAGTGATTTTTTTTGTAATTTTGTCAAATAAAATATACTTTTATGATTTTTTTCAAGTGATAGGCAACAACTATTTCACTTGTTGTTATTATTATTATTATTTGTTAGTTTTTCTTTTATTCTATAACACTATTACTAGCTATGCTATATTAGTTGATGATGATGTGTATTGTTCCACCAAATTGACTGTCATAAATTAAATGTAGTAGTTATGGTGAAAATACCAATAATAAAATATTACAAATACAAATCAACTCTTACAAATAGTTAAGATAAAATGAAATCATTATTTTAATGTTAATTATATAAGTTGATGGTCTTATGTGGCTGGGTAAACGGAGAATAAAACCATATATAGAATTTTTTTTTAACTTTGTTGATAATTTATTTTATTGATATAAATAATTTTTTATGCATAGCATTTGCTTGATGCATTTCTTTGCTCTCTCCTATTATTAATAGAATTCTTTGCTTATCCAAAAAAAAAAAAAAAAAGAAAGCTTTAAATAAAGAATTGTAGCATAATAGATTTTGTTTTCATATTATAGGCATTTAGTAAAATCTTACAATTTTGTGATTCAACTTTACGATTCAATTTTAACCTCCACCAATTTTAAGTAAAATCTTGATTTTAACAACCTTGGTCACAGGACATAGAACACAACTCAAAACAGTCAAAATGCTGCTTTAGAGATCATCCGGGCACCACCGACTCAAAATAGCTCCAACTGACAAAAAGGAAGGTATTGGCACACTAGACATGATTTGAGACCTCAAATAAAGTCAGAAGGTCTTCAAATTACACAAGAATGTTGAGGGATCATTCCTTGAGATAATAGCATAGCTAGGTTTATTCAAGTCAAAGTTTTAGGAGGTCCTTCTATAGCTTCAATTGAAAAATTTGTTAATATTTTATAAATTCATAAAGGTGTCCCAGAGTCCCATTGATGCCATTTTTGGACTCCTCATACTTAAAAATGGTAGGAGGAGTTAGCCTAGTGGTGCCTCGAAGGGTCAGGCATAAGGATTGACTAAGTCTACCTCTGTTTCAGCCCGTTTCAGAACAGTAATTTTCAAACAGACATAACTTGGTCTTGGAGAATCTAAATTGAGCCAAATTTTGACCTAATTGGTTAATTTCCTCTAAAAAGTGTTTGGGAGGTCTCAAAAGCTCATGAAAATTGCCCAAACCAACCAAAGCAAACCCTGAACTTCGCCAAACATGGCTTGAGCTAAGGGCTCAGGCCAAATGGCCCCAAATTTTGGCCTTGCTACCAAAATGCTTGCCAAATAGAGTTTTGGCAAGCTTTTGCATCTACCTTGAATTGTAAACATATTTGCTCAACTTGTTTTGCGATTATGATCATTATGACGTTGTACAGACATGTTTGCCCATTCTGTTGGGCAGAATTGACTTCCATGCAGCCCTGGCAAAGAGTTTTACCCATTTTGTCAAGCAAACATGTTCGCCCAATGAAATGGGCAATTCTTTTGCCTATTTAGAATGGCAAAGCATTTGTTCAGCCACAACCATATAAATAGGCCACCCCATTTCATTTTTCATTTATTCCATAATTGGCACTCCAGGCCCTTCAAAGCTTCTCTCTTTCGTAAAAGCCCGCGACAGTATAATTTTCTCTTTCTAGAATTTTTTTATTTTATTTTTCAATTTATTGTATTTGCATAATAAGATTAGAATAATTTTAATTGTGTAAATAAAATTCTTTATCAATGAAAGATATTTGAATTATAATTTAAGTTTGGGCTGGACCTAACATATGATGTTATAGGATTTACCCGAGACACTTTTTACAAAATTCTAGACATCATACAAATGGCATGCCCATATCATACTAACATGCTATATCATGCGATAACATTATTCTATCATGCCATGCCATGTCATGTTACTATGTCTACCATGTTATGTCATGTCATAATATCATATTATCAGGCTAGGCCATGCTAGATATCATATTCATCATATCATGTCATCTCTATCATGTTATACGGCATTATTGTCATCATATACCATGCTAACATTCCATTTTGCCATGCTATGCCATGTTATATCATGCCATGATCATGCTATACCATGTTAACATGTCTTATCATCATCCCACATCATAGTATAACACGCTAGAATATCATTTA
Source organism: Vitellaria paradoxa (assembly GCA_019916065.1). Lineage (NCBI taxonomy): Eukaryota > Viridiplantae > Streptophyta > Magnoliopsida > Ericales > Sapotaceae > Vitellaria > Vitellaria paradoxa. Next base: position 12,457,082 of record CM034241.1, read on the forward strand.
CCATGCCAATACATGTTATGATACACATTACATCATGTTTTGATATACCGGCACATTCCTTGACATGTTAGAACATCATTTACCATGCTAGCACATGTTGTAACATGCCATACATTATGTTTTGACATGCCTGTTCATACTTTGACATGTTAGAAAACATCTATATATGCAAACACACACCCACTAGGATCGACACAGATTAGAAATCAAATGCTTCCCAATGTAGAGTATTCACTTGAGTAAGCAAGGCTTTAAAGATCGAGAATGACTTAAGATTGGCTAAGCTGATGAATTCTAAGTTATGATTTCCTTTAAAGATACCTGACATACATCCATAAATTGTCATCCATGCTAGAATACAAATTGTCATCACATTCAACATGCCCATGACATATCTGATCATAGAAACTACATCAGTCACATTACATTAGGCCCCTAGGCCTTTCACATTGACTAGATCATCATCACCAGGAGCTGAGCTCTCAATCTGTGTTGAGTTCCTTTCCCAAATGATACTCACTCACTTGTGCTAAGCACATCTTTAGGAGTTGAGCTTCTCATCAGAGTGAAGCTCCTTTCTCTAGTTATGTGTTAGACGCTGACTATTCCTTTCTTATTTGAAGCGATGCTTCTTTCCACAGTTATGCACTAGGCGCTAACTATCTTTCTAATTAGAGCTATATAGACTTGATCCCTTTTTAGGATAAGTAGGTAGCTTGAGTAGATAGCTCGAGTCTAGTCACTTAGGTCTTCATAAACCATTACCGTGAGGCACTAACTGAGAGCTAGGCTTTTGCATTCGTACAACATAAGCACTCAAACACGTAGTTTAGACAACAATGACCTGATCCCTATCACAGGGTACGTAAGAAGCTCAAGCAGATAGTTTGAGTGCAGTCTCTATGGTCTTCATAAGCCATCTGTACGAGGTGCCAATTTAGAATTTGAGCGAGGCTCTTACATCCTACACTCCCATATCCAGCACTACATAAGCTATCAATATATAGTTCAGACCCCCTTACGTCTGAACTACAATTAACTTGATCTTTTCCCAGGACACATAGGTGGCTTGAGCATATAGCTTGAGTTTGGTCATCTCAGTCTTTATAGACCATACTTCAATTCATATTTCATTCCTAACACACACATTTATATAGAACTTCCTAGGACGTATCTTTACTACATAGGCAAACACTACTTTACACTCGCACGCACGAGCTAGACTCGACATCTTAATATCCATGCATCTATGCATTTTAGGGTCGTATACAATGATCATTTTAAACTGGATATTATATTAAGAGATTACAACCGCAAAGAGTGGAAAGAGATTCTAGATATCCCTAGGTATCTAGGCATAACAGTTTCTGTGCATAGCCAAACCCCTGAACCTGTTATCTCTAATTGCACAGACTAGTCAAGAGTTACTAAAATGAGCCTTTTTTCATAATTTCAAAAATATAATTAAAACATCTTAAATCAGAGTCAAAACTTGGGTTTTCTTGTGTCACGCCCTGGGTTTTACCACCCGAGTAAGTGAATAAGAGAACACACATTACACCATTTAATAACCTTCCCTGTCTCACATCAGAGCCATACACACACATTATGGAGCAAAGAAAATAAAATAAATAAAACCAAACTTTAAATTTAAATAAATGCCTCAGCTTAATCCACTAGGCAAATAAAGCTCCCTAACTTAACCCGACCAATCTCTAGAAAAAATAACAATAATAATAATTAACATTCACCTCAAAAACAGAGGTTTGTCACAATCCACTCAAAAATAATTTCCTAGAGTCTAAAACAATTATATAAAAAAAATAATAAATAAGACTTTAATTCTTATGCTCAGAAGGTCCAGCACGTGACTCAAATTCATTACCTGCATCACAAGCTGTAAGGGGATGAGCACTAGTACCACGTGTGCTCGGAACCCTAATAATAATAATATAAATGTAGTATGCTTTAGCATGCTAATAAGTGAAACAATTATGCACAGATAGCAAACTCAAGAAAGAAATTAAATTAATTTATCAATTTGTCTTCATTACAATTATTGGTGTTTTAGCAGTACATCACACATTAAAGAAAAATAATTTGATTTTAAGGTACTGCTGCTTGGTTGTCTCGTAGAAACAAGACCCAACCAATATACATCATTCCTTGATGTCTGCTTGGTTGTCCCATAAAAATAGGACCCAACCAATATACACCATCCTTCGGTGTCTGCTTCTTAAGCTAAAGCCTTAGGAATGTAATATGCCACCCTTAGGCATCTGCTCGTTTATAGGTTACTAGCCTACTGGAATCGATAACCAACCCCGCGCGGGTTTCGGGACTTTAAACCCTTGGGTACGTAAACCCGATATTTTCAGTATCCCTCAATCTAAACAAGATTAATAATAATAATAATAACAATAATAATAATAATAAATAAACCATCTAATCCTTACATCACAATACTTTTTATTTATTTATCTATTTAAGAAATAAAAATACATTAATCATCAGTTCACGCTGCAATTTGTACACAATTAAATTAACCCAAACTGTTTTCATAAAGTGACCAATAAACATCAAAGCTGCACGTACACATTCCTCAAGTAAACACCAAAATCATCATGATGCTTTTATATATATATATAATCAAATGAATAGTATATATATGTATATATGAAAACTAGCCATGAATTCCATGAATTCTTTACGTATATACACGTGTAATCAAATTTAATATTTTATATATATATATATATGAAAACTACCCGTGGACCTGTGGATTCCATGAATCCCTTTATGTGTGTATATATATATATATACACGAATGCCCAAATCAATTTCACTTTTCAATTTTGTCTTTTATCTTTTACGTTGTACCATGCCAGGAACTAATCAATCAAGGCTAATCAATGTCAGAAAATTTGTAAATTTTTAAACTTGAAATGATGCAAACAATTTAAGGAGTAGAATGACTATCCAATATAAATTACATAAGGCTCCTATTCCCCTTACCTTGGCTAATCCAACAAACGAAGAAAACGCAGTCTGGCAATCCGTAAAGAAAAAAAAACGCAGCGTACTCAAGAAAATTAGGCGGCCGCAACCGTATTAGGGTTTTATTTATAAAATAAATACAGTAATATATATATTTATAGTAGCAAAATTTTAATCCTAACCAATTTAAATTACTTTCCTACTCCCCATAGGTTTACGAAAATTACACATCCTTCCTAAAATTTAAAAATCTTTTTTTTTTTTATAAAAATTCAAAAATTTCAAATATTAAATTTAAATAGCAACTTAAATTTATCGAGTAAAAATTTTCAAATTAAATTAAATTATAAAAGAAATCTGGGTTATTACATCCTACCCCCCTTATAAAAATTTTGTCCTCGAAATTTAGGAGGTAAATAAAAGAAAATTAAGGAAACAATTCAGGGTATCTACTACGCATATCTACCTCTTGCTCCCAAGTCGATTCCTCAAGACCATGGTGCTTCCATAACACCCTAACTAAGGAGATAGTCTTCCCTCGTAGCACTTGCTCCTGAGAATCTAAAATTTCCACCGGTTTCACCTCATATGTCACATCTGAGTCAACATCAAGCTCAGTCCAATCTAATACATATGAAGGGTCCGGGTTATACTTTCTAAGCATAGACACGTGAAACACCTCATGAACTCCTGAAAGCTGCGGTGGCAAAGCAAGACGATAAGCTACCTCTCCAACCCTAGCCAAAACTTCAAATGGCCCAATATATCTCGGGGACAACTTTCCTCTGTGCCCAAAACAAAACTGACCCTTCCGTGGTGAAACCTTTAAGAACACATGGTCTCCTGCCTCAAACTCCAATGGTCTCCGCCTCTTATCAGCATAGCTCTTTTGACGGCTCCTTGCTGTCTCCAGTCTCTGCCGAATTAGTTTGACCTTCTCAGTCATCTCTTGCACAAACTCAAGCCCAACAATTGCAGTTTCTCCAACCTCAGCCCAACAGATAGGAGATCTACACGGTCTACCATACAAAGCTTCAAAATGAGCCATCTCAATGCTCGACTGGTAGCTATTATTATATTCAAATTCAATCAAGAGAAGGTGGTTTTTCCAGCTGCCACGAAAATCAAGCACATATGCCCTGAGCATATCCTCTAAAATCTGAATTGTACGTTCTAACTGTCCATCGGTCTGAAGATAAAAGGCAGTGCTAAACAACAATTCTATCCCTATAGCCACCTAGAGACTCTGCCAAAATCGAGAAGCAAAACGTGGATCCCTGTTTGAGACAATGGATACAGGGGCTCCGTGAAGCCTCACGATTTCTTTAACATATAATTTAGCTAAGACATCCATAGAGCCAGTCAACCGAATCGGTAAAAAGTGAGCTGATTTCGTCAACCTATCCACTATCACCCAAATAGTGTCGTGTCCCTTTGGAGACCTCGGCAAACTAGAAACAAAATCCATTGTAATGTTCTCCTACTTCCACTCTGACACTGGCAAGGGCTGCAAGAGACCCGTTGGTTTCTAATGCTCCGCCTTAACTTACTGACAAGTAAGGCACCTATTCATAAACTCTGCCACATCCTTCTGCATACTTGCCCAAAAGAACTGACGACGCAGGTTGTGATACATCTTAGTACCTCCAGGATGTATTGTAAATTTAGAGTGATGGAACTCCTTTAAAACAATATCTCAAACCGAGATGGGCACGAAAAGTCTCTCCAAATACCTCAAACCGTTATCATCACCAATCACCCATCCTGGCATCTCATCAGGACTCGATAACTTAGCTCGAATCACCTCACATTCAACATCAGTCCCCTGAGTTTCTATCACACAACTCAATAGAATTGGCTGAGTAACCATGGCAAACAAAATAGCATGACCCTCATCTGCCTGCAACTCCAGATCAAACTCACTAAGGCTTCTCATCATTTTCCATTCTTGCACGAAAAGACCCGCTAAAGTATCTCGAGTCTTTCGACTAAGTGCGTCAGCAACTACATTTGCCTTACCAGGGTGATACTAGAGCTCAAAATCGTAGTCCTCCATATACTCCATCCATCTCCTCTACCTCAAATTTAGATCCTTCTGAGTGAAAAGATACTTCAAACTCTTGTGGTCAGAAAACACCTCAAATTTCTCACCATACAAATAGTGTCTCCAGCTTTTCAGAGCAAAGATAATTGCTACCAACTCCAAATCATGCACTGGGTAGTTATGCTCATGAGTCTTCAACTGCCTAGACCCATAAGCTACTACTCTATCATCCTGCATCAACACACAGCCTAAACCTTCCCTGGATGCGTCACAATAAATTAAATAACACAATCCCCTTTCTGGAATCACAAACACTGGTGCAGTAGTTAACTTTTTCTTTAACTCCTGGAAAGACTGCTCACACTTCTTATCCCAAATAAACTTGACCCCTTTTTGAGTCAGCCTAGTCATTGGCCCGGCTAATCTCAAAAAGTCACAGAAAAATCTTTAGTAATACCCTACCAAACCCAGAAAACTCCGAATCTCAAAAATTATCTTCGGTCTTTGCTAATCCATAACTGCTTCAACCTTAGATGGATCAACTGCAACTCTCTCCTCAGAAACAACATGTCCGAGAAATTTTACCTCTTTGAGCCAGAACTCACACTTGCTCAATTTAGCATAGAGCTGGTGGTCTCTCAAGGTCTGAAGTACAATTCTTAGATGCTCCTCATGTTTCTCTGACTGGGAGTAAACCAGAATATCATCAATAAACACAACTACAAACCTGTCCAAATATCTTCTGAACACCCGGTTCATTAAGTCCATGAACACTGCAGGAGCATTGGTCAGTCCAAACGGCATCACTAAGAACTCGTAGTGCCCATACCGAGTCCTAAACGCCGTCTTAGAAATGTCTTCCTGCTTTACTCTCAACTGGTGGTAACCAGATCTCAAATCAATCTTTGAGAAAAGGACCGAGCCCTTCAGTTGGTCGAACAGATCATCAATCCTCGGTAAAGGATACCGATTTTTTATCATGACCCGGTTCAACATTTAGTAATCTATACACATCCTGAGAGTTCTATCCTTTTTAGCTACAAACAGCGATAGGTGAAGTGCTAGGGCAGATAAATCCCTTAGAGCTCAACTCCTCTATCTGGGATCTTAACTCCACCAACTCTACAGGTGCCAATCTATACGGGGCTATAGAAATTGGTTCTGTGCCAGGAATTAGATCAATCCCAAATTTAACCTCCCGTTCAGGCGGTAATCCAGATACTTCTGAAAACACTTCTAGAAATTCACAAACGACTCGTGGCAACTCAAACTTGTCACCATCCTCGTCCTCCAAAGCCATACAAGTAAACAAACTGCACAACTCTACTCATCCCTACCCATCGAGGGAAGGCAAGAGCTGAGGGCTACAACGATCACCTGAAAATCGTATTCGATCTCCCTCCGTAGTAAATAAGGTCACCCGACTCTTAGCACAATCTATCATCGCCCAAAAGACTGACAACAAGTTCATGCCAAGAATCACATCAAAGCTTCCCATGTCTATCACAATCAGGTTAAAAACTGATAAGTACTCCCGTCCCGAAGTCTCATCCCTGATAGTGATCTCACAATTCTTACAGACTCGATTCAACACAGAATGACCTCCTATCGGTGTTTCAACATGCAATGATGGAACTAACTCATCCACAAATAAATTCAATGTATACATAAATGATGCAACAATAAATGAATAAGATGCTCATGTGTCTACAAGAACTGTGGACTTAGTAACATAAATAAGAAAGGTACCTCTCGTCACTATAGGCTCTGTACGTCCATCATTCTGGGCTACAGTTTAAACTCGTCCGTGAACCGGTGCCGTTTGTCGTCTAGCCCCCTTTTGTCCCTGCTGGGATCCACCCTGAACTCCTTGATGCTACTGAACACCACTTGGAACACCCATCTGATACTATGGTGCCCCACCTTGAGTACCCTTCTGAAAATGAGTCTGCACTGATTGTGACCCTACTGGCCTGCTACTCTGTACTGACTGAGCTGGCTCTGGAGGTCTCATAATACTTCCATTACCTTGCCTCTGCGGACAACGCCTCTGCACATGACCTGGTAGGCCACACGTGTAACAAGTCTTTACCTTGGCCTTATTTTCAGATCCACCCGACACACCTTTGTAAGGATAGTTAAACTGACAATGCCCAGGCTGTCTGCAATTATGACAAATAATAGGACTCTGTACAGAAACCCCTACTGCTACTGACTAACTTGGAGTTGTACTCCCCTGCTGAAATTGCTGAGTTCGAGCCCCACGTAAATTTTCCCTTTGTCTTTTAGTGGTCTGTTCTCCTGGTGCTAAGTCTTTCCTTGCCTAGCTTCATTCTGTGCCTTGGTATCTGCCAAATTCTTCTCCACCGCCATTGCTCGATTAACCAAGGTCTCATATTCATTAAGCCCTAAAGGCACTATCCGATCCCTGACAGCAGGCCTCAATCCCTTCTCAAACCGTCTAGACTTGGTGCGTTCAGTGGACACCAACTCCTTAGCATATTTGGCCAATGAGGTAAATCTACGCCCATACTCCAATATAGTCATTGGCCCTTGAGTCAAATTCAGAAACTCGTCAAGCTTGGCATCTCTTATAGACTGAGGGAAAAAGTAATCTTTGAAACGCTCTTTAAAATCCTCCCAAGTAAGTGCAGACGCCCCACAAGACCCCTTCACAATACTCCACCAATCCACTGCAGCACCCTCCAACTGAAAAGTAGCAAGCAAAACTCTGGTCTTATCCTCATTTAACTGCATCACTTCAAATATTTTCTCATTCTCGTGCAAAAACTTCTCAACCTTTTCAGTGTCTGCTGTGCCAAAGTAAGTAGGAGATTTCATTCTCCTAAACTTCTCATATGGAGTTGTAGGCTGACTCGCTTGCATTCCTCCAGCAAACATTGTAGCCATTTGTTGCATCCACATCTGTGGGTCCACCATTCCTGGCTGTGGCACACTTGGTGCTTTGGATTGCACCTCAGTCACGTGAGGCACCCCTAATGGAACCTCTGCTCCAACCCTAGCATATGACCCCTACTCTTGTGACACTCCTGCAGCAACGGGAACATCATCAACTGGAGCCTCATGGCCCTGCCCATCCTGAATCCCTCGGCCTCGGCCCCTACCACGACCACGGCCATAGCCCCTACCTCTACCTTTAGCACCTGGAGTTACACTTGGCGTCATTCTCTAAAAACCACAATAATATACTAAGGTTAACGCCTTCTTAACAATCTAAATCTAATAAAATATCAAATTCACATATCACAACTAAATAAACTAGCATGTAAGCACATAGCACTTAGAAAAAATAAAAGACCCACTGTCCCTAGGTATTCTAAACCTAGGCTTTGATACCAAGTTGTCACGCCCCGGGTTTTACCACCTGAGTAAGTGAATAAGAGAACACATATTACACCATTTAATAACCTTCCCTGTCTCACATCAGAGCCATACACACACATTATGGAGCAAAGAAAATAAAATAAATAAAACTAAACTTTAAATTTAAATAAATGCCTCAGCTTAATCCATTGGGCAAATAAAGCTCCCCAACTAAACCCAACCAATCTCTAGAAAAAATAACAATAATAATAATTAACATTCACCTCAAAAACAGAGGTTTGTCACAATCCACTCAAAAATAATTTCCTAGAGTCTAAAACAATTATATAAAAAAATAATAAATAAGACTTTAATTCCTATGCTCAGAAGGTCCAGCACGTGACTCAAATTCATTACCTGCATCACAAGCTGTAAGGGGATGAGCACTAGTACCACGTGTGCTTAGAACTCTAATAATAATAATATAAATGTAGTATGCTCTAGCATGCTACTAAGTGAAACAATTATGCACAGATAGCAAACTCAAGAAAGAAATTAAATTAATTTATCAATTTGTCTTCATTACAATTATTGGTGTTTTAGCAGCACACCACACATCAAAGAAAAACAGTTTGATTTTAAGGTACTGCTGCTTGGTTGTCTCGTAGAAACAAGACCCAACCAATATACATCATTCATTGATGTCTGCTTGGTTGTCCTGTAAAAAGAGGACCCAACCAATATACACGATCCTTCAGTGTCTGCTTCCTAAGCTAAAGCCTTAGGAATGTAATATGCCACCCTTAGGCATCTGCTTGTTTGTAGGTTACTAGCCTACTGGAATCGATAACCAACCCCGCGCGGGTTTTGGGACTTTAAACCCTTGGGTACGTAAACCCGATATTTTCAGTATCCCTCAATCTAAACAAGATTAATAATAATAATAATAACAACAATAATAATAATAAATAAATCCATCTAATCCTTACATCACAATACTTTTTATTTATTTATCTATTTAAGAAATAAAAATACATTAATCATCAGTTCACGCTGCAATTTGTACACAATTAAATTAACCCAAACTGCTTTCATAAAGTGACCAATAAACATCAAAGCTGCACGTAAACATTCCTCAAGTAAACACCAAAATCATCATAATGCTTTTATATATATATATAATCAAATGAATAGTATATATATGTATATATGAAAACTAGCTGTGAATTCCATGAATCCTTTACGTATATACACGTATAATCAAATTTAATATTATATATATATATATATGAAAACTACTCGTGGAAATTACCAAAAAAAAAAAAAAAACTACCCGTGGACCTGTGGATTCCATGAATCCCTTTATGTATATATATATATACACGAATGCCCAAATCAATTTTACTTTTCAATTTTGTCTTTTATCTTTTACGTTGTACCATGCCAGGAGCTAATCAATCAAGGCTAATCAATGTCAGAAAATTTATAAATTTTTAAACTTGAAATGATGCAAACAATCTAAAGAGTAGAATGACTATCCAATATAAATACATAAGGCTCCTATTCCCCTTACCTTGGCTAATCCAATAGATGAAGAAAACGCAGTCCGGCAATCCATAAAGAAAAAAAAACGCAGCGTACTCAAGAAAATTAGGCAGTCGCAACCGTATTAGGGTTTTATTTATAAAATAAATACAGTAATATATATATTTATAGTGGCAAAATTTTAATCCTAACCAATTTAAATTACTTTTCTACTCCCCATAGGTTTAGGAAAATTACACATCCTTCCTAAATTTAAAAATCTTTTTTTTTTATAAAAATTCAAAAATTTCAAATATTAAATTTAAATAGCAACTTAAATTTATCGAGTAAAAATTTTCAAATTAAATTAAATTATAAAAGAAATCTGGGTTATTACATCTTGACACACCCATTTTGAAAGTGTCAAGTGATGACTCCTAGTCTCTATAATCAAGGCTCTATTTCAAAACAAAAACATATTTTTATCATCTGGGTGATATCAGATGCACCACATGGCAATCAAGATTGATAACCTGTGCTCATCATCCCGACGCGTGGATCTAATAACAACAGTAGGAAATCACGACTATACTTAGCACGTATAGCAAGTCTTTTAAACCTTTAGGTTCCCTTAGTGGACAAGTAAAGTCTTGTGAGGGTTTGCAGTGATGCTACCTATAAACATCTAGATTGATCTCATGAATGATACAATCCAATCAAGTAGCTTATTGTTTAGTTTCGATATCAGACAAATTACATAATCCAAGTATTGCATATATCATCCTAATGCATATCGATCAAGCTCAAATCAACCACTAAGATTTAAGTATTCCAATTCTTATTATTCAATCAATTTAGTCACCAAGCATACCTAATGATGCAGCCTCGATTTCAAATCTCACAAGTTGTCCACTCACAAATGAATTTATTTAAGAAAGGTTTTCTTTCACGATTTTTGCAAGAATACAAAGATAAAGAAGTGCAATGAACCCAACCAAGACATGAATGAAAGAATTAAACATAACAAGTGGCATAGCTCCATAAAGGGACATCTCAATGCATTATTAAATGAAAACACTCTTATAACCCACATGAAATGGATCAATGCATCCATGAGTGTCATTTCCCTAAGGTCCTTTAGGTATTTACTAGGTTATAGCTTGGACTTTGGGGATTGGCTATACAATAAAGGATAGGGAATTACAAAGTGGATGTCTAGGAATATCATGAAAGTGCAATAAAAACATATTCATTCTAACTTATCCTTTTATACACCTTGAATGCAAACTATGAAATTTTATCAAATTGTAACTATTCTATTTTTTTTTTCATGGGACTAAAAGCAAATGATGCTTAAGAAATTCTATGTCCCGTACTTATTTTCTTTCTTTTTTTTTCCTTCTTCTTCTTCTTCTTCTTCTTCTTCTTCTTCTTTTAATGAATTTCTCTTCATTCCTAGCACATTTCTTTCCAATTTCAATCATCATCCTCATATTACCCATCCATATTAAACAATGATGCACTTAATATGCCATGATATGCAAGGGTTGCGTTAAATATATAAATGGAGTTAAAAGGGCATATATGTGGCTAGAAAATCAAAGAAAATCCTTTTTTTTAGAAGGCTTCAAATTGGCTCCAAAGGTAATTTAATCAAAGGAAAGGACTAAGGCTTCAAAAGCAAGAAAGATGGCCTAATATCACTCCCTAAGGTCACAGCAACTCATAAAATGCATTGGTACACTCATGCAAGTCAATGTAGAGCCTTGTGTGCATTGACACCAAAACAAGTAAGTGTGATGAAGCTATTGAAAAACTAGTGAGATGAACAAAAGATAGAACATGAAGTATGTAACCCTAAAAACAAAAATAAGGCTCAAGAGCTCTCAAAATAGGGTTCAAGTCTCCACCTATGTCATGGCATACTCAAGTAACTAAATCTCATTGCTAAGGCTAAAATTGTAAATTGGCAAATCCATGGTCAAAGAAAAAGTCCGTAACTTTTAGACTTAGTGTAGGTTAAGGCACTATCGTCTTAAGCCAAATAGAAGTATAAAGGCCTCAGAAAAACTATTTTTGTATAATCCTAGAGGTCTGGAAAAAGCCAAATAGAGCCAGAATAAAATGATAAAAAAAGACCACTGGAAGACCACAAGTAGCTGCAGGATAAAGCTAAGAGCTGGTTTCAGAAGATTGGCCGCGCGAGAAGACTACACTAATTCATGGGATTGCCCTAGGAAAGCCACGGCAAGGTTATGGGAAGGCCGTGGAAGTGAGCTTTCCACGAGGCTTCCTAAAAGAGGCTTACTTTTAGGCCTTCTAAAGCCCTATTTTAGGAGCTGTGCATCCTAGGTTTTATTATATATATCTCTAGAAGTACTTAGTGTTCAACACACAGAAAGAACAATCTCTCAATTACTTAACCAAGATGTTTAGTGTTCAATCTGAAAGAGTTCAGGTTCAAGGTTTGTGATAGCTAAGGATTCAACAAAGTTATTGAGGAGTCAGTATTATGCCTTTGGAGAGTCAAAGGGCTTTTGCTAAGCAGTTAGTGTATCGAGGATTCAAGCAAATGTCAATAGAGTATAGAGTCAAGGAGTCGATCTATCTAGAGTTTAAGTTTGTAACCAACGTTACTTTTAGTAAAAGTTTTTGGGGTTTCCCTGTGTGGGTTTTCTCATTTATTATAATGCCTTCTACATTCATGTGCTTGTGATTGATTACTTAGGATAACTAGCAGATTATGAAATTTCAATTGGTATCAGATTATGTTCATTTTTGAGAGAGAAATGTGATCTTATTACTTGCTAGATGGATCCCCCTAGAGAAGGCAGTTCAAATACCAAATTTCCATGATTTGATGGCACAAATTATGCATATTGGAAGGTTCGTATGAGGGCTCATCTGATCTCCTTAAATGTCAATGTATGGCTATCCATTGAAAACAGTTTAATAAAACTAACTCATACAAATGACAACGAGACTGTAGAAAAGCCAATGAATACCTAGAATAGGGCAAAGCAAAAAAGAGCGGAGTGCAATTACAAAGCCCTAAGTGATATTTTTTGTGCTGTGTCTGCCGATGAATTTAGAAAAATATCAAGCTGTGAGATTGCCAAGGAAGTATGGACTATTCTCAAGTTAACTTATAAAGGCAACTCCATTGTGAAGAAATGAAAACTACGAAAGATTACTTCTAAATTTGAGAGCTTGAAGATGTCTGAGGATGAATCTTTTGACAATTTTTATGTGAAGCTAAGTAATATTGTCAACACCAGCTTCAACTTTGGAGAACAAATTCCAAACTGAAAGATTGTAAGTAAGATTCTTTGCTCTCTACTGATATCATTTCAAGCAAAAGTCATGGCTATTGAAGAAGCTAGGGATGTAAACATGATACGAGTAAAAGACTTAGTTAGCTCTCTACAGACTTATGAAGCCAACATGATTAAACCAAAATCCAGAAAAGTTACCCTAAAAACTATTAAGGAAGATGAGTCCTCCTCAAGTGATGATGAGTCAATCCCTTCTCCTGAAGAAATTGTTATTTATACCAAGAAAATAAGAAAATTCTTCAAAAAGAATGATGCCAAGCATGGAAAGACAAAGAAGAATAAGAAAATTTAAATAGAGAAACCTTCAGAGAAGAAGCAGAAGGAAAACAAGTTTAAGGGTGTGAAGTGACACAGGTGCCAAGATTATGGTCACATAGCTCAAGATTGTGGAAATAAGAAGAGTAAAAAGAAGGTACTTAATGCAACTTTTGATGATTTAGATGATCAGTCTAGTACCTCATCATCTTCAGAATATTATCCAGAGAATTTTATAGCATTTATGGTTAGAGCTAATGCCCCCACAAATTTAGTAGAGTCATTCTCTTCTAAGAGTAAGAAAGAAGAATTCTCTAAAAATGAAGTTGATGAAAATACAAATGAGGGAGTGAATGCTGAAGAGGCGTATGAATGGTTATACCAAGACTATCGCGAAGTGAAGAATGAAGTGTTGAAAATGGATAGAGGCAGTCTAAAAATTTCCCTGGATGAATTGTAAGGGAAATTTGACAGTCTTGAAGCAAGCAAGAAAATTTAAGATGAATTGATAACAGCCTTCAAGACCAAACTGGATAAAAAAGACAATGAATTGAAGGATGCCCAGGCTAAGTTGCAAACCATACAAATCTAAGATGAATACAGCATCTTTCCAACTTGATGACATACTTAGGATGCAAATGAGCCCAAGAGACAAAAGAGGACTTGGAACATTGCCAAGCAGGAGGTCAATTTTGAAGTTAAAGCTAACCCAAATGAGTAGGAAAAACCTAAGCTGATTCGGTTTCAGTCTCCAAGGACAACTGCTCCAAAAATAGTTAAAGCTCCTCAACACAAGAAAGATAATCAAACAAGAACCTATTTTCAAAAGCCTAAAGGTATGCCCCCTAATTTGCAATGTATGTTTGTTCCTATATGTTTTCATTAGGGTATACTTTGTCACACAAAACCTCATTGTCACAAATTGTATGGGTTACCCCCATCCTATGTTGACACTAAGAATTTCTTAAGACCTAATTTTCAAGTGTCAAATAGGTTTAACCCATTGAGATTTCAAGAGTCATGTTTTGATTCTAGACTTTACATGACTTGGCCAGTAAGAAAAAAAAAAAAAAAAAATTTCAAAACCCATGGTCCAAAACGCAACAACCCCAAGACTTAAAATGTTTTTCCAAAAATGAGAACTGTTTGGGTTAAGAAGAGTGACCTACATGTCACCCACACTCCTAAGAATGTTGAAGTGGTGAGCCTTGATATGTAGAGGTAAGTTTTTTTCCATAAACTAGGCTATGCTTCATTGTTATATTCTTACTTAGTTATACGAAATCATGTAGATTTTTTAATTTTTTTAAAGATAATAAAATATTTTTTTAGTGCAATGTTATTCGTTGTGATATTCTTGCATGTTTTATTACTTCATACACACTTCAAAATCATAGGATTAAAATTGTTGATCTACATAGTGGTAATGAATTTGAATTGCTGATGAAATCGAATCCTATGTTTTGTTGTTCCTTATCATGACAATGGTGTGCCAATTGTAGCTGCATGAAGTTTAGTACATCATGAGAAATCTTTTCCACTACTTAATTGTTTCAGTAAACTTTTCTTTTTAGACTATTGGTTACTCTTGAGTTTTTACAAAGTAAAATCCCTTGGAAAGGGCTATCAATGGGATAGAGTGAAGCTAGCTTATTGACGTGCAGGTTATCAAGACAACCACCCTTTGGGTTCGACGATATAGAAAGATAGCTAGCTACCCATGAGTGTGTGAAATCCACCAAGATTAAAAAAAAAAAGAAAAAAAGAAAAAAATTGGTAGATGAAAATTGAATATTGGTGTATAGCTAAGAAATAATAAATTGAGAAGAAACTAATGAAAGAGCAAACACTACATACATTGCTCAATTCAATTCAAAGTCCAAAAGGAGTATTTTTAAATTCATGTGAGTATGAAAAAAGTATTAATCATGATGCACTTAAACTTCATTTTACACACTGCACAGGCATTTGACCATTGGTGTGACATGTGTGAACAACTCATGACATAAATAGTAAGGTGACTCTTGGAGTTTTTATTTATCGCCATTTATGTATGGTCAAAATTTGAAACTGTGTTTAGTTTTGTGTTTGGGGAAATAGAACGTGGAATGAATTGATGAAGAATACAAATTATACCTTACTTTTTTGTCAATTTATATCAAAAATGGGGGAGAATAGTTAAAAGAGAGAATAGTTGAAGAGAAGTCAGTTAATTAAATAGGAGAATAGAGAATATTTTGTTTCATTTTTTGTTAATATGTTATTATTTATTTATTCCACATGATGCCTTGATTGTTTTGTTTAAGTGTGTAGCAAACAGGTTTAATAATCAAAGCATATTGATCATTGCAATTTTACTGAGGCCTTAATTTAGGATGATTTCATTTGTAATACCACATATTGAGTTTTGACATGGAATTACCAAAAGGGGAGATTGTTAAGGCTAAAATTGTAAATTAGCAAATTCATGGTCAAAGAAAAAGTCTATAACTTTTAGAGTTAGTGCAGGCAAAGGCAATATAGTCTTGAATCAAGTCGAAGTATAAAGGCCTCAGAAAAACGTTTTGTGCATAATCTTAGAAATCTGGAAAAAGCCAAACAGAACTAGAATACAATAATGTAGGAAGACCATTGGAAGGCCACAAATAGCTGTGGGATAAAGCTGAGAGTTTATTTTAGAAGATTGGCTGTGCAAGAAAACGACACTGATTTGCGGGATCACCGCGGGAAAGCCATGCAAAGGTCGCAGGAAGGCTGCGGGAGCGAGCTTCCCACGAGGCTTACTTTTGGGCCTTCTAAAGCTCTATTTTGAGACCTATGCATCCTAGGTTTTATTATATATATCTCTAGACATACTTAGTGTTTAACACATAGAGAAAATAATCATCAGATTGTGAGCTAGAAAGTCTTATTGTTCTCTCAATTAATTAGCCATGATGTTCAGTGTTCATTCCAAAAGAGTTCGGGTTCGAGGTTTGTGATAGCTAAGGATTCAGCAAAGCTACTAAAGAGTCAATATTATGCCTTCGAGGAATTGGAGTGCTTTTGCTAAAGAGTTGGTGCATTGAGGATTCAAGCAGATGTTAACAGAGTATAGAGTTAAAGAGTCGATCTATAGAGAGTTTGAGTTTGTAACCAACGTTTGCTTTTAGTGAAAGTTTTTAAGGTTTCCCTATGTGGGTTTCCTCATTTATTATATTGCCTTCTACATTCATGTGCTTGTGATTAATTACTTGGGATAATTAGTAGATTATGAAATTTCACTCATGAACAACAATCCTTAACACACTCTTATCCAATGATCTCAAAGGACATGTTCTTAAGGCACTAGGAAATTATATACTTAGTTTGAATCATGCACCTTATTCTATACTGTAACCAAAACACTATTTACTTGACCGCTTCTAAATATTGCGTCTAAACTAACCCCCAAGTGCAAGGGTGTGTAGTGTAGTTTTAACTCGATGAGATAGAGGTCGAATCCATAGGGAATCGACATTTAGTTTCTAGGTTGTGATAGAAATTATTAATTCTAAGTTCAATGAAATTCCAAGGTTTAATGAATATTAAATTTTTAGGTTTTTAGAAAATAAAAACACTTCACTAACAATTATTTAATTACGTGAAATTTAGAAAATATTTTTGTTTCAACAAGAATAATGATTAATGAAAAAAATTCAATTAAAGTAAGAATCGAGCAAAGTAAGCACGTTTAAAATTTGAAAGCAACCAATTAATCAACTAAGGAATTAATTCAAATAATAATAACACTATCAAATAAGATTCTTGATTCAACTCTCAATTTCAAGTGGGTTAATCACTTCACAATGGGATGTGCACACAACTACAATCTAAAGTTCACGTAAAGGAACAAATAGATTGGAAAGATATCTTCGTTAAAAGTTCATTATTTCGCAAAACTCAGTTTTATACTCTCGTTTAGGATTATAAAACCAAAAAGATATTCTTTGATAATACTTGGGTTCAAATCCAATTTTATTTTGTTCAAAAATATTAATACCAAATTTTAATCGAAAACCTTTACCAGTGATTACAGAGAATGTAGTTAAAGATTTTCATTTTCGAAAGTTTTTAAAACAAATGAAATCAGATTTGAAATATGTAGAACCCTTCGCATGAGTTTTTGCAAACCATGCGAAAGGTCTACGCACATCCCATTATTCGTAATAACCCACCATTCCATGATTTGTTGAATTAAGAAAGATAGGTTTACGCTAGCTTGATTTCAAGATGCATGCTAAGAAACAAATCACGAACAAATCACTAAACTAAATGAATCAAACAGACAATGTTATTAAATCAATAACGAAAACAACGTACTTTGAAATTGAATCCAATGCGAAATGATGAACAATAAAATCTATAACAATTCCTACGAAGACTCTGCCAAGCCGTAAAAGCATTATCCACACATCAAATCACCATAAGAACTCTCTAAAGGTATGAAAGGACGTAGGGTAAAAGTTGCCAATATGGCTATTTAAAGATAATATTTTTATCCATAACAAAAAACCCTAAAAAGAACTGACAATAACGTGCAGTGAAGCCTGCTGTGGTCTGGACCAGCCGACGGGGTGTTTGGACCACAAAACCATTTCTTTTAGATTCTATTTTCTTTCTCTAGCTTAGCCTTTGACCTGGTCTGGACCACCCCTGGGGGTGTCCGTGGTCCAGACCACAATGTCCTCTCCATCATGCAAATCACTTTCATCACTGCTAATTATGATTATTTCACCCTTTTGCCTGCAATTTAGAAAATAAACTCTATAAGTGATAAAATAATAACAAAACTCTTAAATTTATTACTTAAGTGCATGAATAATGGTCAAAATATGGAGTTTGTAATTACACTTTTCAAGTGTAATCATTACTCTCATGGAAAAAACACCAACATAAAACCAATCAAAGGAGACATGCAAAGTCCAACTCATGCTAAGTCAAGTTAATTAAGCTCAAATATGCTCAAATTTTAAAAATTTTTTTACATTTTTTGCAATAAAAGCACAAACATCGTCATACAAACCCTAACCCCCATCCCAAAATTGTACATTGTCCTCAACGTAACAACCATGAAGCAAATGTGGGTCGGTAGTGTGAAACTGAGCATGATGAAGAGCATTTAACCATAGTGATTTAAGACAGAAATGAATCAACCAAGCATAAGCAGAAGTCAAGCATGCACCTACTATTTAAACTACTTAAAGTATCACCCAATTCACCCCCCAACCTAGATTCTACAACACTAGCAACAACAAGCATATATGATCATTACATATCAATATGAAAGTGCGAGATTAAGGAAAAGAGGAAGGAAGGATATTATCTTAAGAGCTTTCTTATTTGAAGGGAAATGAGAAATATAAAAGGAAATGTTAGAAACAAAAGAAAAGAAAAATAAAGGAAAAAAGACCAAAAAAAAAAATAGTAAGTAAAAGAAAAACAAAACAAACTTAAATAATTAAATAAACGAAAATCTAAACTAACAAGAAATAAGAAATTAAGAAAAAAATAAAAATTTACCTACCATGTACAAGAAAAATGGGAAATAAAGGGTCATCTAACACCTACCCTATCCCAAGCCTTACCAAATGGCTTTGTCAATAAAATGTTATCTGTAGGCCCATCAGGGACCAAGGATAGGTAAACTCCAGGTGTACATGACACCAAAAACAATGTGGCCAAGTAGGGTCCATATTTTCAATTTTCTGTATATATATTTTCATTTTTTTCCAGGTCTTCAGACAGACGTAACATCCTTTACTTGTTATTCTATTCCCATTTTTTACCCTAATCTTACATCTCTTTAGTTACATTCTCACAAACTATGTTCATAGGGAAACTTCCACTTGACATCCCCATCAATTTAACAAAACACATATGGATGTAATGGCTAAAGTGGTAGATAAACTAGGAATTAACTTAAGCTTTCCACTTGGACGCTTCCTCACTTAGTTTACTTTAAAATAAGGGGTTAAGGAAAGAGTTGGAATGCCTGTTATTCAATCAACTTCCAAAATCTCTTAGACATCAATACGAAGGGGCCAGGGGCAATTAGGAAGAATGTTTTTTTTTTTGGTAAGTGTAATTTTGGATTAAAGGGAAAGAAAATTACATCGTCTAGAGGGCATACCCTCGTTTACAAGAATTCTACTATTTCCTACTCACAGTTCTTTTGCATAGTTTTGCATTATATTTTGCATTACATCATTCACTTTCGTCCTAATTTCCTTCTTGAGTACCGAAGAGCTTCCTTACTTCTTCTTCTTTGTCTTCTTCTTTTTTTGACTCTTGGTTAACACACTTTCCCTTTTGCTCGCTTCAGCTTCAACATCAATTGGGGTAGGAGCTATGTCAAGGGGGCTTAGTATTTCAAGTGGGCAAATTTGGAGCTCATTGACTGCTTTTTGGATTGCTAAAGGAGTAATAGGTAGTAGTTCCTCTTCCTCTTCTTGTTGAGTAAGGCAGCTGAATTGGTTGTATGTTTCATGAGTTTTGGTATTGTGTGCTTCATATTGCTTGCTCGGGGTTGATGCTTCAATGGGTTCGCCCAATGCTTTCTTAGGACTTGGCAACTCCTTTGAGTTCTCCTCAATCATAATCTTGGGTTGATCAACCAGGGGTTCTTCTGCTTGAGCCTTATTTTTTGGGTTCTCTACAAGTCTAAAGATGGGTCTCCACTACTGGTTAGCATTTTTTGGGCATTGATTGGCTTTGTGTCCAAATTTTTTGCAAGTATCACAAATGGCAGGAATCCATTCATATTCCACAACTTGCTTAAAAATCTGTCCATCAAAATCTGCAATTTCAATTAGGAAGAATGTTGGTGCCATTAGCTCAATAAGAGGCTGAACAAAGTAAAAAACAACAATAGGAAGGAGGAACTCAACCCGAAGAGGTATGAGGATGGTACACCACAAGAAGAAATCACGCTATTTTGTCTTCACAAAAAGGTACAGGAGGTTCAAAAAAGACGAAAGGACATTCAACAAAAGTAGGAAGAATTACTCACTAAAGTAAGGGGATTAAAGGAAAAGCAAAAAAGAGATCACCAGAAAATCATCGAGGGTTGGCAAGGATAACAACCTCAACCTCCACCTCTATTCCATCTTCTGATCTTAACCTTACTTCATCTCATGTATCCTAGATGATTTAGGATTTAGATTTGATAGCAATTCTCTAAACTGTTCTAAGCCATGTTTTGTTAGGTCTAGATTAGCATTGTTTTGAATTTTTCTAATTTTTCTAGTTTTATAGTATCTTTTTGTGGTTTTTGTTGAATTCGCAATGAAACAATTTTTTAAATTAAAATGAAAATTCATGTTTGTATTCTAATTCTTGTCATTTGCATGAAAATAATAGTCTAACATATAAAATTTCAAGATATTTGTAGCTTGCATGTTTTTTAAAAACTGAATTGCTTTGTGAATGGATATGGTTTTTGAATTATTTACTTTACATTAATATTGATAAATAAGCTTATAAATGAATAATATACCGTATTAATTCCCAATTATAGTGGAGACTTGACCCGAAGGGAGTTTTGAGCCTTTAAGCTTGGTTCATGAAAGCAATAAATTTATTCCAAACTTTATAAAAGTCTAATATTCCTTCCCTTTATTTTCTTTAAGAATTCCAATAGCGCTACTTTGTTTTGGATGTTTGAAGGGCGATGAAAGAAATAAACTAAAATCTTGACTTTTCAACTCTATGTCTATTTTGAATGAAACCTTGAAAATGATATTAGGCAGTCTTTCAAATATTAAGCCTTAATTTCCTATCATTTATATACATTATCCTAATAACCAACTTTGAGCTTTGAAGAGCATTCATCTATTTTTATTTTTACCTCATAATTCTCTTAAACCTTATTGAATGCTCTTTAGCCTCCGTGTTTTGTATCATTTGGGATGCACATGGTGAGAAGTAGGGAGAGAGAAATATGAAGAGAAAGTGAGATAAAAAAAAATAAAAGAAAAGGGTGAGGGAAGTGATGAAAAGTTGTAAAATAAAACAAAATGAAATGAGAATTCTTTTTAGAAGAAATATATATATAGACACTTTGTTTTCTTAGTTTACCATCTTAGTATTTGATAGCCAGATGGAAGTGTCATATATATATATATATATAACCAAAACAAAAAGAAAAAGAAAAGAAAATGGTTCCTTATTCCATGTTTAGCTGTTCACATTAAGAGCTACATTTATTCAGTGAGATAAAAAAAATATATTTGTAGGAATTATTAAAAAGTGGAGCTAAAAATAAGGAAAAAAAAAAGAAGATAATACCAAGTGCTTCCAAAAAGATTTTTAAACTCCTTAACCTTCTCTTTGGGAAACCTTAGATCACCCAAATAACCCCCAATATAACCTAGTGAAAGTCCTAATTGATTCAGGTAGACTGAAGACTAGTTATAGAGATTTAGAGGCTAAGAGGCTCATTGAAATTTAGTAATCATCCATAATACATTATTCTTTCATGAAGTTATGCCAAGTCCATATATTTTCTTGAAATATTTCATTTTTGACTTATAGAAGCTACCTTCTTGAACTTGAATTAAATTTACTCCATTAAAAAAGTACGAAGACCAATTATTGAGATTTAGAGGTTAAGAGGCTCATTGAATTTAATAATCATTCATAATACATTGTCCTTTCATGGAATTATGCCAAGTCCATATATTTTCTTGAAATATTTCATTTTTGACCTATGGATGCTACCTTCTTGAACTTAAATTACATTTACTCCATTAAAAAAGTTCACCTTGAGTGAAACCTTATGTGTTCCATTTGCTTGAGAGTGATTTCCAAGGTGAATATTGAACTTGAAGCTTGAGGGAAGAAGTACAGTATAAAATTCAAAAATTGAGTGAAATTTAAAAATACTTATGTTGAGTCTATAAATCTAAAGGCTGCAATTCTATTGCATTCAATACAGATACTTGGCATATTCTTCATACCTTTTAAAAATTTTAGTTTTTAAACTTTGCTATTAGAATATTTCTGCTTATGGTGATGATTAATATCAAAAACTGTTGAATTATCATTCTTTTGAAATAGAGTTTAATGTTTGCGGGTAACATCACTGCAAACCCTCACGAGACTACACTCATCCACTAGGGGGAACTTAGGGGTTGAAAAGGCTTGCTATACGAGCTAAGTATAGTTGTGCTTTCCTACAAAAATGGATTTGTTTTTAATTTTTTTTTTTTTAAAACACTCTATTGTTCTTTAATAAAATTGCTTTCACATCTTCACGTTTGTGCATGCATTATTAAGGACTAATAATCTTATAGTTCGAAGGTGTGATTGGACTATAATTATTACACATCTATTTATTTAAAAATAATCTTTTAGTGCAAATTAATGATATAAAACCTTCGATTTGTGTAGGTTTCATCTTTATTAATCCATCATGGAGCATATGTTGATTTTAATCACATTAAAAAGCAATTTGAGCAATAAAAGCTGCAATGGAAAAAGTTTAAAGAAAATGGAAAAGCCATAGAAAAAGTTAGAATAAAAGAAAAATTTAAGCAGAAGCATATCCGGATATGTTCATGCTGTATCTGGATACACCAGAGCTTACTATAGGAAATTCACCAGAATCTTATAAAAAAGCTATATTTGGATACCCTCTTAGCATATCTGAATACTATTCTTTGCTAAGACAGAGCCTAAAGGTTGAAGACTAATAATTGGATACAGTCCAAGTGTATTCAAATACTATCTATCAGCCAAAAAAAGCCTAAGAGTCGAGAGCGATATTCGGATATCATTCTATCATATTTGAATACTATACTTAAACGCATTAAGTCCTAAAAGCTACTTTCAAATACACAATAAAGCAAAATAGAGCCTGAAGGATAAGGGTTATATTCAAATGGAATTGAGGAGTATTCGAATACCATTCTTTATAAAGACGTTGAAGGCTATAAAGTCCTATTTCAATGCACCAAAGTGGCATCCAGATACTAGGTCACCTCTTCAGCAACATTAACTTCAGCTCCTGCATATGATTGAGATCCTAAAATCATGGTTGCATATCTATAATTAAAAGAAATATTTTAGGATATTCCATTGAAGATCTAAAACCTATAAAAAGACATCATCTCATATACATTAAGAATACACCACATCTACATCGATCGTTTCTCATTTTCATTGTTCATCTTCTCCAGTTCTTTAACACAGAGAGTTTAATTTTGTAGAGATTTCTTTGTTTTAATTTTCAATTTCTATTTGAGTTTCAAATTTCAATTTCAATATAGTGTAAATAATTTCAATTTAATAGAAATTTTATTTTTAGTTCTTTGTTTTTTTTTTATTTCAATTCAGTATTATTCATTGTTCCAGTTCTATTATTGATTTTTGTTCTTAATTTCATAAACATGATTGATTAATTTGTTTCTTCGACCAAGGCAAGGATAGTGTCCAAGCTAATGATTCTCAAGACTACTGAGCTTCATGCTTAATCTGAGTTTTCATTTACTAGTTCATATTTTGTTTTTTTTTTTTTTTAATTAACGTAGAAATACTATTACAATGTCCAATCAGTCTTAATTTAAATCATTTATTTGTAAGTTAATAGAAGTTGCTTAACTTAAAATTCTCATGCACTTATGCATGTGAATTGCTAGACTTAGAACTTTCATAATCTGTAAAATGGGTTATATACATTAAGTAGTCGATCTATGGCTTGTTTTAGTTAAACTTATTTTTTTTTAAATCAAATCAATTAATTTAGTAAACACCAGACTCACTTTCTTGAGGATTAGTTGCTTTGGTACTCGAATTGTCTTGTCTCTACTTGTTTCTAGATTTCAATCAAATTCAAATCTCATTTTAAAAATAGAAACAAAATGGCATCAAAATTTTATTTTAGTTTAAATTCTTATAAGTCCTACTTTTTCCAATTAAATCCATCAGATTCAATCATTATTTTGCATCTAAAGATCCTTGTGGAAATCGACCCAGTACTTAACCAGTTATTGTGCTACTTTGATACCTCGCACTTGAGGTAATAATTTTAATTTTCTTCACCATAAAAAATATATAGAATTGAAATTAAGAATGAAGCAGTTGAACATCACAAATAATGACATTAGAGTTATTCAAATTTAGTGGCACCAGCTTTTGCAGTAGAAAGAGATGCAATTGATTTTTTATTTAGATATCGAGAAGGTCAAGGTTCTGGTTTAGGACAATGTTATAATTCTTGTTCATAGTAGAGGAAATGTAAGGAACAACCTAGTGGTTCTAGGAGGAGGTTCCAACAACAATAGTATCTTTATTAAAGATGAAGCAATTTAGGTTTAGATTTTGGTTCTTCTAGTAGTTAAGGAAGACAATAGTTTCAATCCTTGTAGCATAGTAGGTTTCAGATTCAGGAAGGTCAAAGAGTATGAGTATATTACAATTGTACAACCAGGGCTTGTTTAAGAAAATTTTCCATTTGGAGATACGTTATAAGGAAGTGTCGAGCCAAATGCTTAATAGATAATTTCTTATCCAACTCAACAATATTTGGTAATGTCTACACCACCTATATATAGTAGCAACCCACTCAGCAAATTTAATAGGTTTAGCAATCATGAGGTGGTGGTGGTAAGAGGGGTAAAGGTTGAGTGGATGGTAGCTCTAGAGGTTAGAGAACTTAAAGGCATAATTCTACACTGGCACAGTGAGAGGATACCCTAGATGTTTCAATAATACATGGTGCATTTGTCTTATTTAGCACTTAGGCACATGTTTTATTTAATATCAGTGCATCACATTATTTCATCTATATGCTTGTAAGGAAACTTTAGATTTGATAACAAATAGTTTAAAAAGCCTATGTTGGTAGATTCTTCAACAAATAATTGTTGGTCGATGAATTGGATTTATAAAAGCTATATTCTACCTTCAGGAGATGTTCAGTTGTGGACAAATCTAAAGGTTTTAAAGATGAATGAGTTCTCTATAATTCTAAGAATAGATTGGTTGTCCATTTATTGCATGACAATTGATTGTTATCTTAAGTTGGTGATGGTTGTTTTAATTGACTAGACCATAGTTCAAATTCAAAGTGAGGCAATGGCAGCATTACCTACTCCATTACTTGATTCTAGGTGCATTGGAAAACTTTTTTATTTGTTGGCCAATTTGAGGATGAATAAGAATGAGTCTTAGTACTATCTTCAAGGATGATGTGTGACTTTCCTAATGTATTCCTTAAGGAGTTATCAAGTTTGCCTCCTCAAAAGGAGAATGAATTTTGCTTGCAACTTGTGCCAAAAGTCTCTTATATTTTTTTACAACGTTGTATAAGATGGCACCGACTAAGTTGAGGGAGCTGAGGACTCAATTGAATCAATTATTTTCCTATTGTTTCATTTGAAATAGTATTTCACTGTGGGGAGCATCAACGATTTTCACTAAGAAAAATGAGAGGACTTTGTAGCTTTGTGTGGACAATTAGCTGTTGAACTCCGTTATGATCAAAAATAAATATTTTTTGCCCAGAATTGATGATTTTTTTTAACAATTTCAAGGTTCTTCTAAGATTAATCTTCTATTAGATTACTATCAATTACAAATTTAGGAGGAGGATATTCTCAATCCATATTTTGTACCCGATATGGTCATTTTAAGTTTATGGTTATGCCATTTAGATTAATAATTGCTCCTATAGTATTTATAGATTTGTTGAATCAGATTTTTTTGACCTTACTTGGATTGGTTTGTTATGGTATTCATCGATAATATTTTGATTTATTTCCCCAATGGATATGAACATAGATAACATTTGAGGATGATTTTGGAGACACTTCGAGATCACCTGATGTTTTCTAAATCAAGTAAGTGTGAATTCTACTTGTACGAGGTGAAATTTTTGGGTTATGTAGTATCTAGCAAAGGTATTGCAATAGATCCTTCAAAGATTTTAGCTAAGTTATATTGGGCGCAGCTAATGTCTATGTTTGAAATTTAAGGTTTATTGGGATTAGTAGGTTACAACCACTGTTTTATTCAAGATTTCCCTTGGCTACTGGGTATGCTGATTCAAAAGAGAGTTAGGATTAAGTCAAATAAAGCTTGTAAGAATGCCAATAATAAGTTAAAGCATAGGTTGATAGAGGCAACAATATTGATTATTCTTGATTGTGAAGTTAATTATTTTGTGTATTGTGATACTTTATGTGAAGGTCTAAGTTGTGTTCTAATGTGGAATGGTTAAGTCATGACTTCGAGGCAGCTAAAGCTACATGAATAAAACTACCATACGCATAACTTAGAGTTGGTTGCAGTGGTTTTCAATTTGAAATCCTAGCGGCATTATTTGTATGATAAGAGATTTAATGTGTATTTAGATCCTAAAAGTTTAAAGTATTTATTTACACAACATGATTTGAATCTAAGACAATGAAGGTGGATGGAATACCTAGAAAAATATAATTTTAATGTTCAATATCATCATGATAAGACTAATGTAGTTCCTGATGCTTTAAGCAAGAAATAACAGATCCCTCCATCCCGCTGTCAAAGCTTTGGATTATAATGTGGGTTTTGTCCTTATCACCCTTACAATGCATATATATATATATATATATATATTTGTTATATGTGTGCCAAATAGATAAAGAAAAGAACAAAAAAGAGAAATAACAAAGTGAGCTAAGAGAGTGAGAATGATTATTGGACTAAAAGGAAATGAGCTTGTTGTGTTGTTACTAGGAAGAAGGGAAAAAAATAAAAAGAAAAAGATAAATGATTTAATTTTGAATTTTCATCTCTGGTAAAAAACTTAATTAATGCAAGGATTGTATCTTTATTAAATTTAAGTTACATGAACTCATTGTTCTAGTTCGTGTTAGAGAGGATTTGAGTAATATGCATGTGTATATATATGTGCACACAATAAGGAGAATGAAAGAAATAGAGAACTGGAGTTGGATAGAAATGGATAAGCCATCAAGATAGCTAAATCGTGGGGACGGTAAAACTATCAAGACAACAAAGCCATAGGAATGGTAAGGCTGTAGGGACAATGAACCTATTGCATCTATGCTTGCTTTGCTCTAGCTCTGTGTACTGTTGCTTAGATCCTTTGAATTATCAACTTAGAAAGCATGATTAAGGGTTCTAAGTGCTATGTAATGGGATTGTGAAAATTTTAATCTAAGGTTTTAAGACAAAATTTTGAATTGATATTCATCTTATTTTATTAAGATAACTTCCTAAAATTTGAGTTGAATGTTGATACGGATTTGATTGAGAGGTACTAAAAAATAATGAGTATTCATATACCTAAGTATTGAAAATCCTGAAAGTTGAGTAGGGTTTTGTTATCGTCCTAGTAGACTAGTAGCCTACAGGACAACGTTCATGCTTATGAGTAGTATACTTTCCTCAATTATGCATAAGAAGATAGATGCCTCTTATGGCATATTTTCATGGCTTAGACCTGGAGGTAGATATCAAAGGATAGTGTATCTTGGCATAAGCCATTGGTCATGGATCAATTAGGTAGAGTACCTAAAAGCTTGTAAGTTTTGATGTATGGTTATAGTTGAGTTTTGGATATGGATTACTATTTTGGATAATAAGTTGATATGATTTTATCATTTTATGTTATTGATTGTATTGTCATTATTTCACAATAGTAGTATGATAGGACATTCTTATATGTTCTATGCATAGTCGACACATGTGATTTAGTACTTACTTTCCTATCTATGATATTGTAGGTCTGAATACTGTGGAGTCTGAGTTATCTGTGAAAGCTGCTAGGCATGGATGTTGAAGATTTAGGTTGTTGTATGCACAAAGTTTTATCTTGGGTTGGGTTATCTGCACCAAGTATTCTAATTTTTTTAGATGGAGTTTTATTACCCAACTAGTAGTTAGTGCATACAGTTGTACTGTTATTATGTTATTGTTACATTTAGCTTTACTCCAATTACTCTGATTAACTCTTATATTGAGTTATGATTATACATGGTTGCATGTTATTAGTTCACATTTTCAAGTCGTAGATATGACATGTCATTCCATTTTCTTGTACTAAGTGGGATTTAAGAGTTAGAACATAAATTTGTAAAAGGAAAAGAAACATGAAGAGAAATTAAATTATCTTATGATTAATTAAATGATATTGTTTTTGCAAATATTTATTCATTTTCTTTTCATTCTCTTAAAATCTTTGAAAGTAAATAAATTTTAACATTTTAATGTACTTTCTTTCATTTCGCTTTCGTTTTTTTTTTTTTTTTTTTTTTATCTCCTACAAAATTTAATTCCAAACACACCCAAGATTGAGGTATGGCTATCAAAGAAATGAGAGCAAGGGAAAGAAAAAAATAATAATAAGAAGAAGGGGTCTCCTCTGCCGGGTGTAACCAAATATGGATGCCAAGCCTCATGAGGCTTATCTAATGGCAGCACAATAATTGCTATTGGTTAGTTGTGGCCTGTGGGTCAAAAGCCCAGAGCCCTCGGGACTAAAAATAATTCCAGGGACCAAAGGGGAAATAAGTCTACCCTAAACAGTTAAAACTCAGCCCATGTGTATATAACTAGGCGCTAGAAAATATTTAAAGCCATCTAATAAAATTTATTATTTAGGCGCCAATAATACAGATAGAGTGTTTTTGGTGAGAGGGTAAAGGGCGTAAATGATTAAAAAGGTAAATTTTAATCCTCTTGCACTTTCTGAAATTAGAGAATAAGTATTAATTCATGATATCGCTTACTCTTGAAATGAACATAAATGTTACTTAAGAGTACGGTAATAGGGTTTAACAAATAAATTTTACACTTTTCTTACTCATCTCTTATACTCTCTTTACCCCTCCGAAAAAATCAAACTATAAAAAATATTATAAGATAATAAATTATTTTAATAAAACTAAAATTAATTACTATTTAATAATAGATTATTATTAAAATAAATTTGTTATATCAAAATAATTATGGAAATTAAAATTAATTACTATTAAAAGAATAATTTCGAATTTAAATGGTTTATTTTATTAAGTTACAAACAATTTTTACTAAATAATAATTTTTGTTAAAAGGATTTATTTTATTTAATTAAAATTATTTCTAATAAGTAATAGTTTATTAATAAATTATTATTATTATTATTATTGTTGTTGCTGCTGCTACTGCTGTAGTAGCACCACCAACACTCAAAATAGTCATATACCATGAGATGACAGAAGTACTTTCATGATAAAAATCACGCAGTTAAAAAAATCAAGATAGAAAGAGTAAAAATGAGTTTCTCATAAAATTACCGAAACCGTTAAAAATCCTACAGTAGAAGGTCAATTTTAATGTTTATTATCTACCTTTCAATGCCTTTACTCGTGATAAGTTACTAAAGGGTTGTTTGGAGTAAGAAAAAGTGAGATAAATTGAGATAAATTGTAGTTTGGGGAGAATTCGTAATGCGTGCAGTGAGAGAAAAAGTTAATGTGATATAAAATTAACAGAATTTTATAGAATTTTTTGAAGAAATTTAGCAAACTAAACAATCTCCAAGAGACGAGAAAATAATCAAACCAAATTACATGTGATGATTACGCAACCCAGCTTATTATATAATTGAAGGCGCCTAAGCACCAAGCGTGAGGAGTTTTCTTTTCTTTGCAAAACAAGCTCTCTATCAATTTCAAACTTTAAATAACCTCATGAAAAAAAAGTCCTAATGGAGTTGAAGTGATTTTTACACTTTAACTACCAAATTACAAAATATCATTGGTGAGATTTTCTTAAAATATGGTCTAACAGTACAATATGTTAAGAAAATTCACAGTTGATATTTTGTATTCCGATCATTGAAGTTCAAAAACACTTCAACACCGATATCTCTCAAAAAAGTTACCAAAATTTTTCTAAAAACTCGTTCTCTATCTCTTTATATTTAAAATGAAATTAATTTCTAGGAAAACTATAATTTCTTATTAATGTAAACAATAATTACTATTAAATTATTAATTATTTTTATTTAAAGGAACAATAAATATTTCATTAAAAGAAAATAGTAAATATTTCATTGAAGAATAATAATTAATTATTTAAATAATATTTTAAAAAGTGAGCACTCCATACAAGTTAATTGTTATCTACAAACTAAACATAACTAAGTTGTACGGATAAATTTTCACACTAACTCAATTCAATGTAATAATTATACGTTAAACTTTATTTTTATTATTTAAACATATAAAAAGTATACATTATCCCCCATAACTATTACTCATGAAAATCTTACCCATATAATCTTTTACACCAATTTCTTTACACCCCAGTCCGAACATTCCCATATATTGAAATTTGAAAAAAAAAAAAAAGAAATAGAAAGCCAAAATTCAAATGATGGTAATTGGGGTTATTTCAACTTTATTTTCCTCATAATTAAAAAAGTTATGAAATGATTTAAGAATATATCAAATAAGTAATTATATTGTTATTACAATATTTTTTTATTTTAGTGAAGGAAAAATAAAACAGATTTGTAAATACGGTATTTTTAGAAATTATAGTTTTTTCAACAAAGAATATAAATGATAAATTGAAGTATTTATAAATTAATTGCGAGAATTTATAGATATTTATAGCAATAAAGAAAGAATATGGTGCCTTTTTAGATGTAAACCATACCATGCAACGTATTGGTTTTAATTGTTATCGATACAATCCATATTGGTACTAGTGCGTTTTGAGGTATTATTTCAGATTTATTGTTATAAAATTGTATATTTATATAAAATATACATCAACTCAAAATGTTTAATATATAATTTGAATAATTATAAAATATAAGTTATAAATACAATGCTAATGTTAACTGATATAACTAATTTACCATATTTTACTGTAATAATAACAAAATAAAAAAAAATATATGCAGAGTTGGATAAGAAATAGGAAAAAAAAAAAAAACTTCTATTTGTCATTCTTAATTTTATAAGGTTTACAATATAAATAAAATATCTATTATAAAATACCAAAACTTTAAAAATTTTTAGGATATCTGATATTTTTTAGTATTGTCTAGTGCAAATCATGGTATGAAACACATAGAATAAATTACTATTTTTGATCTAGTATGATACAATATTCATAACTGTGAATTGACTTTAATTCTTTTTACAAAAATACACTTTTTAATTTTCGTAAGTTTCTTTTTTTTTTTTTTTTACCTTCCTATTTAATTAGTTTTTTTTTCTCTCTCTCATAATTTTCCATTTGAATCAAAAAGAATTATAGTTATAAGGGAGAAAACATAAAAAAATAAAATAAAATAAGGAAAATTGATAAAAATGGATATAGGATAGAAAATCAAATATAAAGATAAAGGCAAAATATTTGATTGAGGATAAAATTTAAAGTATATATAAGATGGATCGTTGCAACTTGTCAACAATAAAGCCATTGCACAAGATACGCTCTAATTATTGTTATATGTGATCAACATTACCATGCTTTCCCTTTGATCACCTAGAAAGATTATCGATTGAGTAGGATTGGCTGAACACCCCTCCAACGGTTAAGTCAATAACGGTCAAAGAGAAAAAAAAAAAAAAAAAAAACTTTAAGAAAATAAATTAGTAGAGTTTCGGTAAGTACCTATTTTTTCTCCATTTTAGGATATTTGTAAGAATGAATTCATGCCCATGTGCCATGCGTTAGATGATTGGACCATGTTCAGAAGGTGGGCGATCCATCAGATCGTGGCCAAAGTCATGGGAAGTAGAGCAGTTACACTCCCCAACCACATCCACCATCACTATCGTGCTCTAACGACGAATGTTTTGAGAACTAACCATATGTCCCAACGAGTCCCTCCAACTACCTCTCACCCCTTGCTCGCGAGAGTGGCTCAGATTGCGGGTGAGGGCTTTTGATAACACCAAATAAGATCATTAGGTTGTACCTCTTTAATCGACAAAGGTTCTAAACCTGGGGTGCAGTTACCAATGAATGATTAATTAAAAATTAGGGCTAACCTAGGTCAACCTTATTCATAAACCTATTTATGCCGTCAAGGCACCCTTCTGACAATATGGCCACTTGTTAATAATGGCTTCAGCAATGATTGCCCATTACTACAGCTATTCATCTTCCTCAAATTGTTCGCATTCTTTATCGTTTCTTAATGTTCTGCATCTATAAATATGAGGGTCCAAGATCATTCTAAACTTTTACGCTTTGGAGCTGGAAGTATACGATTGCCCTTATTTCCATACTTTGTTTTTGCAATCCGATCAAATTAACACCAGTGCCGACCAGACTTTTGCTTGCCAATTCACTGTTGGTGAGTTTTCTTGCTTTAGAATTTCATTTCTCTTCTCTCTTCTTTTTTTCCCTTTTTTTTTTTAATGGGTAAGTTTCTGACCCTACTTAAAAAGCCTAGGGGCATAGTAGCCTTTGAGGGCTAGGCACAAAATCCCTGATTCTGTTAGACTGAGGCTATCTGAAGATGACAAGGAGTTAATATCTATAACCAGAGGTTCTGTATAAACTAGGTGGCCACTTGTGGCCATAGAAGAGTATAGCATAAGGTTTCTTCTTCAACTCTTTGTTTGACGCTTTTTTCTACTTTGGGTGTTTGTCCTAATCAATTAATCCCAAATTGTTATTAAATTCTAGTAGGGGTGATAGAACTAAACAAGATACTCAGTATAGATCTAGGCCTCCTAGAGATTCTCCACTGTTGTGCGATTGCCCCGTCCAAACATGGCTGTTATTATATGAAATGCTAGGTGACATGTAACTTAGTTCATGTCCTACTAGACTTAAGTAAGAACCCCCAAGATGATTTTATTCTAGTTCACGGGGATTAGCAATACCTTCTAGGGGAACCTAGACATTTTAGAGTATAGAATTTTATGGGAGGAATAGGTAGTTGAACCTATCCGATATCGTTGAATATTTCTTATCCTTCTTCTCTTGCTCATACATTAATAGAACTATTTTTTCTATAGATAAGAGACCCAATAAGTGTTTTGAAAACCAATGGAGTGTGAACATCGGATAGCTAGTAGAAGCCCTTGCTTATAGAGTTCTAGTGATTTAGGAGGATTGGGTTGGGCAACTCCAATGTTGATCAGATATCATCTAAGTCATTGGAAGTATACAATACTTCCCCTCAATCTTGATGAAGTAAGGTTAATGAAATCCTAAACACCATTACTCTTCTTTTTGTAGAACTCAGTGAAGTGACAGTTGCTATTCCCTAAGTACCCCAAGTAAAGACAAATTAATCAACATCTTCTTCTGGTCAGACTCGTACCAAGTCATCTAACCAAGCATCTTTTTTGGAAAACCAACTGCTCGATCTCGAGGGTATCTCACTCTTTATAGTTCCTGATCCTAACTTAACCATCATGCAATCCAAAGATTTATTTAGTAGTTTAAAGGATGCAACTATCGGGGGGGAGGAAGGTATAAAAACAATCTTCACTAGCACCTCAAAAGTCCCCTGATGGTGGTAATCATAAGCAGTCAGCCAATGTCCCTGTGGCTGCTATCCTTTTGCCGAGTAACAAATAGAAGAAGACTTTTTCCTCGAATATACTCCTTAAGACTTTTATTCCTTATGGTGGTGAGAATGACTTCACTATCGTCGCCAAGTTAGGGGGCAAGATTACTAGCCAAAAGGAATCTACTCGGTCGAATAAGCATGTTGCTTATTGTCTTACTTGAGCAAATGATTCCTTCTAATCGCTAGCACAAAACGAGCATGCCCGATGAGGTGTGGGCTAAGGAAGGAATTTAACATGCCCTTTTAGTAAGTTCTTACCTTTGATTGTTGCTACGTATTTAATCATACGTCTTAAATTTCTTTACTGCTCTCAGGTGCTTAATATTTTAGGGATGTTGGTTAGTGGTTGAAAAAGGCACAAGAGAGTACCAAGGCTATCGAAGCCTTGAGACGAGCTCAGTGTGCCCAAGTGAAGAAGGCAAATGAGAACTTAAGTGAAGCTTTTGCCCAGAATGAAGAGATGGCTACTGAGAAAAACATTGCCATCAAAAAGAAAAATGTAGCAGTTGCTTGAGACCAACAATTGGCGACCAAGCTACAAACAGGGAAGGACAAAATTACTGAGCTGAAGGAGGGTATTAGAAAATATTACAAAGAGGGATATGAGGCCACCAGGGTACACTACCAGGACCAAATGGCTCTTGGAGGTAATATGTTACTTCGGGATGGATAGTTTACTGCTTTGAAGATACTAGGACATTCCAAGAAATTAGAACTTTTTAAGAATATACACTTGCCAATCAATAATCCAGATTTCATACCTGATCTTTTAGCTCCAATCATTAAAACAATATATAAGGGTGATGGAAGCCAGACCGATAAGTAAATCTAACCCACTGTAGAAGAACAAGTTTTAGGCAACCATGTTGTCAAGATTGTTTAGTTTATTTTTGCTTATATGGCCTATGAGCTAATCTTTTTGTTTAAAAAAAAAAAAATCTCTTTGTAGTAATTTAGATGTTAATCCCCTTCATCAAACTACAAATGTTTCCAGATTTTTAAGCTTCAGTGATTTTGATTTTTTTTTTTTTTTTTGGACAATCCTTGAATTCTGCTGATTCAAATGCTTTTGCTCATATTGCTATGGACGAACATTGAAAAGACTTTCTTATGTCTAAGTAAATGATCAATATTTCATTTTTGTTTCGAAAATCATTAATTAATAGTGGTCAAATCTGACTGTACTGACCGAGCAATATCCTTATTTGGTAAAAGTGAAAAGATTTCTTAGCTAACCCAAGTAGATCGAATATCCGAACAATGCTCCTTAGCGGTTGAGATCAGACAGTTGTTTTGTGGTTGACTCGAGCAGGTCATGTGGCCAAGCCATAAACATAATAGGTAGGGACCAGGCAATCGCTTTGTGGCCAACCTGAACAATTCATGTGGCCGAGCCATAAACCTAGCAGGTAAGGACCAAGCAATCGCTTTGTGGCTGACTCAAGCAACTCAAGTGGCTGAGCCATGGATGTAGTAGGTAGGGACCAAGCAATCGCTTTGTGGCCAATCGAAGTAGGGTAGGCAGCTAAGCCATAGATCTAAGAAGTAGGGACCAAGCAATTACTTTAGAGATGATTTTTTAAGAAGGGAAAGATATTGAAAAGAGGTTCTATTTCATTAATCAAACAAATGCATTAGTGATACTACTTTCTGAGGTTTGAAACATTCCATGATCTCTAAATCTGCCGTCCTTCTAAATCTTCCAGCTTGTAAGCCCCGTTACCAACTACTTTTATAATTCTGTAAGGCTCTTCCTAGTTTGAGCCAAACTTTTCTTCTGTAGGATTCTTTGTAGAAAGTATCACTCTTCTAAAAAGTAGATCCCTAACAGCAAAAGACCTTGCACAGATGTTTTTGCTCCTCATTTTCTTAATTGTTGTTGGTAAATCGCATTTCATATACGTGCTAACTCTCTTTTCTCCTCCAGGAGGTTAAGACTTGTTTCTACAGCAGAGTGGCTTACTCCTTACAAAAATATTGTGGTTCAGATGGTAGAAATCCCAACTTCTAAAGAAATAACTGCTTCCATTCCGTATGCTAATGAGAAAGGAATTTCTGTAGTAGATCGGTGAGAAGTTGTATGGTATGCCCATAACACAATTGGTAGTTCTTCCACCCAATGACCCTTAGCCTGGCTAAGTCATTTCTTAATGCCATTCAATACTGTCTTATTAGATACTTTTGCTTGGCCACTACTTTTGCTTTGCCTTAGGTTCACCCCTTGGTGACTGATTGATGGAACGATGCATTCATTTGGAGCGTGTCTCACTTTGACGAGAGTCTGTGCGAAATGTCTATATAACCTCCTCAGAAGTGGGAAGTGTGATTGACCTAGTGATCTATGATGTCTTCTTCTTTACTCAAGAGTCGAGTTCCTATCCCTGAATGGCGATGGTCATGTCCAGTATGATCCAATCCATTGGAGGGAAGTTCCCCTGGTTGTAATTAGGTTTGTTGAACGAATAAACCAAACTGTGCGTGCAAGGCTTCGATCTTCTGCTCCCTACACTTAATTTCTGCTTAGTATTGACTTAAAGTGAGTCCACCATGAATAGGGAGGTTACCATTGGGTTCCTGACTACATTCCCTTAACCTCTCCGGTGGGTCCTACCCCTCAGGGAGTTGTCTAGCACTTAGTGCTCCCAAGATGGCCAGCCGGATCCTATAGAGGTCTTGGCTTCTTTGATCTCCATCATTGATGCTAATCCTAGTCTGCTATAATAGAAAAATAGTGGGAACAATGTTCAATTCCCATAGACGATGCTAATTGGAGCATCGCGACTTGTCAACAATAAAGCCGTTGCACAAGATATGCTTTAGTTATTGTTGTATGTGATCCAACGTTGCCATGCTTCTCCTCCGATCACCTGAAAAAACTACTGGCTGGGTGGGATTAGCAGAATACCCTTTTGATAGTCAAGTCAATAATAGTCAAAGAGAAAAAGTTTCAGGAAATAAATTAGTAAAGTTTTGGTAAGTACCTTTTTTTTCTCCATTTTAGGATATTTATAAGAATGGATTCATGCCTATGTGCCTTGCCCTGGGTGATCAAACCATGTTTGGAAGGTGGGCATTCCATCAAGTTATGGCTAGAGTCATAGGAAATAGGGTAGTTACACTCCCCAACCACATCTACCATCACCATCGTGCTTCAACAACAAATGCTTTGAGAACTAGCCATGTGTCCATGCGAGTCCCTCCATAAGATAATACACAGAATTAATATTCATGTGTAGGATTAGTTTTGTGATGTTTGGTTGATGGAATATGAAATGAGATAAAAGTTGTGATTCAATAAGAAATAATTTTGTACATTTGAATTTTGACAATAAACAATCTAAAGTATGGGGAAGTACAATACTGCGCCTTTTTAGCTATGTTTAACTTTAGGATTTAGGACATAAGATTGGATTGCTAATCCATGAGATTCACCCTGTCACGCCCCGAATCCTAGATACTAGGGACCATGAGATACAACATATGCAATCACACATACACATATTATTTGTCCCAATCAGAGCAATACACAACCATAACTAGAGCAAAGACTAAAACAAGTCCAAAATAAGAGTCTTCACCGCATGCTAGGTAATAGTATTCCAAAATATAAATGCATCTCCAGACTTAGCAACTTCGTATAATTAGCAACTTCGTATAACCACATAATGCAATACGTATAACCACTTCACATCCGAGATGTTAAAAAATAATATACAAAATAACCCTCAACTTAGAGGTAAATACACACACACACACACACACACACACACACAAAAAGCTTAAAGAAAATCTAAAATTTGACATTTTTCAAATTTGTTTATAGCTTACTAATGGCCTGGGAAATAAAAAGAAGATGTATCTGAAAGAGATATCCAGCAATGAGAAGAATTAAGGAAAATGATTCAATAAAGGAACTCCCAAACATTTGGTGGGTCCACCACTTTTGAACCTATAATAAGATATGTAAAGGAATAGGCACTAATAATGATGCCCACCATAGAGCCGAACATAATATATGTCCTAAGCATGTTCCTATCATGAATATGATAGTAATCTTAACAATAAAGCAAAAACAAGTTATCAATGTAATCACAGTCCATCTAGCATCAACAATCAGTAACATACCCAACCAGTATCAACATACAGTAATATACTCAACCAATATCAGCATGCAATAATAGAAACCAAATCATATCACAACTGTAGGTTTAGATACTCAGTCAAGTGGGTCTGTAGCCGTAAAGCCTCATTGCTTACACTAACACATAGATGTGTTAGCATTTGAGAGAAAAGCTAAAGAGTAATAACCTCTACAAGTGTCTACTACCTAGGCCAAAGCCTTAGGAGTAAATAACACACCCATAGCGTGCACCACCTAGGTCTAAGTCTTAAGAGTAACATCTATGTCACACTTATATGTACCTCAATTTTGTAGGTTACTAACCTACTAGAACATGAATAACCAACTCCTACACAGGTTTAAGGATTTACAACCCATTGATACATATACCCTGTATTTTATACCTAACCTTAACCTAAAATCATGACATAATTTGCATTAATCAGGTAATCCATCTTGTACAATAGAAAATTTACTTATAATATCAATGTCAACCAAGTGTCACAAACTTGTACACTATAACTCAGCTATCAAAACTATAATACAATTATCTTAACATGGTAATTAAATATTTTACCCTTCCATGTTATCATATGTTAACACATTCTCCAAGTTTAAAATATTTTATTTTAAATGAGTACCAATTTTCAATAATTATATATTAATAATTATTTTTCAAATTAAATAATTATCTTTGAAAATATAAACTTCCAAATTAATATTATTTTAATCCTACCATTTAGCCAAAATGGTCAACAGTGAAACAAGCCAAAACAAACTAGCTAGCCGTCAAAACCCAGACCAGCACTAGGCCATTCGGATGCCTGTCCAGATGCTTGGAAGTTGCCTAGGTGCTTGGTTGTCTAGACACTCCATGGGCATCTCGACGCCCAGTTTATCTAGTCCCAGTTCCAGTTTTTCTATTTTTAGTTCATAAACTCAATTTTTCAAAAAAGCAAATCCATCAAATCAAACCCAAGTTTTGTAATATTTCAACTCCTTGCCTCAACTGTAAAGAAGAAGAAGTTGGGGAAGAAGAGGAAATTGACCACTAGTTTCACCCTCAAGCACTAGTCCAAGTTAAAACAATTCCACCAGCTACTTAGCCAAGCTTTTACAAATATCCAAGCAACCTACATCACTCACTGATTGTATAACCAAAGAGCGCAACCCTCCCAAGCTCTCATAACCCAACCCACCTCAATTCACTTTCAGGTCTCTCTCTCAGTACCTAAAGCCAACATATACAATCTCACCCCCTCCAACCCAGTAAAGAATCACTAGGAGATGATAGGAAAAAGTGGTGAGGAAAAAGTCTCCCTAACAAGCCAAACGACGTGAATTAAGAATCCACCAAGCAGCCACTTATGCATACATGCATATGTATGTATAATGTTTTTTCTAAAAAAAAAAAAAAATCTAAGGGTTTAAATCAATTTATCTAAATAACTAACCAAGGTTTAGTTAAATACCAAAAACCAAGTAATAGAATTAAATACAAAATCTACCAAATCCAATATAAATAAATAGTTAGTACAAAAATATGTACTGTAAAATATATATAACACTACTAATACAAAGATATGTACAATACAAAATTCTCTGGGTCATTACCTCCCTAATCCACTTAAAATATGTTTGCCATGTAAACGTGATTCTGGACACATATTCCCCTTCAGATTGTTCATTCTCTCATATTGAAAAGGCAAAAATGACTCTAGATATGTAGTCCACTCTGATTATTTGAATTATTTTAGGGTGCCGCTATTCACAGCTCTACTTTTCTAAATGCAGCCAAGTTAATTCATGCATGGAATAATTGATTGTGTGGGGAGTTGAAAAGAAAATGATTGGTGGTTTACAGGAGTTAGGCTCAATTTTGTGACCAAAAATTGTGATGCGACTTCACATAGAGTGGAGACGCCAAAGAGGTGTTCACCTTTTATATATTAGTGTATATATATACTAGGGCAGAGCCACACTTTACTTGTGCGTGATAATATTTTTTTCGAGTGAATTTTCTCCTTCCTCTTCTCCTTTTGTCATTCCTTTTCTCTATTTTCCTGTAAATTATATTCTTTTTTTATTTATATATATTAATTTTAGGAAGTTAGAAAGAGAAATTGAGATTTATAATTGTTGGAAGTTAGAAAGAGAAGTTGAAGAGGGAAGTTAAGGGAGCTAAAGGGTGTTTATGGAATTAAAAACTATCATAGAGATACACATACACGCACAAAAAAGACAAACAAAAATGACAACCACAATCGATTCTCCATTTATATATTAGAATAGATAAAAGGAAGATACAATAGGTAAATTGTTATCAACTGATACTTTTTTATGACTTCACGATAACTAAAACCATTGATGCTAGGGATTTTAAATAACTAATATTTAATGATTATTTCAAATCCATTATTATGTATTATGTCCACTCTTTCAATTTTAAGTTGAAATGCACTTAATCCATTATAATTTATCATGTCACCTTCTTCATTACAAATTCATAATTATGAATGCACGTTTAATGTGTTCTCATTCTTTAGCTTGTTTAAAATATTGACTTTTACTATTGTAGGTAATTTTTTTTTTCACATATAACATAGTTGCTTGAGTTAATTATACAGTTTTTGGGGCTTAACATAATTGATTGGATCAATTGCTTTTAAGATTGTTTATTCTAAGAAAACATATAAGACTCCATTGATAGAGGGGGAGCTTCGGGGGAGGAGGAGAGAGGATTGTAGAGATTGGGGAGTAGGCAACAAGTAATTGGACTATGTGACAACAGGGAGGTGGCGAGTTGAACACCAAGAAGCAAATAAGACTTCATTGGTGGAGGGGGAGCTTCGGGGGTGGAGGAGGGAGGATTACAAAGATTGGGAAGAATGAGGCAAGGAGGTGGACTGTGTGACGATAGGGGTAGTGGCAAGTCGATGTGAAGTCAAAGATTGTATGCTGCTAGCTGTCATTGACCCAACAAAGTTAGACTCATAGGGCAATGCTAATAATTTATTAGGGGAATGTGAAAAGGATGCTGCGAAGGTGTCAAATTGGGTATTGAAAGGGGTGGTGAAAGCATTTAAAAAGAATTTGGTGTATCGTACACCATATTGGAGGAGGAGATTGGCAGACTATTCACATTAATCAAAAAGAGGTGGAGGGTTACTAGAGTTTAGAGGAGCGATGGTAGGAGGACTTCAACTAAGAAGGGAAGAAGGGAGATGAGATTGTTGGAATCTTCTATCAACTACGATGAACAAAGAATAGGGGGTAGAGGGGGAGGAGGAACTGGAATTTCTAAAAAATTGCCTAACGAATCTAAAAAATTATAATCTATGATATGAGGGGCCTTAACCGAGGTGACAATAGATCAACAATTAAAGGGTTGTTGAAGAGATGGAGGCACAATGTGGTATGCTTGGAGTGGATGCTTTTGCCAACCAAAGGGGCGTTGAATGGAATTTTGTTAATATGAAGGCAATAAGAAGCTAGGTTTAGAGAAGTTTTAGTTAGATAGGTTTTACATTTCTAGCCTTTTTAGAG
This sequence comes from Vitellaria paradoxa, assembly GCA_019916065.1. NCBI lineage: Eukaryota > Viridiplantae > Streptophyta > Magnoliopsida > Ericales > Sapotaceae > Vitellaria > Vitellaria paradoxa. Next base: position 12,498,784 of record CM034241.1, read on the forward strand.
TTAAGCAGGAAGGTGAGTAGGGTTTTACTAGGACGTATGGGCTAGTTTTGAATTCGGGAAGGGGGGATTTTCTTTGGAGGAATTATTCAGCATGGCATTTAGGTGGGATGCTCCATAGTGTGTAAGAGGGAACTTTAACTTGACTTGATTTGGTGAAGAAAGAATAGAGGGCATTAGAATCTCCATAGCTATGGAAGATTAAAATAAGTTTATGGAATTTAGGTAGGTTTATGTGGTTAAACTTCCTTAGCAAATCAGGGATTGACATATTTATTATCTCGATTGACTGGGTGGAGCAATGGGCTTATGCCAGTAGTTACTTCATATCATTTACTAATTTTACTGGATTGCAGAGGAATTTGGAGGAGACATGCCTCTTGTTGATTTGAAAATATGTGGATCCTCGTAGAAGATTTCAAGGAGAGAGTGGCAAGTTGGTGGGCAACGTTTCAAGTGTAAGGCACAGCGAGCTATGTTTTTGCATCAAATTAGAAGAACTTAAAAGATGATCTACTCAAATGGAACATGGTGACCTCTAGTAGAATAGAATCCATGAAAGATTTGATTATGTGGAACATCAACGGCTAAATAAGAAGGATGAGATAGATCTACTTACAGACAAGGCGGTGACTAAGGAAAAGGAGGCAATAAGTCAGGAGTTTAAGCATATAACTAAAATAAAAGGATAAGTTGGCATTAAAAATAGAGTCTTGTGGCTAAAAGATGGTGATAGAAATACAATTTTTTTTCATATGATGCTAAATTCATATGCAAGAACAAACGACATAGCCAAAATCGTCATTGATGATAGAGTGATAGAGCAAAAAGGAGAGGTTAGGAATGGGATTGTTTGGTTCTATTCAAATTTAGTCACTAAAAGGGAGAATTGGAGACCACAATTGGATGGTTTAGGGTCTCTTTGATAACACTGCCATTTTTTTATTTATATTTAACTATTTATATTTTTTGTTTTTTGTTTTCTGTTATTATTTTTTTCCCTGAAATGAAATAGAGTGTTCATAGTCTATTTGTTATTTTGATTATTGTTATGCTTAAACTACAATGCAAATGATAAAGATAATCATCTTGCAATTAGAGTAGGTCCCCTAATTTATAATGGCCTTGCTTGATCCGTTTGGAGTAATACAATTGATTTCAAGTGTGTGTATCAGCTTGCCATCTCCACGTCAGGTTTATATTAGATGTTACACTAGCTTCACAAAGGAACGATGCCTTAGAGGCTAGGGCCCCATAGGACATTCCAGAACCACTTGACTAGAGGCCAAAGATAAGGACTTTCTAGTCACAAAATGATCTTGCATCTACCATCTTCATCCTTTTAAGATCCTTGTTAGAGCATTTTAGAATTGGTGATTAAAATCTCTCGCCGCAATGGAATGCCACTATCCTCCCTCATCACTCGGGGCTCTTCTGTGTACACCATTCGGGACCTCCGGGTTTGGAACAACTATTACCTTAGCTTAAGAGCAAGACTCAGGATCCCACACTACAGGAGCCCCTGCCTATAAGCAGCACAAAGGTCTCATGGCCCTTGTACTCACGCATAAGATTGTTAGGGACTAATAGCTTTGCACTTAGACTTTGAGATCTATTAGGCTTCCTTAACTAGTCTTTAGATAAAGGCATTATTAAATAAACCTGCCAGAACATGCTCACCCGCAAAGTAGGACCATGATTCATGTAATACACAATCATATGAGGATGCCATTATTGTAAATCCAAGTTGTCCTCTCGCTAACAGTGGGTCAAATTATGCAAAGTTGGCCACCTATCCTAAGGACCACCGTCCTGAGATTGTGGAGGGCAATCTCATTTGTCTGACCCTCCACCTATAACTTCCCTCTTCGTCTATCTTATGTGATTCTAACCCTTCACATGAACCTTTACTTCAACGCGCTCTATCTTGCTCCAGGCTATCTAAACTTTCACTTCACTCACTTCTAGCGAGTCCTGCCATTAACAACTATCAATATTGTTCCTGGTCAACTAGTGTAGCTAATCACCCACACCAAATAAAACTAGGTTCCTCCACTATGAAGATAAGTTGTCAAAGTCCAATTATTGTGAACAATTTAATCATTGGATATGATGATCATCTAGTCTCCATATCTTGGTCAATTGGTTAGCAAACAAGTGTCAAGGTGAAGCCTCCATTCTGTCACCAAACCATAAAACTTAAGAGTCCCATGTTGCACACCAAATGGCTTCCATTCTGTCACCCAACCGTATAACTTAAGAGTGCATGATGCACACCAAATGGCTTCCATTCTGTCACCAAACCATATAACTTAAAAGAGTCCCACGATGCACACCAAATGAATTTAGCGTAGCTAGCCCTGCCTCATGGTTTAGTCGGGCTTGTGCTAAAGATTCCTTCAACACTAAAGCATACACAATAATCATGCAAGGGGTTTATTTAGTATACCAGGATGCACAATTAGTTTTTGTTGCCTTGTGGTATTAGCATTTGTTCACCTAAGCATTTTGTGACTTGTTATTGTCTTACTCGATTAGTCAGACGACTCAGACCCGAACTAACCTGAAGTCTCATGTGTCAGTTGGATATGGTTTCTTGGTGCATTTGCACACATCATTATATAAAGTAAACATGTTGAATTTATATCCTTCATGACATTTCATGTCATTATACCTTTTGCTTATTGTGTTATCTTCGGACTTCTGTATAATAATGTTTTTGAACAGCTTATTGAAGAACAGTTTGCTAGCAGGGGCCACCTGCTTGATGATAATTGGTAGTGCACCGACTCTTTTTCTCTCCCAGTGTCTCTTGGAAAGTAGGAATCTCAAGACAAATTACAGAAAAATCTTTCAACCCAAAACTCAACAAAACTTGACCCAATGGGTTCAATTTTCTGTGAAGTTTTGAACTCCAACCATTTGAGTTGGAAGTACCTTTTTATTGACCATATGTCACTCAATCAGCATGGCATACATGGTGCCTTAATCTGGAGCATCTCCTCTTAACGTGTTAACTGACTTGGTGTGGTTGGCTTGTTTTCCAAGGACAAGTAGTGATTTATTGGGAAATCAGTCATCATTTTGATGTTTGGCTTGATTGGGAGGTCACTTGACTTGCTTGCTTACCCCTCTCTCAGGGACTGGGAGTTGAGGACTAAATTGTCTGTCTTCCATTTAGTTATGTAGCTTGAAAGGTGCCACCTGATTCTGATTAATTAAGAGCCAATCAGCCGTTAAATTCATTAGCATGATAGCTTCAGTGTTTATTTTATTAAATCCAATTCTGGTCTCCTTAATCCAATCCCCCACACCCTTTTCCAAAGTCCATACCTGCTTTGGTTTACCTCTACAGCGGCTGAATGATATTTTGTTTTAAGTCATTTCCACTTGTGATCAAGTAACCTGTGGTTTTTGCCTTCTATTGTTGTATCATTTAACCTGAACTATGAAAGCAAATTTCCAGGGAATATTTACATTTTTATCAGTAATACTGAAGGACAGTCCTCAAGCTTATGGATCTTCAGGGGGCAATTTGATCTCATCAGGAGCTATAGGAGCTTCCATGCTCGGCCTCCATCCATATTGCATTCCTTGACTCGTCCAAAAATCATGACCACAATGAGAATTAGTTTCCCTTCATCACTCCATCTTCCTGAGAATCCATACCATTTAGTCTTGCAGTTTCCAGGCTTTAGCTGTCGGGTACAACTGTAGCCAGTTGTATACCCAACATTTCCGTATGCACTGCAAATAAATTGCAACTGTAAATTATTCCAGATTCGGACGTTTAACAAGTACACGCTTTATCATTGTTGTCATCATGAACACCATCAACATCAATGCATCATTCCAAACAGATTCATCAGTGAATAAAATCTAGGGAAATGGATGGACATCCCGTGGAATTGAAATACCTCTTTAATTCCACTTCTTATAGAATTTGGTTTCAAAAATTTCGGTGGCAATTGATTTGTTTTTTTTTTTTTTTTTTTCTATTTTTTATTGTAAGCTTATTTGTCATTTTACACTTTTAAAAACAAGAAAATAGTTAAAAATATATTTGGTCACTAATGTTTTCAAATTTTATTTAAAAAACAGAAAATAAGTTTACATATAAAAAAAAAATAAAAAATTATTTTAATTATTTTTAACCCAAAATAAAGAAAATATCAAAATAAAGAAAACGGAGCATTTTATGTTTCTTTATTTTAGAATTTTTAAAACATAAAACACATAAAATAGAATTAAAACAGAAAAACAAACCAAATGCTATTTTATTTTTTTGGATGTGTTTGTTCCATGAAAAATTAGTTACTGTGATAAGTTTTAGCAAATAACTGAATGATGTAATTTCATAAGTAGACGGTATATTTATATATTATGCTATTTCTATTTGTGTTGATACATCTTGTTCAATATGTTTATATGTTTTTTGGTTCTTCCCATTTAATGCAAATTTTTTCACGACAACGATTTTTTTTTTTCTTTTTAATTTAAGTTCATGTGTTATTTATCCTGATGGCATTGTAATGGGTATGCTATTAAACCAATAAAAGTGTCCATTCTTCACATTAAACAGAAATTTATGTGTGTATATATATATATATGATAGTTGATGTAATATCACTTTTTGTTCGGAAAAGATCATCAATAGCAAAAGGAAAAAGAACCACAAAAACAAGAATTGAAAGGTTACCTTATCACTTCAACTACTATGTTCAACAAGCTGAAGTTAAGGGGATCTTCCTTCATCCTTTCATTCTCTGCTATGCAAATAAGAATGACAAAGATGGCCAGATAAGAAAGATGTGAAAATAAGATGTCCTCCACCACCTTTGGTCGTCTTTTCTTTTTCCTTTCACACTCTTGTTGACATTGTTCATCATCTTTTATGGGTAGAAATGAAGTGTAAGGAGGAAGGTACCTGTCAAGAAAAGTTTTTTGGAAATTTTTTTCAGTTCAAAACTATTATAACATGTCAATTAGGTATAAGTAACTTCTTAAAATTAATTTCCTTCCAAAGCTGAATCTGATGTTATAATGTTTTCTATGTATTTAGGATTAAAATCGACTTACAACCCATTGTTATTTAAAAGTTGCAACAAAACTATGTTATGGGTATAATGTTGTGTTCTTGCTCCCATGATTGTGGTAGTAGTTTACAGCTGTGTTTGTCATTTTCTGGTTTTGTCATGGATTAACGTTATGTTTGGATTGCGGCCATTTTGTAGGGGTGTTTGGTTAATAAAAAATTGGGTAAAAAGAAAAATAAAATAAGAAAATATGATGGATTTATTTGGAGTTGTATAAAAGTGTATAAAATAAAATAAAATTGTAAAAATAAATGTCTTATAATTCGTGTAATGAGTAAAAATTTTAAATTTTATTCTCCTAATTTATGTTTATAAAGATTTGTAGGATTTATGTTGTTTTGTTTAATTCTAAACGGAAATGTGAAATGTAAAAATTTTTTATTAAAAAAAATATAAAAAGTAATTAAAATTAATAAATCTTGATAATTTCTAATAACGTCAAACAGGACCGTTGACGTAATTTCAGAAAATCTGACAACTATATTGATAATGCACTGACAACCAAGAAAAAGAATAAAAGAAAAAGTGAGGATAGAATAGTCATCAGGTAAATGAAATGTCCTAAGAGATATTATGCCATGACGTGAATATTTAGACATTGCATATGACATTTTACAATAAAACTGTAATCATAATCAATCGTGAGCATGAAACAGGGATGAAATGTTATAGCAAATAAAAAATATCGAGTAAGTTTGGGGTGATAAAAAGTGAAATAAAATTAAATAAAATATAATTTAAAAAAAAATTTTGTATCTAATGCATGCATCTTAAATTGTATTTTTTAGAGATGAATAATAAGATTCCTATTCTGACGGATTGAATTTTTGTTTGGACAAATTTAAAATTTTATGTAGTCATTACTTTTTTGCACTATAATCTGTTTAAACAGATTATAAGAACCGTTTGAATAGAAGTTGGCCACGCAAATCCATCAAAACAGTTTCTACAATCCGTTGAAATGGTTTTTACGACTCACGAAAAATAATCAAAGTGAGTGTCATTCGGTAGTTTGAAAGTTCATAGTGAAAATGGTGAAAAAATTTTTACTATTTGATCAACCGAATTCTAACTATCGATTTTTTTTTTAAATTTTTAAAAAAGTATTGAATTTTTTTTAAAATTTAAAAATGCGAGAATATATAAAAATATATAAAGATTTTTAAAAATTTTTATCAAAATTTAGTACATCAAACGCACGCATAACGACAATCGTCGGACAATAATGGATTATTTTAAATTATAACGGAGATTTTGACTTTTAATGTAATAATTGATAAAACAATAATGCGTTATGTTTTGTTTGTCAAAAGCCTCTGTACCATAATTGAAAGCTTTTTGTGTTTGATGCAACTTGGCTTGCAGTTTGTGTTATGTTATCTAACTAGGAGGTGATTTCCAGAGAGAGAGAGAGAGAGCGCTATGAAGACTCACATCATTACGACAAATAGCACCAAGATGGCTGGAGAGAGGGTCGAGAGATCAACAACATTTTCACCCGCATGCCTAGAGTTCACGGTTTGAAACAACACTGCAACAACTTTCTGAAGAGAATTCAACCCACTTAAGGCTGCTGAGTTCCACTCCATAGAGCAGAAGAGTATAAACTGTATGAGGATGAATCCCAGAACAGTGAGCACCAGCAGCGATGAATGAAGGTCCGGAAGCAAGTGAGGATATTCAATTTCCCTCACATTCTTTAGCAGGTAATTTGATTCATCCTTCTTCGCAAACTTCCCCAAAAACCATATTAAAAATCTCAAGCAGGATGGAAACAATGTATTCCCAAGAAGGACCTGAGGAATAAGGATTAGGAGGAGACCAGAATTCTTCCCAAAGAGTGTCATGTTTTCATTTGTTGGGATAAAACCACAGTTTGCAAAAGTTGAAACAACTGTGAAGATGGAGAAAGTGAAAAAGCTGAGGCCCTTGTTTTTAAGGACATCTCGTGAACTTGGAACAAGAGTTACATGCACAAAAAGAAGTACTATTCCCACCACATGAATCACTAGAAAATAGCCCGAAACGATATAGCTCAAAAACTTAATCGATGCAGACTTTAGTTTGCTATCTAACGGCTCGACTTGGTTTTGAAACTCTACCTCTAATTCTGGTTTCTCGGAATCAATTTCTGTTACCATTCCCAACTCTAGTTGATCAAGAACATTTGTGGGACATGGTGGACTAAGTTTATCTCTAGTGGAGTCGACCTTGTTTTCGGTTTTGCAGAACCTCCTAAGCTTGAACCTCCTCATATGAAGTGCAAACATAGAGGTGAAAACCTTCCCACCTATGAACATCAAGATGGTTAGAACAAGGAGCTGAGTGTTAGAGAAAACCTCCATTTCAACAGAGGACATGCTTGAAACTGTAGTCGCCGACACAGATGTAAAGAGCAAATCTAGGTTCCTAGGCCCAAACGAATCCGTTCTCGGCTTCAGAGCCTTGAGAACAACAAAACCCAGAACGGAAACAGAGAGAAAATAAAGAAGCTCTGTTGAAACTAGGTTCATGCAAAGAACAACGTAGCTGTAGAAACGCACGATAAGAAAGCCCGCTGACCTGCAAAAATAGGCCAACATAAGACGTGAAAAGCTGGGTAGGCGTTGCAGTTTGTTCATGAACGAACCGAAATTCATCATATCTTCTAGGAAGAGCATGAAGTGCGTACGCATGTTTGTATGTATGTTTATGTGTGTGTATTCTTGTGTATTGAGTCCATCATATATCTTCTAGGAAGACCATGATGCACGTGTGTATATATTTGTTCTGTGTTGCTCATGGGCTATATACAAGGGGGAGTTCATGACCCCATCTCTCTTTCTTTCGTGGTTCTCATAGAAGTGGATCTTCAATCACCTTAGACTCTCTAGTAACTTCTTTCTTCGTTCAAGGCTTTGTTCCGTTAGTTTTAGGCTCCGTTTGTTTTAATATAAAATATTTTATTGTGTTTTAGGAAAATATTCTTAAAAAACATAAGCAAAGGCGTTTGTATCTTTTTTCTAAAAATATTTTATATTGGAACAAACGAAATGCTAATTTATAGTATTTTCAAAAAATCAATTTTACTATGGGTGTATTTGGAGCCCCAAAAAAAATCAAAAGTTTTCATAAGTAAAATTTTGTTGGAGTTTGGAGTATAAAAAATTATTATGAAATGATTGTTGAATGTTTATGTTTGATTTAATATAAAGTTGTTAAAAATTATATAAAGTGACAAATGGTAAAATTTTATTAGATGATTTTGAAAATTTATGTAACTTTTTGTACAAATATCAGATCAATTCTTTTTAAAATCTAGCAAAATCCGTTAGAATACACTATTTTGGTCCGTTCCAATAGATTTTGAAATTTTTTGAAGTTTAAAAACATAACAACTTTTGAAATTTTTGATACTCCAAACACCCCCTATATTTCATGAAAATGTTTTACTAGCTAGGATGAGAGTTGAATTATTTTCAAAAAGGAAGTATTATTTAGAAACACGGTGTAAAGAGTTTATTTTTATTTTTATTTATATTTTTTAAATACATTTCACGCTTGTTTAGTTTAAGATACGCGAAGGTGAGAAACTCATAGAGGAGGAGAAGGAAAAATTTAAATTAATAAGAGACAAGTTTTTGGAAACTTATTGACGTGTAGTGGTAGATCTAACAAATTTGGCCAATGTAGGCGAGCTAGTACTGTTGGTTGCTGGAGAGTAAGAACAAATGAGCCTCGACTAGAGCTAGATCAAGATCCATTTTTTAATTGAACATATTTTCACTTCGCCTTTCATGTTTGTAATATAGGTTTTAAGAGACATTTTTAGTTTATAATCGAATTACTGACGAGTATCGTCGATATTCTAGCAACACAATCACACAAACCATGCTATGGGAGATTTGGAGTATAACCCGGCTAATTACAAAATTGTTGTATCATTTTTAATACAAAACCCTTACTTACTGTTCTGGTCCTGCTTGTGATTGGTGCGTCCTTTATGATTAGTGTGTTTTTTCCTTCTATATAAAGAATAATATATATATATATATATTTATAACATTTGAGTTTGGGCCTTCGCCTACTCTGTGGGCCAAACGTGGGTCCGCCTCTATTGACGTGGATGGTTCTCGGCCCTGTTCAACTGAGACATGGCCCGTGTATCGTGCTGGCAAGGACACTGATTGCACATGGTTTGAGTCTGTTTTTGTGGGGTCACAAATTGTCCTGCATCCAAACAGGGCAAGGGGAGGAGTTGCACGCATTTCTTTTATTTGTCTCATACATTTGAGAGTTCGGGGTGTTTTGGTAGCTCAAGTTTTACAAATATTTTCAAGGTTATTTTTTTTATTTTTTTTAACTTTTGATCATTCTTATTTTTTATTCATTTATTTTAAAATTTTAAATTTTACTAATTTGTATAACTTTTTGTTAATTTTTATCAAACTTTACCAATCTCTATTAACTTTTTATAATTTTTCTTATCAAAATCATCTAAATTGGTCTTATCAATTTAAAAATCTGAAGTCTTATATAGTATACGAAAATCATTCATACCGGTGTTATCAGAAACCTTGAGTTTACCTCTTGAAACAAAATATAACAGGCGCATTTTACATTTTTCAACTATTTGTTAAATTTTAGCCTTCCAATTGCTCTGTTTGAATAGGATCAAACCTTGCTCGTTATTATATTTTGATTCTGCTTGATTTGTTACATTGTGGGGTTTGTCATGTCATTTTGTTAGGATATGCATACATGATTATATATTCTGCTTACTGTGGACGCGAAGGAATAACTGCCAACAGAATCCACATACACGGCAGTTGAGTAATTGAGGAAAATGTTTTGAATTTGCTTTGATTAGGGCTCGTTTGGAGTCCCAAATAAAACTAAAAAACTTCAAAAAACTTCAAAAGTTTTCAAATCCTTCCAATCACATTTTGCCACCTATCATTTTTACATCACATTAATCCAATCCATTGATTTTTTTTTATTTTATTTGGGACTCCAAACGAGCCCTAAGTAAACATAATAATTAGGTTCAGCAGCCCTTAGGGGGTTTGAAAGTTTAAAAAAATTTAAGTTTTGGTAGTTTTTTGGATTCTTTTTTTTTTTTTTGTATTTTTTTATGTGTTTGGTTGAATCAAGTAGAATTTTTAGTATTTTTTAGTAACTTTTGAGTGTTTGGTAAATTTTTTACTGTAGCAAAGTAAAAAAATGGTAACTTTTGAGTGTTTGATATGTTTTTTTATTGTAACAAATCAAAAAAATTGTAATTATGGAGTGTACTTTTTACTGTAGCAAATAAACAAAATGAGAAAATTTATGATTTTGTTAAACACACCAAAAGTTACAAAATATAATTTTTGGTATTTTTTTGAGTGGGCAAACGGCCTCTTAGTGGCTACTTTCGTGATTGATTTTTTTTAATTTATTTTTTTATTTTTTATTTTTTAACCTTTGGTATAAGGGCATAAGTGTCTTTATGTGTCGGCCAAAAAGAGGGAATAAGGTACAAAACTGTGCCCTTTTTCTTTTTATCTTTTTGTCTTCCAATAAACGGCATATAGAATTTAAATCCACGTCATTTACTCAAAGCATAGAATCCTTTTTACTGTGGAGAAATTTTGGAGGGTGTTTGGTTGATAAAAATTAATTAGAATTTATTAATTTTTATAAATTTTTTGTACTTTTTTCAATTAAATTTAAACACATATTACTTTTTCATCAAATTTTTATATTTTTACTGTATTTTTTGGTCGAACTTTTGTTGACCAAACACTCTCTTTACGCTACTATAGTCATGTTTAGAGAGCATTTAGAGGTATAATTTTTAACAATTTTTGACATTTTTTATAAAAAAAAAATTGTTAATTATAATTTTTGATATATTTGATGAAATAAGTAGCAATTTTTAGTAATTTTTAATAATTTTTTACAACTTTTAAATATTTGATAAAAATTTTGGTAACTTTTGACAATTCTTAGCAACTTTTGATAACTTTTAACATTTTTTAGTAACTTTTGAATTGAGAAATTATTGTAGTAAATTGGGTGGTAATTTTTAGACTCTGTTTGCAGGAGTAAAAAAGAGTAAAAATATATCAATTTTTGGTGTTTTAAATGTTTGATAAAATATCAAAAGTTGTTACTTTTATTGAGTTGACAATTTGTTGATACACTAATTTTTGCTGAGTTAACTAAAGGTATAATAGTTATTTCATTTTAATTCAACTTAAAAGTTAATAAAATTTTTACCAAACACCTAAAAGTTATCAAAGATTATTAAAAATATTTATTTATTTTACCTCGTGCACACACACAAAGTAATTTGTTTACCAACTAAGTTTTGTCAAAAAGTTATTAAAATTTTGATTTCAAAATGAGGCCTTATTCCGGGTCACCAAAAGGGGAAAAAAATAAAAGGCCTTTTGGATAAATTTAATTTAGTCATATCTATTGGTAAAGATAAAATTAAACTTGCGAGTCCCTATTATTGTTTTTAATGTAAAAATTATCATTGTTTTACTTAGTTTGTGTTTGGAGTGGTGGTTTGACGAAGGAAACCAAAAGGAAAGGGAAAACATAGCAAGTGAGAGGAAATATAAAATTTTACATGTACATATGTATATATATATATATATTGTCTAAATGGATTCAAAAAATTATATTAAATGGTAAGACATTCATTAATATATTAATTTTTTAAATTAATAAATTTTAATTTTTAAAAACAAAATAGTATACTTTTTTTTTTTAATTTTCTATCACAATCCGATGGTGCATCTGGAATTGAGAAAAAAAGTTCAAAAGTTGTTAAAATTTTTAAAATTTTTTATAAGTTTTTTCTACCAAACAATTAAAAGTTCAAGTTCCTAAAAATTTTGAAAAATTTTTAAATTTTTTTATCAAATAATCAAAAGTTTCTAAAAGTTGTTAAAATATTTATCAAACATTCAAATATTGTTAAAATTTATTAAAAGTTTGTATTTGTATTACCAAAGACAAAAGGTTGCACATAATAATTTTTGTCAAAAACTCCTAAAAAGCTTGCTTCCGAACGTTCCCTAAATGAAAGAAAAATTGTAAATTTATATCCTTTTTCATTTTTTCTTAATTCAAATAAAAAAATTAACTTTGTTATGCGTTATACTATATATATCAATTTATTTTATTTCGGTTGGGTAGCACTACTTTTTCCTTTTATGGTGAGACAATTTTGAAACAGTGAATCAGTGATATATGTTTGATATTCAATCTAAACAAAAAAAAAAAAAAAATATTGTTTAGAGAAATTATAAATTTCATCGGTAGTGGCAAGTGGTCATGCATGGGTGACAAATTGTGTCAACTCGGTAGAGTTTGAAAAAAATAAAAAAAATGGACCGAGTTGACACAATTTGTTACCATTTGCCTCATTGAAAGGGTAGTCTCTGACAAATTTTTTTTTTTTTTTTTTTTTTTTTGGGGAGAGGGAGTGAAAAAAAAAAAGAAACGGTTAACTTTTTAGTAATTTTTTTAATTTTTTGTTAATTTGATATATTTGTTCCTATAATTTAAAATAAGTTTAAAATGTAATAGGATAAATTTAATCATTTTAAGAAAAAGAAAAAATAAAAAATCACGTAGTTAAGGTGATATTCGATTTATATTTCTATTTTATATATTTTATTTTTATTATCTATTTAATGTATTTTATATTTTGAAAATTTTAAAATAAAAAATAAAAAACACATTTAATTTGATATTTTCTATTTTTGGTACTTTGAGATTTTCTTTATTTTTGGTTAAAAAAGTTCAAAGTAAATTTTTACTATTTTGTATTTCATGTGTAAACTTATTTTCTGTTTTTAAAAATAAATTTTAAAAATATAAATAATAAAATGCATTTTACACTGTTTTTTTCCAAAAATGTAAAATAAATAATAAGATCAAAACATATATACTAAGGCTTCGTTTGATAAGAATTAGCATTGGCTAATGACTAATAACTAGTAGCTAACTAAAAAAAGAGCTAGCTAATTTTGTGTTTGGGAAGGGAAAATAATGGTTAATGGCTAGTAGCTAGCTAATTTTGTATTTGGAAAGAAAAAAAAGATAACTTTTTTAGACGTGGCTAATTTATTTTTGTTAAATTGACATTTTTACCCTTAAAAGTTTAAAAAAAAATTTAAATATAAGAGGATAAAAAAATCTAATCACTATTAAAGTAACCATTAACCTTGATTAATGACTACTCTTCCCAAACGGACCCTGAGTGTCCTTTAACTAAACATTCTTAAACGCACACTAACTATTTCCTATTTGTGATGAGAGAATTTTGAAATAGTGATGTTTGACATTAATTATAATTGTATCAAAATAAATGCTCTTTGGAGATATTATAAATTTTTAGATGGTGGTGGCCATTCGGGGGTGATAAACAATCAACTGCGGCCGCCATTAATAATTGGTGACGCGCCCACTCACAAACTGAATATTTGTCTTTTGTGGAAGAGAATGCATCTTTCTTTTTCATCGTGATGATTATGCAGTGGGTATTTTCTACGAATAATTGTTTTTTTTTTCTTTTTTTTTACCTTAATTATTATTAAGATAAAAACTATTTACGTATTTAAATTTTAAAAATTTACTTTATACATTTTTACTTTAAATTAATGTAAAACTTTAAAAAATATATCAAAAAAAATAATGACTTTTGCTCTAAATAACTTTAAAAACTTATATTATTTATACCTTTTATAAGTCATAATCATACATTTATATTCCTTAATTTTATTTATTTTTAATAAATATTTTTATTTTTTTCTTTAAATTTTAACGCCGTTCATAATTTTACTTTAATTTAACATATAAAGAATGTAAAGATAAATTTTTAAAATTCAAATGTAAGTGATTTTTATCTTATGTTCTATATATGGAGTAAAAAATGAATTATTTATTTTTTATATTTTTTATGGATGAAAATAATTTGAAAAAAAGCTATCAAAGAAAAAAAAATTAAAATTTGGTTAAAAATATGCCCAAAAAAAAACTAATTTTGTTCCTAAATTTGTTCCTAAATTAACCCTAAATAATTGAGTTGACAATTTATTAAGCACGTGGCACCTGAAAAATGGACGCAGCATCTTGTGGTTCCACTTCTACCAGCACTTAAAAACATTCGTTACATATATATATATATATATATATATATATGTATATACATATATATCAATGTTCAATCATGGCTGGCCCTACTTTTTCCAAGATTGATTTCGATCCCCTCGTTCCATTTGAATGATACCATTCCTTCTTGTGAGTCTCCACTGCCCTGCCCCACAGCGTATATTTGTGGTGGTTGGTTGGTTGGCATACATGTTAGTCTATTTAACGCGATTGCGATGAAATTTGTTAAAAATTTTAAAAAATTATTTATTTTTTTATTTTACTGTACAAATTACGAACTCACAATTTATTTTAAATTATCTCACTTTATTTTATTTTTTTATTACTCTAAAATGAGATAAAATATGATAAAGTAAGATAAATTATAAGTTTGTAATTCATATAAATAACTTTTAAATTTTTTTAATATTTTACAACATTTTTTAAAATTTTTTCTCATTCCAAGCAACCACGTAATGGCATTGGCTCTCCTCAAGTCAACTTGTGGTGTATGGGGCCCATGAGCAGAACTCTTGTAATATCCATCCTAAGTGCATTATTAATGCTAGTATAATGAAATTAAAATAAAATTTCAACACAATTTATGATTTGTTGGGTCGCAGCCGGAAAATTATTTCAAGGCCCCGTTTGGTTGCACAAAAATGTGTAAAAATTTATCAAAAATTATAAAGTGTTTGATAAAATCTCAATTTTTGCCATTTTTCTACTCTACTACAATAATTTGCTTCACTCAAAAGTTACTAAAAGTTCTACCAAACAAACGTTGTTAAAAATTGCTAAAAATTGTCAAAAGTTCTACCAAACACCCCAAAGTTGCTAAAAATTACCAAATATTGCCAAAAATTTTACCAAACAGCCAAAAGTTTTACTAAAAATGGTAACTTATTTCACCAAATACACTAAAAATTACAACTAGTAAGTTTTGAGTAAAAATTACTAAAACTTGTGTCTTCAAACGTCTTGTAAAAGTGTGTAATAATTATATGACACATAAATAATTAATGAGGTTCTACGAGAGAGATAAAAAAAGAATTTGATTGCCTTTGGAAATGAGACAGAGAGAGAAAGAAGGTGAAAGTTGTGTTAGATATTTTTTAATTATATTGTGTGGACTAAGCACAATTATATTAATTTGTATTGAGTTAAAGTTTATTTCTTTCAGTAAGTGAATACAATTAATATTAGGTTATTTTTTATTTTTCTTAAGTGAGTATAAATGATATTGAGTTAAAATTTTTTCTTTTTCTTAAATAAATACAACTGAGCACGAAAGACATATTAATAAAAAAATAGTTTAACCCTTTTTTTTTAAGGTGAGCATGTGCCCCCTTAATCAACCCTATCTCCCTCCTTGATGGTTTGAACTCCAATCGAATTCAATTTGTTAAAATTAAATGTGTATATAATAATCAATTTATTAGAATTTGACTTATTTAAAAAACGATTTAATAATTTGACAAGCGAACTTTGAGTATGATTTCAAGCTCAATAAAATTCTCAAATCAAACATGAAATACTTACGTAACATTTAGTTTGTATTTTT
Source organism: Vitellaria paradoxa (assembly GCA_019916065.1). NCBI lineage: Eukaryota > Viridiplantae > Streptophyta > Magnoliopsida > Ericales > Sapotaceae > Vitellaria > Vitellaria paradoxa. The sequence goes on from CM034241.1 coordinate 12,514,573, forward strand.
ATTTTTTATTTTTAATTCTCTGTTTTAAGATTCATATTCTAAGAATACTAAAAATATATTGGGTTTGATATTTTGTATTTCTCGTATTCTGGGATTTTTTTTGTTTTAGGTCAAAAAAGTTCAAAACAACTTTTGACCTTTTTTGTTTTATGTATAAATCCGTTTTTTATTTTTTAAAACAAATTTTTAAAATATGAATGACCAAGTGTGCTATTTTTGTTACTTTTAAAAATGTTAAATAAAAAATGGGTTCTAAGTAAGTATACCAAATAAATCATTATTATTCGACTTTGCAAACTTATCCTTAATAGTAATTTTAATAAGGCGTATCTCTCCATTATTATTATTATTTTCTTCATTTATGTATGCGAATGTTTTCAACTTTTGAAGGCCAGGAATGCCTCCCTTTCAGCGTAGACGTGGCTGTTTGGCTGTAAATGCTATTTGGCAAGAACTGCAATTTTTTCCCCCACGAAGATAAAAATAGCTGCCCATGCTCTAAACTGGGGGCCTGTTTGGAGGAGCAAATAAATACCAACTTTCAGTGTTTAAGGTGTTTGTTAAAATATAAAAAATTACTAATTTTATTGAATTAACAAGTTGTTAAAACACTAATTTTTATTGAGTTAGCGAGGGGTATATTACTATTTCACTTTAATCCAATTCAAAAGTTATCAATTTTTTTTTTACCAAATACTTAAAATTATTAGAAGTTATCAAATTTTTCAATTAGTTTTACCAAACTCTTAAAAGTTATCAAAATTTATTAAAAATTTTTATTTATTTTACCAAACACATAAAAAGTTTTATCTATCAACTTTCGTTAAAAAGTTATTAAAAATTACTGAAAGTTTAATTTCTAACAGGCCAATATGGATATCCATCGCAGGAATGAGAAGAAAAACCATTTCTAGGGTACCTTGTGTTGGAATTTATGGTTTTAACTATAAATTTTTATTAACTTTAAGCTAATATTTATGTGGAGTCCATATATTATTAATTATGGATCAAATGTGGAATTAATATAAATATATAAGAATATTAATTCCATGTATTCACATGTCCAAAACCATGAATTATGTAAATGAAAATTGGTTTCGAAGTGAGGACCAAAGTAGGACTGAATAAATTTTGGGCTTAAATAATATCATTTTTTATTTTAGGATTAGAAAATTATTTGGCCCATTAACCCAATTTAACTATTAGTCCAGTCTAACTATTATCTCCAAAATTTCGTCGTTTTTTAGTATCTCTTCTTTAATAGACATGACTGTTCTGTTGATAGACACCTCTCTTCATGAGTAGTTGTGTCTACTCTTCCAATAGATATGACTAATGGCTTCTATTTAAACCTCCATTTTTGCATAAAAAAAGGGTTGGATTTTTTGCATTTAAAAAAATATCATTGCATGCAAAATTCTTTTTGCATAAGAAAATTCTCTTTGCATACAAAGAGTACAAGCATAGCTTGGTTCGCAATAACACACAAATTGTCGCTTCTTTTTGTATATATATGTGATCATTCTATCCTGGTAAACTGACGTCCATCAAAAGCAGAAGTTTTATGAGAGGCGAATTCAGTTTTAAGGAGATAGTGTCCAACACTAGATTTGATCAAAATGTATCTAAAATTTCACTGAAAATTGTAAGTTTTATTTCTGAATTTTTTTTTTCTCCAAAAATAGTAACTGATTCGAAATTTTTTCAACACATTGTTTGGAATATTTTGAAGATAAGAGGGTTATCGTGATTTGTTCTTTGTTCTCGATGCCTCAAATGGTGAGAATATATAAGAGATATGAAGAATATACAAGAGATATGACCAATTTACAGAATTATGAGAATAGTGAATAATTTGCAAGTCTTCTAGATTTTATTGTATGTTTGATTTTAATTGTCTTGTTCATATGTCTTAGTACATAATTTTATAAAAGAAAAAAAAAATGGCTTATACTCCCGACGAATAGAAATCCTTTTCGCTTTGTAGTTATGGGTGTCAGATGGGTCGAGTTATTCATGAATTATGCACGGACATTTTGTTAAGAACTTAGGCTGTGTTTGTTTCTTAGATTATTTTGTGTGTGTGTGTGTTGGGGGAGGGGAGAATTAGACTATTTTTAATCAAATTAACTTTAATTTTATATTTCATTTATAATATTAGAACTCCGGATTAAACTATTTATCCCCTAAATGGGGTGATAAGTAATATCATAATCGTGGTAGTATTAAATATTTCTTATCCCCAAATTTACTTTCCCTCAAAATCTAAAAGCTCAAATTTATTTCCTGTCAAATCTCTTGTCAAATCATAATATTTTATCTTACTTTATATCACATCAATCAAATACTAAAAAAATAAGTCTACTTAAAAAATTAATATCATATTATATCCAAATTCATATATTATCTCATGGCATTACTTATACCCATCATTCAATCTCTCAAAGCAAATATAACTTCATAGTCCTTTTGGATGGATTAAAATGAAAAGAAAAAGAATAGAAGAGGAAAAAAAAATATAATTTATCACTTGTTTATAAATTTTTCTTAGAAAGAAAAGGGCAAAAAAGAAATGAAAAAAAAAGTGAGTTTTAAATTAAAAAAAAAATATTCTTACAAAAGGAGACAAGAAATAGAAAAAGTGAATTAATAAAACTTTCATAATAATATATTTGCTCATAAAATAAAAATAAAAATAAAAAATAAAATTTCAAGTATATCTTAGAACTAAATAAATTGATAATTTTACTCCTCATAAGATTTAATAGTAAAATAGTAATATACACTTTCTTTTCTTTTCATTTCTTCTCAATTCATAGAGAAAGAGAAAAAGAAAGAAAGTTATTATCATTTCTTCTTTAAATGTACAAATAAATAGAAAAAAATATTATCATTTCTTTTCTCTTCTCTTCTAACTATTATTTTATTTTTTTCTCCTTTTCTTTGCTCTCCTAAACTCAAAACGGATTATTAGTTCAAGCTCTGCATTTTTAATAAATAAAACAAGTTTGGGTCTCTTCTCAAACCTATCTACCAAACTGGCTAAAATTGAACTTAAGAAAGCTTGGTTTATAAGCTCAAGGGCCAGCTGATATAATTTGTGTATATATAATACAATATATATTAATATAAAAAATTTATTTTAGGCTTTTTAGTTTAACAAGCTCCTTATCAATTATCCAAGTAATTGATATAAAATTATTAAAAATTATATAAAGTGGCACATGATAAAATTTTAATAAATAATTTTTAAAATTTTTAAAATTTTGTAGAACTTTTTGTTATAAATATCAGTCTAATTTTTTCAAAAATTTAACAAAATTCGTTGAAACGCATTATAATAAGTATTCTAACATATTTTAACAAATTTTTTGAAAACATTAGAATTTTTTAGAATTTAAAAAAGTCAAAACTTTTAAAACTTATTTTAGAACTTTTTAAACTTGGTTGAAGTTTCAAACGGTCCTACATTATTTAAAATCTAAAACTGACTTGCAGTATGCTCTGATTCCCCCCAGTCCGAGAGAGAGAGAGGCAGCTAGAAGAGGAGGAGGAAAGGGTTCAAGTAATTGAATGCAGAATTCCAACATTGCTGGAATACTAAGGCTCCATTTGGGAACTTCATCTTATTGACTTATTTGCTCATTATTTATTTGTAAAATGATCAAATTTACTCTATTATATTTTAATTTTTTTTTAAACTTTCAAAGGTATAAATATCAAATTAATAAAAATTAAAAAGTCAACTATTAAAAAATTAATTTTTTTTTCAAATAAAAAAAAGTGACTTTTTTTTTTAACTAACAACTACCTATTTAATAAAAAAACTACATTTTTTTATTTCCCAAACCAAGCCTAAAAGTGGGGGCAAAAGAGAAGCAGATGCAAATCTCAGTCGAAGGAAAAGCAGATGCAAATCTCTTTTTTTTTTTTTTTTTTTTTGGTAGTTGAAGCAGATGCAAATCTCGCTTTCTGAAAGTGGCAATTTGGGATCCCAATCTTGCAAAAGGAGAATATTAAGATTTTTCTTACACTGACACGTTAGTGCCTACTTTTTTTTTTTTTTTAAAGGTAAAATTTTTTTTAAACGGAGAGAGAAGATTCGAACTTGAGTAAAAAACAAGTAGGAGAGACTCTTAACCACTGAAATACAGCCTACACTCATTAATGCTCTACCATCCACAACGTAATAAAATTACAAAAAAAAAAAAGGACTAGATTATACAAAGATGCTAAAGTTAGCAAAACATAGAGTGACCGTGTTGGCACAGTATATTCATTTTGTATGGAATTATTTTGTAACACTGTCATTTTTCTATTTACGTTTATATATTTATATTTTTTATTTTTTGTTATTTTTTTTCTTGAAATGAAAGTTGAAACTGCATTTAGAAATACAATTTTATTTACAATTATAATTTTTTTTATTTTCATAAAATATTTAATTTTATTAGTTTTTAAGAAAATTAATTGAATTTAATAAATATATTCCATATTAATTTAATTTAATTATATTATTTATTAAAAATTGAATAAAATATAAGTATTATTTCATTTAATCTAGTAAATATAAAAAATATTAATTATAATTTAATTATATTATTTACTAACAATAATTGAATAAAATATATTTCATATTAAATTAATTAATTAATTAATTTAATAATTAATTTATTTTATTTTATATTTATTAAAAATAATTTAATAAAATATATTTAATATTAGCTAAATTAATTATTAAATAGAATTAAATTATTTAATTATAATATTTATTAAAAATAACTTAATAAAATATATTTATATTAGTTAAATTATTTATTAAATTAAATTAATGTATTTTATTTTATTTTAATGATATATATTTCTTATTAATTATATTAACTAATTTAATTTGATTATTTATTAGAAATAAATTAATAATATATATAACATGTTAATTTGATTTATTTAATTTAATTATATTATTTATTAAAAATAATTATAGTTTAATAAAATATTTAAATAAAATAATCTATTTTAATATGATGTAACAAAAATGGATAAAATATTAGGATTGACAAAATGTTTATAATAGAAAAACAAAAGTGAAAATATTTTTTTTTTGTTTACATTTTTTTTGTTTAAGTTTTCATTTTTTTGAAAATAAAAAATATAAGCAGATTTAATAAATATGTTTCTACTGACAATTTACAAAATTTTAAAAATATAAACAGAAAAATAAAAAAAATGTTACCAAACAAGGTCAAGTGTGTATGTGGGGATATATTAATATGTTATTAATATACTCTAATATATTAATATGTCATTATAATTCATTATTAAATAATGTTATTTATTAATATACTTTATTAAATTAATTATAATTAAAAAATTAATATTTTACAACATTAAATTAATTTAAACATATTTTATTAAATTAATTAATTTTAGTAAATAAAATAATAATTTATTATTAAATTATGTTATTTATAGATATACTTTATTGAAATTAATTACAATTAAAGATGAGATATTTTACAACATTAAATTAATTTTTAAATATTTTATTAAATTATTAATTAAATTAATATGAATTATATTTTATTAAATTCAATTAATTTCATAAAGAATTTAATAAAATTAAATATTTTATTAAAATAAAAATTAATTACTGTAAATGATATTGCATTGCCAAACATATTTTCCATTTTTATTTCAATGAGAAAAAAAAGAATAGTAAATAAAAAATTAAAAACAAAGACAGTTAAATATGAAAAAAAAAAACATAAATATTATCAAACAACCTTTAAAGAGTTATTGAAAGTATTCTCGAAAGTAGAAAATACTTGAAGATGTTAATTTGAGTTTATTATTTACACTTTTCACTTCACTTTCAAAAAAAAAAAAAAAAGAATGAGTTTAAAGTAATTAATTCAGATGTCCTTATATTATAATAATAGGGTTTATGTAGGTTGATGTTGAGTCATCAATTATGTTAATTTTATGGATACGAATTGTAGAAATCTCATCCACCTACCCAAATCCAAACAAAGCCAAGAAAAGAGTCTGGGTGATGGGCAAGCAAGAAATGCAAAACATCGAACCCCCATAGCAGAATGGACCACCTAGGCTATTCCCAAGCTCAAAATCAAATTAACAAAATAAATAAATAAATAAATAAATAAAAGAGTGATGTGTATGCCCAAATCCATGATCTTGATAAATAAGCGCACTACAAAACTTCTCAAAAATTAAAGAAAATTTTAATCTTAGGGTGGATTTAAAATGTTAAATTTGATAAAAAAAGTTTAATTTTTTTCTTTTATCTTTCTTTACACTAATTTTTTAATTTTTTTTTAATTTTTATCAATTCTTTCCAATTTTTACTCACTTTTTCATAATTTTCGAGGAACATGATAAATACTCAACAATTCAAAATTTACTTACTTTCTATTTTTTATTTTTTTCTCAAAATTTGACAATCTAAAGAGACACTTCAATAAGAAAAATTGAGTTGTACATATAGATGCACCACATTCAAAATAGTCTTTAACCCCGTAAGTGAATCAATCAGGTGATTCCACTAGGGATGGACAATGAATGTGTCAAAATGGGTTTAAAATAATTTTATTAGCCATTAGATTTAAATTTAATTTCCAAGTTCGAAAAAAATAAAACAGGTTTGGTGGGCAAAACATAGATCCTATCATCAGATCGGTAGCAATCCAATGAAAAATTATTGAATGCTCTGTTTGGAGTTTTAAAAAAAAAAAAACTCTACGAAAAATTTTAAATTTTTTAATTTTTTTTCAATCAAATTTTACCACATGTCATTTTTCATCACTTCAACACTAATTTTTAATTTTTTTTGTAATTTTTTTGAAACTCCAAATATTATCAAGATTCAGAGGCCCATAAACAACAAAATTAGATTTGATAGTCTCGAAGATGAACTTCAAGACAAAATAAAGATTTTAGACCACTTTGATCTCAACTACAACCAGATCTAGTCATCCCTCGGGCTCAATCAAGGAACTTTAATCAACTCGATGATTTGGGATTTTGGCAAACCAAAATTAAGATCTAATGGGGCCAATGGATCAAGATCATAAAATTTTTACACTTGCCATGCTTGATTGAAGAATTGGTCAAAAATGAACTCTCATTGATTCAGTCAGTCAAAATTGGGTCAAAACAAGATTGCCCTGGAAAATGTGCCGCCCTTGTCTGAAATTTGAAAATTTTGAGCTGCCAATTCGTAAAAAATGAGGAGCATAGGGGGGATTTAGATCTTTTATTTATGAAAGAGGAGGTTGACATCAAAATTAAATTTAAGTTGTTTAATTAAAATTTAATGATTTAAATATATTTATAAATTTTTAATTTAAAAAATACGTGCCCGCCGTTAGGTTCCTTTTATTTACTAATTCCCAGTTTTAGCAACAATGAAATAAAAATGGAGGATTTGACAAAAGAAACTCCCTTAACTCATAGTGACTTCATAAAATAACTAAATACCATTGGATGAAAGTTTATGATGTGATATTCCAAGAAATCTTTATATCAATAACAAATCTTTTGATAATAAAAGTTGAAAGAGAAAAAGAATAGCTTAATAATCTAATTCATAAATCATTCAATGAGATTGATTTAAATTAGAAAGCACTATATAACGAACATAAGAATACTCATTCATTGAATCAAAGTATGAAACCCTAACAATCCTTGGTTCTCACCAAGAATTTAGCTACAATCCAAGGATGAAGTGCAATTCTCTCATTTTTATCCAAGGAGAAGATTCTAAGTATTCATTTCTACAAGTTCCAAGCCTTTATATATATATATTGCAATTTAAAATAATAGACAAAATGACTAAAGCCTGACTAAATACAGCCTCGCTACTCGAAATGTCCAAGTGCAAGCTTGTAGCATTCGAACCATGACATGTTTTTCTCACTATCATCCAGATGTGATTGATGACTACGGGGGATGGACCCAGAATTTAAAATTAGTGGAACAAAATTATATTTTTAAGAAAAGTAAGAGTAAAAGTAAAAATATAATGAAACAAAATATGAAAAAAAAAAAGTATAATTTATGAGAAAAGTAGAAAAATCAATAGAATTCTAGTGTAATTTTCCAAATTAGTGGACAATTATCCTCATTGGGCCTTGTTTGAGTTCGCCCATAATGACCGCTTAGATGCTAAGGTTATTTTGGCATATGTCTGCTCTATTGTGTTCATCATTAGGACCTTGATACGACCTCTGGTGTTTGCACGAGTATTGAAGATGACTCAACTCTTTCTTTAGTCGATTCTTCCACATTCATGACATTACATTCAACAATTTCAAGATTAGATTAATTAGCATTCTGTCAAGATTTTGGAAGGAATTCTTATAAAGTGATGGGAATACGTCGTGGTTGAATGAAAGTCTCAACTGTTATAGTTGATATTACTCATTGAACTTTTTTCTTCTTCCATTGCTTCTTTTTGTTAGATTTAACAAACTTCTATTTGTAGTGAATGATTTGGGGGTGATGAGACTTTGACTTGCTCTTTCTTTTGCGAGTGACGAGCGTCCACGCTTCCTCAGCTGAATCAACTGAGTCTGTTGTTTCATTGGTGTTGTTCTTACACTTTAACAATGGCGTATCAAGAATTTGCAGATGGTCTTGAATTATTATTTCAATAGAATCAAAATATTCAAATTGAACCTTAGATTGGGAATCAAACTTTTAGGCGTGGGATTTACAGATTCGATCATAGCAGCAATTTAATTAGTGGTTGCTACCTCTTTCTCTTCTTCTAGAAGGATCTTCCCTTGACTTGCCAATTGCATAATCTTCTTTTTAAGAATGAAGCATCGCTGAGTAGAAAGGTTGATTAACCAGTGATCCTTACAATAATTTGGATCATTAACTTTATCAATTGCTTCCAGGCATTTCATCTTTGGAAGCTCAATGAGCTTTAGTTTTAACAAATCCTCGAGCATTCGAGGAACTTCAAAATCAGGAAACAAATATTCATTTGCTTGCATTTCTTCAAACGTAGGTCTTTTCCATCCTCTTCCTTGATTGGATTCTATCTTCTCAGTTTTTTTCTTCTTAGATTTATTTGAAGTTTTAGCCAATGTAGAAATCTTCACTGGTGTGGTGGAAACATACATAGACTCTTTACTGGCTGATTTGCAGAAAGTCTTGCCCCTTTTACAGTTGCTTTTTGACTTGCTTCCTCCTTTGTGATATTTTTGAATCTGCAGCCCTTGATTACCACTTGCAACGATGCTGAGCTCCATGTCATGAGCATGAATAGCCAATTCTTCATAAGTTTTTAGAAGTTTTAAGCTTGATACCTTGAAAAATATAACGAAGCCCTAGTGCATGCCTTGAATACACATCTTAATTGCTGAAGCTTCAGACAGTCTCTCTTTGCAATTGCGGCTCAAATTTCTCCATCTGTTGATGAAGTCAATGATAGGTTCTTCTTTCTACCAACGACCATTGGTGAGCTCAATTATACTTACAATACGACGAGTACTATAAAATCTGTTGAGAAATCTTACTCTAGTTGCTCCCAGCTGTCAATGGTGCTAGGTTCTAAATCGCAGTACTAGTCGAATGCATTGCCCTTGAGAGTTCGAACGAATTGCTTAACCAGAAGATCTCCATCAATTCCAGCATTACTGTAAGTTTCTATAAAGTGAGCGTCATGTTGCTTTGAGAGTGCCCAAAATGACGAGTGTAAGGCTTAGCGTATGTGAGAGAGATTTGGGGGTTTCCTCGTTTCTTATCTTTGAGAGTCCCCAAAATGAACTCATTCAACTGATCAATGGGGATGAAACCATCAGCAGAGATCGACAAGCTTTTCGGAGCTTTTCTCGTAGCTTTGGAGGAGTAGGAGTTTGACTTGATTCTCTAGTATTGTTTAACTTGTTCATGATTGCTTCAATTTGATGATCACATTTTTGTACTATTTTGCACAATTTCTCTATGATCTTTGACAACGAGTTGACTTGCTCCTCTAACAATGTTGCATTCGTCATCATCATCATTCATAGTTGTCGAGCTTTGAGAAATAGCAAATTTCATGCGACTTGAACTTTGATTGGGAAGTTTCTAGAATAGAGTTGGATTCAGAACTGCTTGAATAAGTAATCTCCTTTTGGCCAGATTAGAGCTTGATGCTTGAATTAGATCCTTGAGATATGAAAGGATGTGATAGAGCCTTCTCCAAAATTGCAAAAATGTCTTCCTTCAGTTTTGCAGCAACAGCATCTTCTTTGTCCCCTAGAAGACTCGATGATGTGGATGTTGTCTTCAATGAACTTGAGTTGAAAACAGGTGTTAATTTTGGCAGCAACAAGGCTTGTTTAAGTGCTTCAACCATGACTTTTGCCTTACATCATGTGACCGGGTTAATGCTTTGAGCAGTAAACCTCGAGGCAGTGTTGCCGGTAGCAGATTTGGAGCCTTCGATTTTTAGATTTGGAACCTTTAAGTGCTTATTCTTAGGAGCCATTGAGATTTTGGTTGAATTGATTTGATGAAGAGAGAAGATGAGAGGCAGAGATTGTCCCACAGAGAGTGTCAGGAATTTGTTCACACAAATTTCTTGTTTGAAATTAAATAAGAAATTGCAGTAACAAATTGAATTTTTTTTATTGATGGAAAAATAGGGATTACAATCTCTGATAATTTCTATTCAAAGAAATAAAGCCTTCCGATTTTTCTCTTCGAAAGTTAATATGAGGGCTTGCAACTTGGTCTCGAATCAACACGTATATCTTCTTGTTGCTTAAGAATCCGCAGGGCTTTGGTAGCTTGATCCAGTAGTCTCCTTGTACGCAAAAGAATGTCTTTCTCTTTCGTAGTGACCCCTATTTATAGATGCGTGGGAAAGAGTCACAATAGAATTTGACTTCTCTAAGATAATTATCTTATCATTTTATTTATTAAATAAAAGATAATATCAAAGAGTTTGGATAATATTATGCTTCTTAAATAATTATCTCTTATTTATTTATTTTTTAAGAGATAAATATTAATATGTATTTAATTATCTTTAATAGTGGGCCAAGCTGACAAGTGACACAATTCAATTGGTGAAGTCTTATCATCTTCAGACTCCATCATTTTTACACTTGGCAGCTTATCATTTGTCAATTTAATTAAGCCTTTATCTGACATTTGGCAATATTTGATTGGCTAAAATTTGCATGTCTACAGTATCATCTCTAACAATGCTAACACTAATATTGCTCCATCATACATGTCTTTAATCACTTTAATATATTTTATAGCAACTCTTTTTTCTTTTTTTCCTAACATCCACCATAAAATTTTCTTGGAACCCTCTCATATGCCTTGTCTAAGTTAATAAAAATCATGTAAAGATCTTTATTCTTTTTCTATATTTTTTCATCAACATTCTTATTACGACAATAGCTTTTGTAGTCGATCTACAAGTATAAAACCAAATTGATTCTTCGGTACTTTTGTCAAACTTCTTAGCCTAGTCTCAATCACTCTCTCCCAAAATTTTAAAAGAATGATAAATAAGGCTAATGCCCTAACTGATAGTAGTTACACTCTTGGATAGCCATTTTATTTTTATAGATAGCCATTGAGATACTTTTCCTTCATTAGTTAGGCAATTTGTCGGTACGCAAGATCCTCTTAAACAATTTAATCAACCAAATTATTCCATCACCCGCCAAACACTTACAAGCTTCGATTGGAATACCATTTGAAGCCTATAACTTTTCCTATCTTCATATTCTTTATAATCTCCTTTACTTCTCCAAATCGAATCCTACATATAAAATTTATATTTCTATCCTCGATAGGGTTACTAAGATCTCTCAAATTCTACTCGGTACAACTATTAAATAATTTATCAAAATACCTTTTCCACCAATCTTTAATATCCTCCTCTTTGTACATACACTACAAGTACAAATATACACAGTGACTATCCGAAGAGAGTCGAGCCATTTCATTTAATCCTCATTCATTTACGCTTGCTATCCTACCAAAAGAACTTGCACTTGAAGTCTTAAAGCTAACTAGGACTATTTTTCTGTCTGCAATGCAGGGTGCTTGTCACTGCAATCTACTCGTTTTATTTACTTCATTTGAGCTTTGCTTTTTAAATTGTGTGCAGGAAAACTAATGATTCTAGAAGTGATTTTGCTAGAGTTGAGGACTCCCCGAGGGGGTTTGACACCCATGCTTAGAGACAGAAAGGTCGGTGTAGCCTTTCATGTTCTGTACTCTTTCCCTTGTCATATTTTATGCATCTATGTAGATTGATCTATAATCACCTACATGTTGCTGTGGAAATCAGTTGGACACACTGCGGTTTACCTTTCATTCTACTAATTAGGTAGGAAGCCTCATAAGACTGCTTGTTGACGACTGTCACAAAAACAATTATCTTGTCACCCCTTTCTGCCCCTTCTCACAATTTGAAAACATATTTTTTTATATACTAATGAGCTTGTAAAAATGGTGAGTTTGCCTAATTGTAAATTTTCCCTCATAAAATCTTGGCAAAATCACTCTATATTAAATATAGTATGAACATTAATTTATAAATTTTTAGGTTTCATTTGTTATACTTGTTTTGAACCTATTTGTTATTTTGTATTTTTGAAAATAAGAAAAATAGTTCAAAACGTATTTGACTACCTGTATTTTTAAAATCTGTTCTAGAAAATAGAAAATAGATTTACACATGAAATGCGAAGTAAAAAAAAAATTCATTTTGAGTATTTTTAACTCAAAATAAGAAAAATATCAAAATATGAAAAATATAAAACGTCAAACCAAATATATTTTCTATTTTTCTTGTTTTAGAAATTTCAAAATATAAGACACATAAAATAAAAAATAGAAAATAAAAAACAAAGAAAACAAAAAATAGAAATGTAAACCACAAATGCCACTTTACTAGCTTGAAAATTCTTAAATTATTTAGTATTTTAATATGTCACTTATTCACGTTCCTCTGTGTGTGATACTTCGATTGGAGAAAATTTTCAGTACAAAATAAACTCTAGTTTCTATATTTGATTAGAAATGGAGATAACAAAGCGACAATAAATCTAATTTCTATAAAACTATTTTTATTTTTCATTATTAGTTGTATGCAAAATTTTTATTGTTTAAACGACTATTTTTGGTTTAGATTTATGCATTTTCTAAAATTTTATTTTTAATTTTCTCCCATTTGTAAGATTGAGAACCTCTTGCAATTTACGCCCGCATGTGGTGACGAATTTTGGACTCAGTGATTCTCTGATGTTAAGCCGGAAAGGTTCCATTAATATCTTGGGCCTTATGATTTGTACTATCAAGAGGTTGTTTTAATTTTTCCAAACTAAAGCGGCCGAAACCATAGATGCAGTTGATTCTGCATAATGCCTGCACCATTTGCAATTAGAGGGCTATGAAATCTGTTTGATTTGGCGGGTTCTTTTTGCTTATAACGCAACATAGCTTGCGTGGGGTTTTGTATTTCTTGACTTGATTATTGTTGGATCAGGTTTAGGGGTGATGAAATGGAAATGACCAGGGTTTTGGAAGTTGTTGACATAAAAAATTGGGGTTGGGGAAATATTGTCTTGGCCTTGGATCAATCAATCTCTCTCTCTCTCTCTCTCTCTCTCTCTCTCTCTCTCTCACATAATTACATATGTTTGAAAAGTTGCAAGTTTATAGTAGTTGCACGTCTTACCCTCTTATCTGTTCCTATTCTAAACCTTTATTTTCTATCCTGAATTCCAAACTCGTTGTGTCTCATTTTTTTCAGTTACGAAACCCTAAACTATGCCTCTGTCTATTCCTATCCCAAACCGTTTATCGTTTGTTCAGATCCCAAACCCATCGTGTCTCAGTTTTTTTTTTTGATACCAAAAAAAAACTATATTATATATAAGGAATAAAGAATACAAATAAAAAACTCAAAAACATTTATAATTTATTTAGAATTTTATTAAATTAATAAGAAAGACTGGCAGTTCAAATAAAAAAACTTGATGAGGCAAGGAAAATGAAGAAAGAATTGAGAGAGAGAAAAAAAAAAAGAAAAGAAACCTAGGTAATTCAAGTAAATGTTTTTAAATGTGATATCTCTGTAACTAAAAATAGAAGTAACCTAAAAAAATATTTATATATTGAATTTATTAAAATTATATATTAATTTGATTACATGTTTTGACATAAAAAATTTCAAAAGCATAATGATGTAATAGAATTGGAAAAAAATTGCCACGTTGATTAAAAAGTAATAAAAATGTATTTTATTTAACTTTTTAATAGTTTAGACATTTGAGCAACCCAAGTCCCATAAATTATGGGATTTGAAGAGTAATTTCTAAATTTGTCAAAAGATCAATAATTTCATTTTCATTTTAAACGGAGTAGAAAATGATTCGTTGGCATGTGTCTTTTTTTTAAATAAATTCAAAATTAAAAATAAAATAAAATAAGTTGACTTTTTTTTTTCTTTTTGAAATTAAAATAGTTTGACATTTTGAAGGTCAAAAACACAACATTGTGTTCTAACAATATATATAATAGATATACAACCTAATGTTATGATGAAGTACAAAAATTATCATTACAGTTTACCATCGGTATCACTTTACTCTCACACGTTTCAATTATAAAAGTCAAATTCCTACACTTTCGGTCAAGTATCAATTTGGTCTTTTGTTAGTTGACCATTAGAAATAACCGTTAGACTGAGAATAAAATAGTAATTTCATTTATAATTCACCCTCACTATTACTTTAATCCTTCACGTTTTCAATTATAACAATTAAATCCTTACACTTTTAGTGTATATTTAAAATATATTTTATTAAATTATATAACATATTTTAATATGAAATATATCTTATTAAATTATTTTTAATCAATAATATATTTAAATTATATTTAATATATTCTATGTTTATTGAATTAAATTATTTTTCATAAATAATATGATTAAATTAAAATATAATTAAAATAATATTTGATTTAGTTTAATTAATATGAAATATATTTTATTAAATTTGGTTAATTTTCTTAAAAATTAATAAAATTAAAAATTTTATTAAAGGGTGATTTGATGGTTTCACTAATAATTGTTATAATTAATGGAATAGAATTAAAAGAGTCATATATATAAATGTATACTCTCAAATTGAATATATATATACAAAATTATATATAAAGAGAAAACTGCAGAGATAGAAAATTTAGAAAATAGTGATTCTGAGGCCATTTGATAACATTATTTTTTTTATTTTGTTTAACTTTTTATTTTCTGGTTTTATTTTCCGTTATCATTTTTTAAAATAAAAATAAAAATTACGTTTACATATACAATTTTATTTTCATAAATTATTTTTAATTAAATATTTAATTTTATTCTTTTTTAAAAATTATTCAAATTTAATAAAATATATTTCATATTAATTAAACTATATTAAATATTATTTTAATTATATTATTAATTTAATCATATTATTTATGAAAAACAATTTAATTCAATAAAAGAAAATATATTAAATATAATTTAAATATTTTATTTGTTAAAATAATTTAATAAGATATATTTCAAATTAAAATATGTTATATAGTTTAATAAAATATATATTATATTAAATATAATTTAAATATTTTATTTGTTAAAATAATTTAATAAGATACATTTCAAATTAAAATATGTTATATAGTTTAATAAAATATATTTTAAATATATATTGAAAGTGTAGGAATTTGATTGTTATAATTAAAACGTGAGGGATTAAAATAATACTGAAAATAAATCATAAATGAAATTACTTTTTTATTCTCAATCTAACAATTGCATCTAACGGTCAACTAACAAAAGGACTGAATTGACACTTGACCAAAAATGTAAAGATTTAACTGTTGTAATTAAAACGTGTGGGACTAAAGTAACACTAAGGATAAATTGTATGAAAGATTTTTGGACTTTAACCCTAATGTTATTAACCTGGTACTCAAATAGAGAGTATCCTAAACACAAATACCAAGTCTGCTTGGGCAGTTTTATTTAATCCAAAATCCGTCCCAATCCTTTTAGGTATTTATAAAAGGGTGGGGCAAGTAGATAATACTCATACACACTTTGCTATCTCTATGCGCGCATGCGTGTGTGTGTGTTTTTAATTTTAATGGCATGTCTTATAACTTATAAAAGTGTGGATAAACTCACGATCTAGGTAATACTGTGTGGTTGATTAGAGTGAGACTTGTATTTTAATTGTTTGGGAACAATAGTCGTGGAGACTCATAGGAGAGGAGTGGGGTGAGAGTTAGGGCGACCTATAGAGAGAGAGAGTGTGTGTGTTATGAACCCAAATTAGTGGGTTTGCAAATTAATTAGTTAGGAATTAGTTACTATAACTGGATACACAAATTAGTTAGTTAGAAATTAGTTACTACAACTACTATAAATACTCTTGTAATACATAGTTCAAGATTTTCAGTGAGAAATTTCCTGAGAATTCATTCTCTTTAGGAGGCCGGAAGTCTTCGAACTCTTCCATTTGCAACTCTTCTATGTTCTTTTCACTTTCTCTTCTATTTTGCCTAATTTTCTCATCATCCAAACATAAAGAGATGGGGTCACCACAATTGGTATTAGAGCCATTCTTTACTCAACAGCAGCTAAGCCAGCTCATGGAAATGATGGAAAAAATTAGCAAGAGATTAGATGATTTATCTCTTCAAATGCAAGCAAACATAGAGGCAATCTAAAAAATTCAGAAAAACCATGGAGAATTAAAAAAGGCAGAATCACTACAGAAACAGAAAACTGAAGGGGCACAGGAGGAAAAAAATTCAAGAAATCAAGAATTGCCAAGGGGGAAGAAAAAGAAGAAGAAGAAGAAGAAGAACATGCGACAATGGATGCTCCAAAAGAACAAAAACTATCTTCTTCCTCTTACAGACAACCAAAATCAGAATCAAAACCAAGAGCAAGCAACGAGTGAGTTATTTCAGAGAGATTCGATTTTTTCATTGCCTTGTCATCCACCATTGATGGACCTACAAAGAAAGAGAAATTGCCATTTACAAACACCCAAAATCAGCAGGGGGGCATGAAAATAGCCCATTTCATGATTTTCGATCCGGGTGGAGTCCATCAAGATAATCATAAGAAAGAGTAGTGGAGACAAAGACAGCGACGGATGATGAAGTCAGAAGGAGAAAAAAATAGTTCATCATCAACTTCACTATTATCTTCAAAATGTTTACAAAGAGAAGTTAGAAAAGAAAAAAATGGAGTAAGTCTGAAGACCAACAGCAAGCAAGGGTTGTCGTATACACCTTCAAATTAACCAGCCATCAGTCATCAAAGATGAATGATCGAGATCGAGTTGCTAGCAATCTCAATCCAAGCTAACCACATGTCCGGGATCGACGGTTGAGATATAGAGGAGGTCAGGGGGCGGCTGCAAGCTGGAGAATTATGACATTAATGGCAGGGCAGAGCAGCAGGTGAAGAGAAGCTTCTAGAGTAAGATAGTGAGGCAAAAGGGCTGAATATAAACATAAGTGAATATGAGAGCTGAACTTGCTAGTGAAGTGGATAGAGGGGCCAAGAGATGGGGCAAGGATTGGGCTTGAAGAGTGGCCAAGAAGCCTGATCCGAACCAGTTCTTTTTTTAAGGAAACTGGGCTACTCATCATGGGGCATTTCTTTAATTGCTGGGTCACCATTTAGGCCCGCCAAATGGACTGCTGTTAAACTATTAAAAAAATTAAATGAGCTGACCACAGTTAGGTAAGAAAAAAATATATATATAGTCTTACATTGCAACACCACAATAATTGTACTTTGACCTTGAGGACAAGGTCAATTTTTTAAGGGTGTGGGAGTTGTTATGAACCCAAATTAGTGGGTTTGCAAATTAATTAGTTAGGAATTAGTTACTACAACTGGATACACAAATTAGTTAGTTAGAAATTAGTAAATACAACTACTATAAATACTCTTGTAATGCATAGTTCAAGATTTTCAGTAAGAAATTTCCTGAGAATTCATTCTCTTTAGGAGGCCGGAAGTCCTCGAACTCTTCCATTTGAAACTCTTCCATTTTCTTTTCACTTTCTCTTTTATTTTGCCTAATTTTCTCATCACCACAGAGAGACTCTTGAAGGAGGTAGGTAAATTCTTAATGGTGCTTGCCTTAAATTCGGTGGGTCATGGGGGTATTTATAGTCCACCGAACAAGCGGAAAGGTAGGCCACGACTGCAAGGATGTGGGCAGTGGCGTGTACAAGGCTAAATTTATCTCTTCTTAGGTTGGTTGAGGGGGTGGTCTCAATCAATTTTCAAATTCAAACCACAAAATCGCTTGTCTCTTATGATCTCGCGAATGAGACTGTGGCCATAAGGTCCTCGGCGAGGTTGTTTTGGGCCTCAGTCGTAACCCAAGAGTTGATTTTTCGACTAGAGCAATGAAAGTTTTAACTTGGGCTATGTCGTGGAGCTAGACCATTTGGAGATCCTCTCGGGGTTTGGTATTGTCGTGTTCTGGTCGGAAACTAAAAGGATGGTGGTGCTCAATACTGAATCAAATGATGGCTGTGAGCGTTGGGTAATTATATTTTTGCCAGTTCTGTTGTATTCAGAGCAGCCTTAAAATGTTGATATTGGGCATTAGTGGCCTGCAGTGTTATCACAAGGAGATGAATGCTATCAGGTTTGGTATAATTGTCCATGTCAGGAAATTTTTTTTTTTTTTTTTTTTTGTTTTGCTAGGGGTGGGGTGCTCTCTCTACCGAATCAGACCTTGTCTTGAGCATTTTGTAATTATATTTTTGATTTTGTAATTACATTTAATATATTTGAAGGAGAAAATTGTTATTCTACTACAAAGACTAACCAGAATGAAGTGTCAATAATAGTAATAGTATTTTGATAAAAATTTATTAAAAAAAAAAAAAAGAAAAGTCATTGAAATAACATATACTGCAAAAGTTGTAAAAGTGGCCAAAATGAAACGAGCAATTGCGAGGCTCTCACTACATTATTTTTAAGTGAGAATCACACAATTGCTTCATATCATTTTGGCTTCCTTTTTATAGAATTTTTTACTTGTATCACATTGGTTATTATCGTCGGCTGTACTGTTATGTATTTGCGCTGATTGCACGTGATTTATGCATGGAGTATGTGAAAGTTGAAGTTAATTTTTGTGAAAGTTAAAGTTAATTTTGGTTCTAACCATTGTCTGATCGTTTCAGTCTTTTTAGACTCACAATTAAATATATTATATATATTTATGTAATATTTGTGTCCTTTCACGCTGAGCGATTCCTCGGGATAAAATGCAAGGCTAAGATTTAGTTTGGCTACTCACATTCAAAAGTTAGCTTTCGGCTATTCAATTTTAACACTTTTTTTTTTAAATATTAAAATTACTTTCTTATATTTTAAATTTCTTTTAAACTATAAAAAAAAGTAAAAATATTAAATTAAAAAAGTTAAAAAAAATTTAACTAATACAAAAATAGCTTTTTTTCCCTTCTCAAATATATATATAAAAAAAGAAAACATTAAATGTCATTTGGCATATTTGTTTTGAGTCCATTTTTTATTTTATATTTTTGAAAATAAGGAAAATAATTCAAAACGTATCTAGTCATTCATGTTTTTAAAATTTATTTTAAAAATAAAAAAAAGTTTACACATGAAATATAAAATGGCTAAAAGTTATTTTAAACATTTTTAACTTAAAATAAGAAAAATTTTAAAACACAAAAAATAAAAAATATCAAACCAAATACAATTTTAGTTATTCTAGAATATGAATCTCAAAACATAAAACAAAAAATAAAAAATAGAAATTCAAACCAAATGACACTTTAGTTTTGAGAAAACTTAAGAAAACAGATTTTTTATATTTTCATAATTTTTAACACTTTTGAAAATAATTTTTGTTTTTTTGAAACTGAAAACTGAAAATAAATTCACTAAATGAGTTTTCATATTCAATTTCAAAAAAATGAAAACAAAAACAGAAAATTGAAAATAAAATGGTTGCTAAACAGGCTCTTAAAAATTATGAAATCATGAAAAATGTATTTTTTCAAATTTTTATTTTCTTCCACAATCACTAAAAATTTTGAAAACAATTTTTATTTTTTTGGTTTGGAATTTCAAAAAAGATGAAAATAAAAACTAAAAATAAAATGATTGCTAAATGGGCCAACTTTTTAACTTTTTATCAATTTAACATTTTTATTATTCATAGTTTAAAAGAGAGTAATTTTGGTCATTTTTTAAAAAGTCAAAACTAAATAGCCAAAAGCGTAGCTAGTTACAAAAAAATATAAATATATATAAATAATTTTTTTTTTTCCTTCCAAACTAAGCCAAAGCCTAACCCTGGAATTAGTTTTCTATTGCGGAGTTTTTGTATTGACGAAGGGGAAAGTCTGGTACACAACATATTTTGTAAATGATATTAGTCCAAAAATGGAGATCCTGTGAGTTTCGTTTGGCATGAGTTGAGTTGCATCAGGGGATTGTTTTAGCCTTTTGGAATGGCATTCTTCATCCCATTTGGTAACTTTTTATTTTTTATTTTTTATTTATATTTTTAAACTTTTATAAATTAGTAATAAAAATATGTTTATCAAAATCTGTTTATTTTTTGTTTCTAAAAAAATGAAAATTTAAATAAAAAAATGCAAATAAAAAAGTTTTCATTATGTTTTTATTTTCTATTACAAACATTTTGTCAATTTTAAAATTTTGTCTATTTTTATTACATCATATTAAAATAAATTATTTTATTCAAATGATAAAGGGAGAAAAATGTAATAACCTGAATTTTTTTTTCTTAATTAAATTGCTTAAGTGTGGTGGTGATACTTGTTATAATAAAAATCTAGAAAATTGAGGATTTGAAAATTTTTGGAATTGGTTGGAAAGATTTTCGGATTTAATTTCACTCTATGTGGGAGTTTAAAGTAGAATTTCTAAATTTTTATCCAAACACTTCCTAGCCCAATTACTTATTTGGTTCAAACCAAGCCCATTAACCCATGGGTCAACCCTTTTCTTTGACTCACCTCAACTCACTTTATCACTCAATGAGTTGACTCATGAATAGTTGCTCTAAATTATTTCCCGACAACTTCATTTTCCATCTTCCATACACTCTCACCATCTTTCAAAATTAGGTGGCTAATTAGTCAAAAAGAAGACCCTACATTGATGACTTTAAAGCATTCTTTCAAATTACTTACCTAGCATGATTTAAACACTTAAAGCATCTTTTAAATAATTTTGTTTAATTTGTCAAAAAGCTAGCATGATTCCCGGATCATGCCACCTCCATACATCTTTCCCAATACTTTTCTTAAATGATATGGTTAGATAGTCAAAAAGTAAGCATGATTCTTGGATCATGCTACCAATTGTATAGGCATGATCTTACCTTAGTTGATTTCTTCTCCACTAATAATTTTCTCTACACTCCCTATAAATTGTGTGTCTTCAAAGAGAAGAAAATAAGAGAGAAATAATAATAAATTATTAATTAGTGAGGCTAAAGATTTGGTGTTGCTTGGAGGAAGAAGAAAAGCTTGGAATTTTCCAATTTGGGTGGTGTTCAAAGCTAACTCATTTTTCCTTCTCAGACTTGGTCATTAATATCTTCATTGAGGTAGGATGATGAATCTCCTAAAATATATTTGATGCATTTTCTGGTTTGAAGTATGAAACTTGATTGTGATAAAAATAAATACCCGTATATTGGGGGTAGGGAAGCCAAAATTTTGACTGATATAACTCAGTATGCTGACAGCTCTCTATTTATAACTTCTTATGTGCTTCTGACCTCAAAAATGGTGGAATTAGGCTTCGGCTAAAACATAAAAGTTGTAGCCCTTTCAGTTTTCGTTTCAACCCAAAAAGAATTGCATCAATCCGATTTGTGAGTCAAAAGTTATGCCCAAAATACTGAGCACGTGTAAAACTGTATTTTCTGAACAAACTAAATTCAAAGCTGTTTTTGTACCTTTACACCTTAGAATTTTAAAAAGTGTAAAACATGAAAGTTGTAAGTCTTGAAGTCTAGTTTCTACATATATAAAGTTTATAGATATTGGAGTTCTGCTCTATTTTATATGAATTTTCTTTCAAGCTACTATTCTGCTTAGCTTTAATTGATGCTTGTTTGGATTTGTTTAGAATATTATGTTTAAAGATTTATTTAAATTTTCAATTTCCTTCTGTTAGATATTGTCATGTTAATAATTTCTATTGATATGAAATTATTTTAAACTAGATATTATGTATTATTTGATACTCTAATATTGATGATAATTGACTTAGATAATCAGTTTTACCATGGATAGTTGGATGACTTATTCAAACTAAAATGCTAGTATTTGATAAAATGCCCAAAAGAAATAATGGACTTGTTCTTTTCTCATTTGGTCTTTCTTAAATGAAATTGATTTATTTTGTCAACATAACAAGTTATATAACTATATTTTTATGATTAAGTGAATTTGATGAAACTCATTTAATACCTTCCTAAACATTGGAATAATTCTGTGGACAATTGTGGATATCTTGAAGCCAAAAACCTATGATAAGGGTTTGGTTATAAATAAGATGATGATTGGAAATTTATTTAGATTATTTTGAATAAAATAAAAGTTATCAATTCTGCTAAAAATTAAATATAAGTCAAAGAGCTATTTATTTTCTTTATATTCCATAAAATAATAAAATAAAAGGTAAAAGAAGCAAAAATCGAGATTTGCAGCCAATGAGGTTCGAACTTGCGACTTTAATTCGTAATTAGGGTCGCCCACCCACTAACCTACCAACCTCGGCCTAATTAATATACCATTAGGAATAATTTTATTCTTATCAAATTTGGTACGGTAAACTTGTCAAAACAATTAACTAAAATACTAATTGCATTCTAATTTTTTTTACTTGCTACTTGTTAATTTACATATAGTACTTACCTTTGTGATAATGATATTGATGACTATGTTAAATCTTTGATTTATTGAGAATTGCTATTAAATTATGAATTTAGATAAAGTGCTTAAAAAATATATATATATACTGCTTGTGACTCAATAATCCCACTTTTGATTCATCACCCGGGAACATTGCCGGTTGTTATTAAAAATGTCTAATTTCCATACAAAGTACCCTTGGAATGTAAAAGGGTGAGAAGATATTAAGGCACTCGGTGCTAAAGTTATTTTTGGCAATGGGGTGATGGGTGGGTAGAAATGGCTTTTTAGATGAAGATGGGAACATGCATTTTATTTGGGAGATGCTCCATTCTGACCTGGCCAGTCAGGCAGCCGGTCGCGACGGCTAGGTTTTTGGTAGGTGACACCGTCGGTATGCATTGGATGCTAAGCCCGTAAAGTCACTGGTTCCCAAGGCTGGGGGTAGAGGAGGATAGGAGTATGATTATCTTATGAGGATTTAGATTAAACTCCTTTACAAAAATTTTACTGTGACCAGCAACCTCTTTTGTTATGTATGAATGATGTGTTGGAATTATTTAAATTATATTTAATTCCTCTCGATTAATATTTTATAAATATATATATATATATATATATATATGTATGAAACCTGTATCGCTACGGGGTTTGATCCCGAGACCTTGAAGATCTAAATCTGAGATCCCTACCACTGCGACACAGACTTCATTGTGGTATACACATCAGTATTTAACTATTTTACATGTAAGTAAAATAGTAGTTACGGTGACGGTTTCATCGAACCGTTGTAAGTATAATTTACATTATTCAGTTGAGATCTATTGAATTAATTGTTGCATACATAGTATGCCACCTAAACACATTCACTTAATACAGTGTAGTATTACAACCACTGCATATAGGCACCTAGGAGATTCTGATTACTGGGCTTTAGTAGCTCACCCCTTGTGGGAATATTTTTTTCAGGATATTAAGCACAAGAATACAGAAGATGAGCTAGAAAGAGATTAATTTCTCTTAAATATTCCATCAGAAGAATTATCTATTTTTTTCTTCTTTCCTGCACAGAGCTGGAGGACTTTATTTTTGGTCTGTAATAATTGTTGGATGATTGTAATTATTAAGCATAGACCTAATTTGCTTTTATTTGGTATGTAATGTTAATCGCGTGGTTGGGACACTTAGATGGCTCTGTAATATTTTTCTCTATCTTTATTTTATGCCCTGTAGTTGAAATCCCATCAAATGGTTCAGTCCAATGACTTATAAATATTGTTTGGGATAATCATAGGATTTTGACTATCTTAAATTTTTCTTACGGGTCAACCCCAATTTGGAGGAAAACTCTGGGGTGTGACAGCGTGTTATTATCATACCTAACAAATAAATTCCAAGTCACCCCTGGGCATTCGGTTATGAAAATCCGGGGCGTGACAAAAAATATATATGTGGTATATATCCATCAAATCTATATTGAATTGCGGATGCAAAAATGACAAAATCATTTTTGATTGAACCAAATAAAGGTCTCCTCAAAAATATTTTATTAAATTAAAATTATTTTTAATAAATAATATAATTAAATTAAATTAATTATATAAATTAGAATTTTTTGTAAAAATATCTCTTAAATTATCCCCCTTTTTATTTCATCTTCAAACCATCAAACGTACTTATTATATTCTCGAACTATCTAATTTCATTCTATTTAGTTCAAACATTAATTTCAACTGTTAACTTTAATGTATTCAGACCAAATAGAACGGAATTAAATAGTTCAAAGATCTAATAAGAACATTTGAAAATTTGAGTACGAAATAGAAAAAAAAAAATGATAGTTTGAGGAATGTCTTTATTAAAAAAAAATCTTTCTTTTATAAATATTTTTTCAATTTTGATACTTTATTCATTTTTTGCATCATATTAAAATGAATTACTTTATTTGAATATTTTATTAAACTAAAATCATTTTTGTAAATAACATATTATTATAGTGATTTATTTTATTAAAACAAAAATAAAAATTTATTATTAAAATGATTTTTTATTAAACTAAAATTATTTTTGAAAATTAACAATTACATATTAAAAGATTTATTTTTATTGAAATTAAATTAATTATAAATAAAATAATAATTTATTATTAAAATAATTTATTTTATTAGATTATAATTATGTTTTAATAAATAATAATTACATATTAAAATAACTTATTTTAGCAAAATTGAAATTAATGATAATGACATATTAAAATAATTTATTTATTAAATTAATATTACTATTAAATTAATAGTTTATTATTGAAACAACTTTTTATTAAATTAAAATCTTTTAATAAGTAATAATTAACTCTTAAAATTATTTATTTATTACGTTGAATTAATTTCAATAAATAAAATATTAATTTATTATTAAGTTTTAATATACTTTATTAAAATTAATTATTATTAAAAAAATAGTATATAATTTTAAATTAACTAGTTTATATATATTTTATTAAATTTATTTAAATATATAAAAAATTAATAAAATTAAATATTTTATTAAAATAAAATTAATTACCATAAAAAACTATACTAACAGACATGTTCTTTTTTTATTTTGAAGTAAAAAATAATATTTGAAAATAAAAAATTAAAAACAAAAACTGTTGAGATAAAACGAAAAAATTTATAAAATTTACAAATGAGCCTTATATTTAACATAAGTTTTTTTTTACAAAAATATCCCTCTTTTTTCTATTTCATTCCAAAACTATCAAACGTACCCACTTCATCTTCAAACTACCCAATTTCATTCAATTTGGTACAAATCTGTTAAAATTAATAAATGAAGTTAGTGATCAAACCAAACAGAATAAAATTAAATAGTTCAAGAATGTAATAGATATATTTGATAGTTTGAGGATGAAATAGAAAAAGGAATGATAGTTTGAGAGATATTTTATTAAAAAAAAAACCTTATAAATTATTATGTAATATATTTTATTAATTTATTTTTAATAAGTAGTTAAATTAAATTACCTAATTTAATAAAATATATTTTAATAAAAATACATTTTATTAAAATATATTTTATTAAATATATTTCAACTAATTATTTTTAATAAATATCATAATTAATTTTAATTAACTTAATTTAATTTAATTAATTTAACTACTATTAAATATATTTAATTAATTTAAGTATTTTAAATAATATGAAATATATTTTATTAAATTATTTTTAATAATATCATAACTAAATTAATTTAATTTAATTTAATTTGTAACTAATTTAGTTTAATTAATTTATTTAATATTAAATATATTCCCTTAAATTAATATATTTTTAATAAATATCATAATTAAATTATTTAAATTATGAAATATACTTTATTAAATTATTTTTAGTAAATAATATAATTAAATTATAACTAATATATTTTATATTTATGAATTAAATGGTATAATAATTATATTTTATTCAATTGTTTTAATACATAATATAATTAAATTAAATTAATATGGAATTTATTTATTAAATTCAATTAATTTTTAAAAACTAATCAAATTAAATATTTTATGAAAAAACTAATAATTATAAAAAATTGCATTTCAAGTGCAGCTTTAGTTTTTATTTCATAAAAAAATAACAACAATAACAAAAAGAAAACAGAAAATATAAACAAATAAACATAAATAAAAAAAACGGCAGTATTATCAAACGATCCTTTCATGTTTAGAGTAGTTGGAATTTCAAAGAAACCATTGGTTTGATTAGGTTCTAACAAATACTAAAATTTTAAACTTAAAGGCGGAAATAACTATGGCAGAGTTAGGTCAATAGAGTAGGGGCAATTGACCTTTCTCTTTTTTTTTTTTTAAATTAATTTTACATATTTATTTTCACTACTCCAATTTATCCTTACTTACCCCACTTATAACCAACTGCCTCTCACCATTTCAACACATCTATTTTTTGAAAAATTCTTGATCTTCACCATTTATCAAACTTCAAATCTTTTTTTAACCAACTTCAGCTCTTTTTTATTATTTATCATTTATCTAATTTCATCTTTTTTCTTTTTTTTTTTTAGATATACTGTTCTTGCTCCCACCTACTACCTTTTCTATCTCCGCCATTGTTTAAACTTGACTTCTTTGGCTAGGCGGTGTTTTTTGTTAACTCAAGTTCTCAATTACCCACTTTTATTTTTCCATTCTAGTAGGGTGTATAGGATTTAAATGATAAAATTCGAGGTTGATATGAGATAGATAATTAAAATTTGACAAGGATAAAAAGATGAGTTAGGATTTTAATCATTTCGTAGTCAACCTATCTCAATTATAAAATAAAGTATCTGAAATAAATTAGTTATAATATTGTATCGATAATGCCCTATTAATAAAAAGATAATTTATAAATGCTATCAATATATTTTTGTATTAATATAGTATAGATTGTGTTAATTTTTTACTAAGTTCATTTTGACTCTTGAAAAGCTGTAATAAGTTCAGCTATTTAATATAAGTACAACGAATGGGGGATAAGAGAGCTCATCCTGTCACGACACAATTATAGGGTGTGTATAGGGAGGGTTTTTATCTAGGGGTGCACAACTTTATTGGTGAAATTATGATATCGAATCGAATTTTTTTGAATTAATGGTCTAGTTATGACTTAAAAGTTAAAAATTTGAGTTATTTGATTTTATTCGAACTCAGGTTTGAGAGTCCGGTTAATAGAACCATTGTGATTCTATTTAATTAATATATTATGTGAGAAAATTTTAAGCCCTTTTTTGTAGACCCCTCTCTCATGTTTTTATAAACTTTTCCTCCGACGTGGACTTGCATGAAAGAAAATAGCAAAATAAAGTAGTTAGAGGCAGTTCACGACCATGGACTCTTTGATACTTAAATTAATTGCAGATATAAATAATAATCTCATATAGATAGAGAGTGAGGAACGAAGGGTGGAGGTGACTTTTGAACTGTATTGGTTTGGACAAATCACAGGGAAAAGATACCTCCCTTTAGTTTTAAAAGGCTTCCACCTACTTCAACTGTCAAGGAAGGAGAAATAGAAGAAGAAGAAGAAGAAGAAGAAGAAGAAGGGGGTGAATTGGAAGTTAGTAGTGCTACTTAGGAGATAAACACCCAAGCTGCTTCCAGTTCGGATCCCAAAGAGACTTCAAAGGAGACATCTAATAGTGGATGCACTTGAAAAAGGCTTGAAGCCTGAGTTCCCTTTTCACTTTCCCCTATTGTAAGTTTTCTTTTCTTAAAGGAGATCTTCATGAGATGTAACTCTAAACTTCAAGTTGAAATAAAATTGATGTTTCTTTTTTGTTGAGATTGTTCCGTGATTGCTCTAATTTTTCTTTTGGTAAAAGACTTACAGTTGAACTAAATTCCATTTTGAGGAAAAAAATGCCTTATGAAATTACTTTTTGAAAAGTTATAACTTTTTAAGCTTAAAACTTGCGAACTGTAATGACTTTAAGGAAGGCTCGACCTTCTTATGTTCGGGCCAAGGTATAACTTCTTACAAGAAAACTTTTCAAACCATAAGTATTATGATTGGGGCAAGGTACTCAACCATTTAAAATGGGATAAAGAATTGATTACGTATAAGAACTTAAAATAATCTAAAATGGCTTTACTTACTTCGTATTAAAAGGAAGTTGGTCCTTTTGTCGACCTAATCTATCTTAGTCAGGACAATTTAAAGCTTTCCTAAGCCTAACAGCTTGGTAAAGCCTAGCTTAAAGGATGGTGGAGCTCGGCTACCTTAGAAATAGGAGCAAAACTAACCATTCCTAAAAACTTGTAAAAGTCAAGACTAGTACCCTATAAAACTTGACCATGGTTTTTGAACATTAATAACTAAGCTTGAGCCAGTTGGACATTAATCCTTTTGACAATCCTTTTGAGGAACCTTTTGAAATTCCTTTTGACAGTCTAAAATTCCTTTTTCTATTACTTCATTGAATAAGTATATCTGATTAGTAATAAGAATAGCTTTACAAATTCTTTAAGCATATTAAAGTTTTAAGTGAGTTGTATTCTAAGGTCCCTTTACTGGTCTTCCCTCAAGATATGCTGACCAGTAAACCTCATTTCTGAGTACTTTTGTAACTTGAAAAGATCCTTCCTAATTAGCGCTGAACTTTCCTTCTGTTGGATCATTCCTTACTCCCAGTAGCTTTCGAAGAATATAGTCACTGAGAGTGATAATAGACCAACGTAATCATGTTGAGAATACTTTAACACTACAACTAAAAATCGTATGAAAGAGCCTGATCATCTATAAATGAGAGTGTAATTTTGAACTCAGCTTTTGCTTGATTATGGCCAGGGTTTGTCTTCTTTTTTTATATAAGCCTAATCGAAGTCAGGGCTTACCATCTTTTATGTGTGAGCCTGATTGAAGTCAGGACTTACCTTCCCTTCTAATAATCCTTTTTGATAACCTTTTTTAACAATCCTTTCTATATATGCCTAAACGTAATTAGGGCTTATCGTGGTTGAGTGATAAACTCAGCCATCAAAAAATGAGAGTGATGTCCATACATTACCCAGCAAGTGGTTCTCCTTATTGGCGGTGAATGCAAACTGCTGTGATTGATCATAGTAGATTGTGATCTGTTGTTAAGATCATTCATTAGCAAATACTCTCAATAGTACTAACAAAGGCAAAAGAAGAGAGTAAAAAAATGTCGGGTAATAAAGTTGAGTTGAGCTTTATACTATGAAAATTTTGAACGGTCATAACTTTGCACTTGGGTGTCTGATTTAGGTGTTTTTTTTTCATTTCATATATTTTTTCGAGATCTATGCTACCAAATAACTTATAGCAGCTTGAAATGGTTAGAATTATAAAATAATATCATTTTCATTGCTTTTTTAGACTTTTCTTCTTGAATATACTAACTATGACATTGCTTGACTATGAATATACATTTGAACACTAATAACCTAGCTCGGCAATACTTTTAGTATTGAATAACCTTGCTTGGGGGATATGCTTTGCTCGGGGGATAACCTTGTTTGGGGAGAAACCTTACTCAAGGGACAAGCTTTTGCTCGGGAATAGGCTTTTGTTCACGAATAGGCTTGCTCGAGAATAGCCTCTCTCAGGGGATAAGCTTGCTCAGGAATAACTTGCTCAAGGATAAGCTTTTTCATTAGAATAGGCTTTTGTTTGGGAATAGGCTTACGTAGGGAGAGGCTTGCTCGGGAGTAAGCTTTTGCTCAAGGATAGGCTTGCTCCTACTCGAGAATAGGCTTTTGCTCTTGCTTAGGAATAGGCTTTTGTTCAAAATATGATGAAATCCAGCTAATATAAATGATAAGATTTGATGAAATTCACCTTGGGATAGTTGAGAAACTTTGGTCTAGCTTAGGAAATTTAATAGAAACTGATGAAATCCAGCTCGGGGATTTAATATGACTTGTTGGAATCCTATTCAAGGATAGAACAATGTGCTTGAGAGAGAAATATAAACTTGTTGGATCCTTACTAGGAGGGAAGAAATATAGAGATGCTGGAGCCCTGTTGTGGGTGGAACATACTATTCTAGGGAGAAAATATAAACTTGCAAAGAATATAAACTTGCTTAGATAAAATAGTTTTGGCTGAGCAGCAAATAACTACCCGTGAAATAGCATCATCCTTTTAAGTTGAGCATATAAATATGAGACAGAGATGATGATTGACAATAATAAAGTGGTCTTTAGCAATCCAACAATCATCAAGTGATGCACGTATTCATACTTGTGCTCGAAAATATTTAGGATGTGGCTGTACAAAAGTATGAACACAAAATAATTATAAAAAACAAAAGTGATCCATTCACAAAGCAATAATAGACCCAGTAAATGGATATATTTAGTCTTAAACCAAATATATATAAATGGAAACAAATTTGTTTATTTTGATGAAATTCTCAATGAATGAGAATGCCCTCAATAGTAGAATAACATAGTTAGATAATGATCCTAGTTGTTAAAAATGCCCCAGTAGTGAGATAATGCTCCAACTGTAAGATAATGCCCCCAGACGATGGTAGAAGAGATGCTTTCAGCAGTAATGATAGAACAAATACTTCTTACGTTAGAATAATTACATGGGCACAAATACGTGCCCCACGGTGGGCACCAAATATGCAGGAAAATTTTAACCCTCCTCTCCGATATTTCTGTAGACCTACTTTGGTGCAGACCTACATGTAAGAAAATGGTGAAAAAAGCAGCCAAAGGTAGTCCCCAACTATAGACTCCCCAATACTTAAGTTAGCTGCAAATATAAATAATAATCTCATGTAAAGAGAAAGAGAGAGAGAGAGAGAGGAACACTTACTTCGTATAAGCATCTCATATTTATAGATATGGAATATCTGACATGGATTAGATTGATTTGACTATAGTGGTGGTAGATAAGTAGCATTAAATGCTAGCAATAATGTGAGTGTTGGGTTTGGTAAAAAAATGACTTTAGTATATATTTTGTAGATCTTGTCTCTGATATACTTGAGTGTAATAAATCTAATAATTGTATGATGTATTTATCAAATTATTTAGTCTTAATTTAACCAAAATATAACCTCCAATCAGGGTATAATTTATGGCCAAGGAAGGATATTTTTTGTACCAATATATATATATAACTTACCAAAAAAACATATATATATATATATATATATCACATATAATATGTTTAAAAAAATGTCAAAAAGTAATATTAATAAAAAGTTACTTGTTCCCCATCTCTTAAAAAAATAAAAAATAAAAAACACATAGTTACAAATAAATGTTAAAATGCTCTTATTTTAAGATTTACAAGGGCATTGTTTGATGTAGTTGACAATGCTCAACTACTAAATTTGAGGAAATGGATTTCTATAACAAGATCAATAATGTCCTTAATCCTCAGAATATAAAATTTTTTATTAATAAATTATTTCCCGTAAAACCGTCAAATTAAGTCAAACTAAATAAAAATTAGTGATTTGGTTTAATTTTTTTTTAATGGTTTGCCTACAATTTCAAAATCTTCTAAATCAATAATTTGCAAGTTCAATTTCAATATTGGTATTAAATCTAGTGCACCTTAATATTTTTTAATAAGATTAACTAGACTTTGTTTAGTGTCAAAAAATAAATAAATAAATAGCAATGAGTAGGATTGTTAAACCAGCCCAAAGCCCACTTATTGTTGTTTTTATTTTTTTTTCTTTTTTGACAATTAGAAGAACATCAAATTTATTATTTTAGGGAATTGTACCAAAATATTTTTTCAAAAAAGTGTGTCAAAATGATATGTTAATGACACTTGTACAATAGAAGTGCATCTTAATGATTTTGTTATTTAAAATAATTAATCTACAAATAAGTTACACCATTCTAGTCCATTATGATTAAAAATATAGGGGAAAAGAAAGAAAAATTATGCTCACATACACTATTCATTATTTTGGGGACATTTATTGTCATGCCCCGGGTTTCACAACCCGAGTATGTGAACAAAAGAACACACATTACAACATTTAATAACTTTCCCAGTCCCACATCAGAGCCATACACACACTATGGAGTAAGGAATATAAAAATAAATGAAATTTAACTTTAAAATAATTAAATACCTTAGTCAAAACTGACTAGGCAACAAAGCTCCAAAACTAATCTAAACAATCTCTCAAAGCTAGATAAAATAATTAATAATAACCTCACAAACAGAGCCTTATTACAATTCACAAAAAAACTATTCTCTAAAGAAAATTCTAATGTAATTAAATAAGAACAAATAAATAAATTCCTAATTTCCAAGGTGAGTAGGTCCTACACGTGACTCAAATTCATTACCTGCATCACAAGCTGTAAGGGGTTTAGCACTAATATCACGTGTGCTCGAAACCTTAATAGTAGTATAAATGCAATATGCTCTAACATACTACTAAGTGAAACAATTATACAAAAGTAGCATTTTCAAACAAGAAATTAAGTTTATTTATTAATCTATATTCGTTACAATTTAATTGTGTTTCAGCACCACACAACAAATCAAAGAAAAACAGGTTAATTTCAAGGTACTGCTGCTTGGTTGTCTCACAGAAACAAGACTCAACCAATATACATCATTCATTGATGTCTGCTTGGTTGTCCCGTTAAAATAGGACCCAACCAATATACACCATCTTTCGGTGTCTGCTTCCTAGGCCGAAGCCTTAGGAATATAATATGACACCCTTAGGCATTTGCATCGTTCGTAGGTTACTAGCCTACTGGACTCAATTACCACCCCCGCGCGGGTTTTGGGACTCTCAACCCTTGGGTACGTATACCCGATATTTCAGCACCTCTCAACCCAAACAAAACACAAAATTTAGATTTTTCATTAGGTGCACGTTAAATAAATTTTCCTTCATTAAATATATTTTTGACCTTATTAATTGTCAATTCACTAACACATTAAATAAAACAGAATTTAATCTCACTAAGCAAAGACCTTACGGTTAATATCCACGCCGCCTATATACCAATTTAATATATCAAGAATCACTCACATGTCCGAGGATTAATAAAAAATAAATAAATAAATAAATAAATAAATCCATTAGAGATAATTTTTCAATTAAGTCACCTGGTAATCGTTACCTCACAATAGATCACATATTTATATAAATATATATATGTATTACAATGACGTGGCAAATTCACGTCCAAAAGTTTTAAAAGGAAAAAGAATTTCATACATCAATTAAAACCCACAATGTAAGGAGTACTCAGGATATGTACATATGCATGTATATAAAGGTGCACTAACATCATGAATTTTCACCTGGAGGCTATCAATTAATGAATTAATGCCTAGCAAACGTTTTGTAGAAACCATGTAAAAGCAATGTAATGATTGCACTCAATCAACATCAA
The DNA here is from genome assembly GCA_019916065.1 of Vitellaria paradoxa. Taxonomy (NCBI): domain Eukaryota; kingdom Viridiplantae; phylum Streptophyta; class Magnoliopsida; order Ericales; family Sapotaceae; genus Vitellaria; species Vitellaria paradoxa. The sequence goes on from CM034241.1 coordinate 12,548,493, forward strand.
ACATAAAAGCTACTTTATGATAATTGTTTATATATATATAATTAATTAATTAATTTACTATAAAACAATCTAATTCAATGTCCCTGTGCCGTCCACCTCCAATATGCCGTCCATCTCCAAATATATATATATATTATAAAAGAAATCAATTCAACTAATACCCTGTATCCAGAAGAATTGATTGATTTAGGAGTTTATATATATATATATATATATATCACATGTATCTTTTAATCATAAAGGGTTCAAACTAAGACTTTTCCCAACTTAGTCGCAAAAATCAACAGTCAATCAATTATTAAACATTCACAAACACACATATATATAAATAAAATTAGGTTTCGCCCCTTACCTCTGTAGTCACGGAAGAAAAATCTGATGAAAAACGGAGTTGTCGTTTCTTCTTCTTCTCTTCCTCTCTCTCTCTATCTTTTCTAGGGTTTTTTTTTATCAAAATAATTATAGCATTAGATATATAAAATAGCAGAATTTTATCTTTAACAAATTTAATTAATTTCCTACTCCCCATAGGATTAGGAAAATTGCACAATTCTCTCTAAAATTAAAAATCTTTTCAAATATAACCAAAAATTAATCTTTTTAAATATAATTAAAAATAACAAAAATTTCAAATTATTAAATTTAAATAGCAAACTAAATTTATCAAATAAAAATATCCAAATTAAATAAGAAAAATCTGGGTTATTACATTTATAGTTTTGAAAAAGGTTAAAAAAAATCAAAAGTTAGTATTAAAGTGACATAAAAGTGACATATAATAAAAAAATTTTTAAAAAATTTGGGACTCCAAATAGAGCCTTTATACCAGAATGAGGCAATTGGACTAAAATTTTATAGTTTTTTAAAAGAATTTGGGACTCCAAATAGAGCCTTTATACCAGAATGAGGCAATTGGACTAACTTCTCTTTCAATTTTTGTTTTCATACATTAAAATCTTACAAATGTATGTTAAAACAAAAAAAAAAAGTGGTTTGTTAGGTGACGTGCCATAGCACATATTTTTTTATTTTTCTCTTATATTTTTTATATTTTTTTGGTGTAAGTGCAATCAAATGTAATTTGCAAAAAATTGTAAAAAAAATGCACTTTTCTTAGACTTAAATACAAATTATGGCACATGTAACATCTAGTAAGCAAACCTTACGGTTAGCTCAACTGGTAAAATTTAGGTTTACTCTCCAGTGGTCACTAATTTTAGTCTCCTCAGAGTAACTGAGTTTTTACCCGATTCTTAACTTCAGGACCCATAGAAATTAGTCGAGGTGCACAAAAGTTAGTTCAGACACCCTGAGTCATAAAAAAATCCTGCAAATGGACCAACAACCACGTTTTTATATTAATTATATAATATAAGTAAATAAAGTAAATTAATTTTATAACTCTTGTCAAACCAATAAACCATGAATCGACATATTTATTGGTTTAATGTGCTTTTTAGTTTTGATAATGATGCATGAAAAAGTTACTTCATTTTCTCTCCCTTTACCCTTTAATTCTGAATGTAAAAACTCTCATTTATATACTTAATGGATATGTAATCATTTTTCAGAGATCTAGGTCAAGTCATAATGCACAATAATGGGCAAAGGTTTATTTATAATAGTAATAGTAATAACATTGGCACATTCAGAGCCAATTCTAATACATCCCAAATCGAATGCAAATAAGTAGAAGTTATAGAGTAACTATTACATCCATACAAAGATATAAATATTAATAAATAGTCTATAAATCAATATCCATAAATCAGGCAATTATTTAAGTAGTATGACAGTCCGATAGTCCTGCTAAGCTACCATGTGCTATTCTTCTCTTCATTCTGAATTAGAACCTGAAATGTTTATTTTTGGTTAAGCTACTAAAGCTTAGTAGTCAAACCTCTTAGGTGCTTATATGCAGTGAGAATGGTACTATACGACATAACATTGGGTCATTAGGTGATCCAATATAGTGATCATGACTAGGTGATATAACTTTTATGTAATAATTAATTTGAAAGCATAAAACAAGAAGTGAAATAAATACTATTCATGGTCATTGTCAAAATATTTCAAGTATTAATATATATATTGGAAATAGGAATGTTATAACAATTTGAAGTTTATATCGTGGTGGTAGGGATATTTATTTTAAATAGTAATTTAGATTTTGGACCCTCGAGGTCTCGTGATCAAACACATATTGGTTCAGAATTCAAGCGTACCATCAGTTGCCATATATAAATTAAAATTCTATTAAAATAATACTATATATAAATTAAAATTCTATTCTCCACTACTCCATCCTTCGGATGGTATATTTTTGGGCTCTATCTCATGCGTACCATCAGTTGCCACCCCAAAATGACTTCCCAGGCTCACTTCCAAGTGTACTATCGATGTCATCAACTGAAATATAGCCATCGTGATCGGTAATCTAACTAACCAAGTTAAATACAGAAATAATCCTAGGTATACCATAGTTCTTTCACAAGTTCTTATCTCTACCTATAGATCATTACTACTTGCCCGAGTATCCATTGCGAGAACTAAATTTCAATGATAGTGATCTCTATGATACAAAATACTAGACCAAAATTGATGTTAATATTATGTCTAGGCAATGACACAAGGTATTAGTCTTTGTATATAGAATTATTTAATTTCACATATTCTCGGATAGTACAACACTTCGATTTACCTAGTTTAACTCTCATATTTATTTATCTTATTCTAGTTTTAATTTAACCTGGAACATTATTCAAAATTAAATTTAAGAAAATAATTCACTATAAAATATTTATTTTTCATAAGATAATTAGGCGAGATCGATAGCTCAATGGGTGGGCAACCCTAATTGCAAGTCTAAGGTCATAATGTCGAATCCCATTGGTTTTGATCTCAGTTTTTGTTTAATTTCCTAAAGTATTAGGATTACAAAACAATGCCTAAAATCTAGTGTAATTTTATATTTTATAAAATAAATTTTAAAGGATCAATTATTTAACTTGAATCTAAATTTTAGATTAGATTAGTTTGAAATCCACCAAATAAAATTTTAAGTCCCATAAATTCTAGCAAACTCATATTCATAATTAAATTTTTTAGAATTTTTTTCAAAAAAATTTCAGTAAAACAATAATACTATTTTAATATTTTAAGAAGTCCAAGTGTCTCATATATTCGTCAATAATTAATTCATTCAATCGATTTTCATAATATTGGTTATGATAAAAATATAATTTTTAACATATATTAAAAAAACGAGCTATTATCTATACTTTGGCAAACTCAAGATTCAAGATTGAAAATACATAATAAATATTTACTAAATCCTTTTTGAGTCATTTCAAAGCCTAAATCATTCGATGTTAAGTTTAGTTTTTTGAATATCAAAATTATAAATTTATTCAATAAGTCAATTAATACAGATCTTAAGATAAGTATTAGGTGTTCCTGAGCAAAGTTTTACCAAACAATAATTTTTGAATATTTTATAAAAAATTGTACATAATTCCTAAATTCATGAAATTTAAGATGGAAGTTCTTTGATGTTTCAAATATTTTACATAAAAATTTTATAATTTAACTAAAAGGTTAGATAGGTCAAATTAATCTAACCACAAATAGGTTGCTTTACAGAACAAAATTCTAAACAATTAAATTTGAATATTTTTAATAAATTCAGTATAATTTCAAAACTTACGAAATTTAATTCGGTAGAAATTTAGAGTTTAATAAAATATATAGCTAGGTTAAATTAAGTAAAAATCAATCAGGTGTTGTTTTTCAAATTAACCTACACACACACACACACACATATTTACATGCAACTAACTTGCTCTATTTTTCTATTTGCCTACTAGTTTCAAGTTCAAATTGTCTCCTCACTCGTTCTATTCATTTACAAATTGTATTACAATGAAGTAGATGTATAGCTTGAACATATAAATGATAAACTATATATATATTTGAACATAAACCATAATCTAATTTCAGATGTTTATCATGTTCTTCATTCCGAACCTGATAATTGTTATAACTCAAATTAAATCGTCATGTTAGTATAAAAATACAAATTAAAAGCATAAAACATATTCCAAGAGGTTTGTCACTCTACCTTAATTAAGTTTTCGGCATCGAGTTTCACGTTACGATGAAATTTGATCTCGAAAATTGTCGAAATTGAAAATTTTCAAGCTCCTCAACACTTCTTTTCTCCTACTAATTTCACCATCAAAACATAACTAATTTTCTAAATTTTATTGTGCTCTCAACTCACCACACTTCTTTCTTTAACTTTATGCTTTCATTTGCTCCCCACAAGTCCTCAATTTGTAGGAAAAAAAAATTTGTCTTCTCTCCTAACCATCTCTGCAACTTCCATCATCTTTCACCAAAACTTTGATCAAGCTTGAGAGGTAGAGTGTGAGATTTTCATCTGACAAACATGAGAAGAATTCAAATTTTTTTGAATTTTTTGTAGTGAATCACATGGATGATTTGAATTCTCATCCTACAAGTTTGGCATGAAAATGGGTCAAGAAATAGGTTATTGGGTTTGGGTAATATCCATGGATCATAGGTTTGGGTCATATGATTTGGGTAAATAGGTTAGGACTTGCTTGTTTCCAAGAATTGAAACTTCATATCATTCCTTCTCTTAATCCCAATTGTGAAAGAAATCTTAATCTAATGTAAAAAATAAATCCTACTATAGAATTTTCATTTTAACCAATTTTTTTAAGTATGTAAAAATTTTACTTTTTACCAAATTTCTAATTAATGCCATCAATAAATAATATTAATAACATAATCAAATAAAATTTATTTATAAAAATTTAAAATTTATCAAATGTTACAATTTTACTAACAAAAGACTATAAATACTATTTATTACATTTTTATCGTTTATATATTTAATGCATATATAATCATTTTACTAACAAATGTAAAGGCTTAGAATTTTTTATATTTATTTGGAATTTATTATATCTAAATTTATATTTTTTGTTTTATCCATTTAAATTTTATTTGGATGTATGAAATATGATTTTTTAAATAAATTTGTATGACACGCATTTATATTTGCATATATGTATACGTGTGTCTGGCATATTTATGTGTTTGCATAATAGTTGTATGTGTTTCTATTGGTGGCGAGAGGAGATAATGTTTATCATGTTTGTCAATTGAAAAGTGTCGCAAGGAATTAATGCTATGGGGGAGGCCAAGGGTTGGCAGATAGAAAATTCAAACTTTAGTGCAAGATTTGGAGGTATATTCATATAGGACTTTATGAGACGCACGTATCCGTGTGAAAAAAAAAATGGGAATGTCTTGACCGTAATATTTTAAACCCTTCGCCATCATTTTTGCAGTCTTTACTTCATACTTGAGACTTCCATACACTTTGTTTTTTTACCCATTTTCTTCCTTGTTGTGTGAACTAGTAAAAAAGAAAAAAAAAAGAAAAGAGAATACTGTGCTAAGCAAAATCGTTGGGAGATATTGGCAAGAGAAGCTAGGATCGCCGTAGGGTATTTTAGAAGACCAGCTTAAGTTGGTGGTAATTTTAGAATTTTATATACATTCTTTTGACGTGTATATCTGAGGTAGGTGAGGTTTTATGTTTATAAGAGGATTTTTCTTAATCATGTATGTATGTATATAGACGTGCATACATATAGTAAAGATTAAACGTGTATCCAGGTATAATTAATGAAATCCATGATGTGTACTTGAGAAGATTATAAGAAGTTATGTGATATGATACTTTGTTAAGGCTAGTTTACTTTTTGATATACATATGCGTGTGTATATTTATTTTGATTAGAAACCTACAAAATTCATGCTTTGTGAAGGTAAATGTTTAAATGAATATATAAATAATCATGTTTTTAATGAAAGACAATCTCATGTTGTTGAGAAGAATTTATGAAGTCTATAATATGAATCTTTCTTTTTAGTTGTAAGAGGATACTATGCGATATAAATTTATGTTGAGAATATGATATTATGAGGCCATGTTTTGATTATAAGGATATAAATACAAGTATTGATATCTATATTTGCTCCATCGGAAAAATCGCCGATAAATTTTATTAAATTCCATATTCTAGTACAATCATCAAGATGATGTGTACTAGCATTCGGATGAAGTATTGAAAGGCTATTGCCGTCCGATTAATGTGTACCAATGTCTGGATGAAGTACTGAAAGGTTACTATCGTCCAAATGATATGTACTAATGTCCAGATGATAACTTGCATAACTATGCTGTCCAAACAATGGGCACCAAGATTCAAATGAAGTACACTTTTTCAGTAACTTTCTTCTTCTTTTTTTTTTTCTAATTCTAAATGTTTTCAATCAATATAATAAGTAAAAAGACCTTCTCAAATGCCTTTTTTCCTACATATGACATGAAATGATTTTCAATTGGGAGTTATGTATTTATTTATTTAAAGTGTAATCTTGTCTTTATTTGATTGGAATGCCTTCAAATACTTTTGTAATTGTTTTGAGCTAAAGAAATTTCTAAAGTTGACTGACTCTATATATTTTGAATTAATTTCATATGTGTTAACGAAAGTTTGTTTGCTTGTTAAACTTATGCATGAATCGGGCTAGGCAACATGAAACTTAGCCCTAGGGTGAAATCATTTTATAAAATTTATTGAATAAAAGGATGAACACAAGAAGGTAAATTAGGAAGAACTCTTGTGTATGATATGTTGATAATAATAAAAAGTATTATTTGAGATTGATTTTTGATATTGAGGTCGTAGGGGATATTGAAAGAGTGGGTTCTAAAGCCTAAAGGTCAAAAGTCCTAAAACCTACCATGGTGGTTTAGCATAACCAGTAGGTTAGAAGTCTACGAAATGTATATACAACTTGTACTAATGTCTATTAGTACCAAGACTGCAAGATTAGTTTGTTTGTTAAGGTAAAATGAGTTGGACTAGGATTATAGGACGAGAGCCATAAGATTGATGAGTACATTTGAGACTGGGGGACCAATTATAACTCGTGGCTTAGGCCTAGGGATTTAATAAATACATCTAGGACTGCGGGACGAATTGTACCCCACAGTTTCAACCTGCAGATTTGATGAGTACATCTAAGATTGCAAGACTAGTTGTACCCTACGACTTAGGCCTAGGGATTTATTTTGGGGTTTAATTTTTGTGGCCACAAATTAATCTTGTAGAGTACCTAACCCATAGTATGGTATTGATATATATATTGTAATGCGAATGAGATGATAAGTAATTATTTTAGCATGAGATTATGGGATCGTGACTAAGTAGCTGTTTAATTTAGAATAGTAAGATTAAATGTGAAAATCCTGGTATTATTGTGAAGTAATATAATTTTACTTAATTAGTATTGATTAAGTATTGAATACTTTTCATAATTAAGAAATATATTCTTCCATACATTATTTCTGAGCATACGCAGTTTATTGCTCAACCCCCTATAGTTGATCTTGTAGGGGGCAGATGCTTATGAAGGACCTATGAGATAAATTAGCTGATCATGATCTGCTCTGTATTAATTTATTATATATTTGAATTGTAATATGATTTAGACATTGGTTTTGGACCCGGTTCGAGGCATGTTGTTTTGTAATCCTTTTGTCGCAAGTACTATTCTTTTAAAGTATTCAAATGTTGAATACTATATTATTATTTTACCTTCACTCTGATTAGTGTTACTGTATGATTTATTGTGGTTGTTTTTTGGGTTTGTCCCCACGCCCCCGCGTTATGGATTTTTGGTGACAGCTTGGTATCAAAACTTAAGTTTTGGAATATTGGAATACCTAGGGACAGTGTGAAAATTTTGTAGTTTTAAAGTTATTTGTTTTGAAATGTGTTATACGTGACTTGATGTTTGAGTCCTTGAGATTTTGAATCTCATTATTTGCTTTTCTTATTTCTAGTTTTGTGGTACCTAGAGTTGAGCCAGTTGCTAAGGGCAGAGGATATGGGTGACCCAGAGGTTGTGGGGTTCCAGCTAGTTGTGGTCATGGCTGTGGCCGTAGAGCTTAGGCTAGTTTGAGCCATGGTGCCCTTGTTAAGGATATTCATCTGGAGTTGAATTGCGAGTAGGTGTCTAATACGGTTGCTAGTTTTGAGGCTCCGCAAGAGGTGGCTTCAGTGCCATAGCTAGAGGATGTCCAGGCTAGATAGCTTTCTATTCAAACACTAGGGGCATTTGACTCTGCCACTTTCATGCATTAGGTGGCAGTAACCACGGCAGTACTAGCTAGAGGTGGAGTATCGATGGGACCTCCACCAGCTTCTAGTCAGTTGACAAGTTTTTTTAAAGCACTTCAAGAGGATGAAGCCTTCCAGTTACAACGAAGTGTAGATTCTGATATTGTAAAGGGTTTTCTTAGCCATTGTGAGAAGATCCTCAAGGCCCTTTAGTCCCAGATGCAGTCCTAAAAATCTAGGGCTATTTTAGGGCCGAGTCGAGGGGGCCTCAGATCAATTAAATTTAAAACCTAAGAAGCCTAGGGAATTGCCTATTGAAATTAATACAAGATGGAATTCAACTTATATTTTGTTGAAAGCAACTATTAAATATCAAAGAGCAATTGATTTATTTATTTTAAATAAATAAGTTATTGGTTTAGAAACTATTTTAGACATTGATTGGGCTAATGCAATTTTTTGTAAAGATTTTTTTACATGTTTTTTATGTTGCAACTAAAATATTTTGGAGAGTTTAATTTCCTACCTCTTCTATAGTTCTTTATTAATTGGCTACTATTGATGATATTTTCAAAAAATATCTTACCCAACCGTGCTATAGTACTATGGTTATTAACATGATGGCAAATTTTAATAAATATTTTCAACCACTTCCTATATATTTTGGTTATACAACTATTTTAGACTCTAAATATAAAAAAAAAAAGATAATCTTCTTGTATTCTAAGAAATAATATATGGTCCTGAAAGTGCCAGTGAGCAATTAAATAATATTAAATAGCAATTGGAAGTTATAATGGATCGGCATGATAGTAATACTAACCATACACATGCCCAACTGACGACCACCATAGCACAATCATCTCATCCTGATTTTGGCGACACCTACCTTTGGGATCAAGCAAAATATCGATGGACGGATGCATCAACAAGTGCCTACTCATCTTTATTTGATCTGCAATGTTATTTGAGTACATCTCCAATACAAAATGAAAATGACTTCAATCTTTTAGACTGGTGGAAGGGACAATAATCTAAGTTTCTAATCCTTTCAGCTTTTGCTCATGATATCCTCGTATTTCAAGCTTCTACCGCAGCATTAGAACAAGCATTTAGTGTAAGTATGCTCATTATTATTGACGGCAGGAGTCAACTGGTCCCAAATACAGTAAAGGCCTTAATGTATTTGTGAGATTGGTATCTGGTCGACAAAAGAAATCAACAAGCCAAACAAAAAAAGAAACTTGTTCTTGACATTGAACAATGTATTTGGCTGAAGTAGAAGAACATAGTAGTAATGATTGAGAATGATGTATAGATAGAGTAATTTTTGTAAATAATAGTCGGGCTTATAGGTGCCAACCTAGTTGGGATGTGTAAGACTTGAAGTGATGCATTTATATACTTACTCTATCTTTTTTTAATTTATAAGTCTACATTTGTAAATTTATAATGCAAATTTAATTGTTTATTTTTAATAAATTTTAATTTTTATCAATGACTGTTTTAAAATGTTTGTATGAATTTTATTTGTATTTTATTTAATTTAAAAAAGTATTAAAAATATTAAAAGATTCTTCCGGGTCAGCTAGGGCAGCTCAGGGGCAAGCATTGGTGACCCTGGCCTGACTTGATCTAACACGACCTTAAGAGGGGAAGGGTCAACAGGGGCATACTGGCTCCCAGGTCTACGGACGGGTCAAGTCGAGTCTGTTCCTTTTACACTACTAGTGTATCCCACGACTTTATCTTGGAGATTTGATGAGCACAACTAAGACTGCAGGACTAGATTTGATGAGCACAAAATTGTTTACTGCTAGAATGACATTGATCTTCCCACCTATTCCTTGGGCTGCTACTTTTTCCATCAAACTTGGCACAATATGAATCAGCATATTGTGGAAGAAGAAAAACACTCCTATCAATTGATACATATGTCAAAAAAAAAGGGAAAAATTTACCTTTCTTGAAATCAGGGCTAATTATTTTAGCGAAAATGAGGAAAATAGTGAGCAATGTAAGTTTCACTTGAACATCCACTTCTCGATGAAGGAAAGCTACATTATACTTATATTTTTCACCAAATTTAAGCTACATTTGGTTAGATATCACGGCGCAGAACTTACCCTTACTCACCCCTTTCGTCTGGGAGTCAACTTAGTTTCTTTGGGAGATTTGTGCTCCTTCACGATTCAATTTGTATTTAACTCCTCTTAGATGCTTTAATAATTGAGTGGAATGGAAAAAAAAAAGGATCTAGGTAGCCAATCTCGATGTGTGAATATTAATGGCCAACAACCCAATTTAAACTAATATTCCAACAACCCAGTTTAATCATCAATATTCAGCAAAATTATAGAAAATTGCCCCAAAAGGGGTTTAAACGAGGTTTTTTGGCCCCAAACCTTGGACCGAACCACCATAGGTGGTAGGTCCCACATAGAGTTCATCAAGAGCTTTCCGGAAAGGGGTAATAGACCCCATAACTTTTCTCGGATCAAAAGTTATGACCGTTTGAAGTTTACCCGACAAAAACAACAAAATCACACGCCAATGGCTCCAAAAGGCTTATTAGATTCACATGCCAAGGCCCCCGGACCTCCCTTTCTTGCTTGTTTCACTTTGCTCTAACTGCACTCTTGAATTCCTAATGAGTTTCCTTACTTATTTTTCTTTGCCTTTTTCTTCTTTTCACATCAAAAATTGGTGACTGCTAATTAATTTAGCTTGGTAATGTCTTTAAGTGAATTCATAATCCATCATAAGTTCAACAAAAGAAAGAATAGTCTAGTGTGCTAGCAAGTAAGAAAGCAGTCGACCAAACCAACCTCAATATAATTTAGAAAACAAAAGGGATTGCCACGAGAGACAGTCATATGATAAACACATGATGTTAAGATTACTACAACTAAGACATTCCTAAGATGTATCTATACTTCCACTTTGTTGCTAATTTAGCCTATCTTTTGGAAGAATCATGTAAAATGGTAGTAAGTTTTCTTTCTATACTTCTATAAAATGATGGGAGTTTGTTTTCTGGTTGCACCATGAATAGAATTGTCAATATTGAATAAAATGGTTAGGTGGTATCAAGAGATTTCTTTATATGTATATATATAAATATTTTTGTGGTGTTCATTAATTTGTATTGGGCGTAATTTGTAGAGTTTGATATACTTATTAACAGTAATGTATAAACCATAATTTAAAATTATGCCATGAGTAAATGGGATTATTATTATTCATTACAATTTTTCATTTATCAGTTACGACTATCACCTTACTATTTTTTTTTTTCATATATTTTTTTTCATTCTTCATTTTCTTCTTTATGCTATGTTTGTAGGAAATTAAGGATGTTAGATAAGGAATGGATTGAACTCGATAATAGAGCAAGTACAATGTATGTTGAGGGAGTTGATAAATTTCTTGATTTTGCATTTAGTCAACCTGGGGTTAGCGATAGAATTCATTGTCCATGTAATAATTGTCGGAATACTGCCTATAAGTATCGACGTGATGTGAGATTTCACTTGTTTAAGAAGGGATTTGTTAGAAGTTACAAAACATGGATATTTCATGGCGGAAAACTTGGAGAAAGTTCAAATACATCCAATATTGTTCACAACAACAATATGAAAAATTTGAATCATAATGATATGATTAGAATGGTTTATGACAAATTTGGTTTTGTCGATACAAGTGTCCAAGAAGTTGAAGGAAATGCTCAAGAAGAGCCAAACGAAGAAACAAAAAAAATTTATAGGTTGCTTGAAGATGCTAATGTTGATTTATACCCCAACTACAAGTTGTCTAAGCTTTCCTTTATCGTCAAATTGCTACACATGAAATGTCTTAACAACCTTAATGACACGGCAATGAATGATATGTTGAGTTTGCATAAATAGTCTCTTCTAGAAAATGCCTTGATCCCAGATTCTTATTATCAAGCAAGGAAGACTATTTGGGATTTAGGTCTTGATTATGTAAAAATACATACTTGCAATAATGATTGCATTTTGTAATGGAGAGAGCATGAATTTGCACAATCATGTCCTATATGTGGGCTTTCTTGCTGGAAAGATGATATCAAGCGTAATAAAATTTCCTACAAGGTTTTATGCCATTTCCCCTTAAAACCAAGACTTCAATGGTTGTTTCTCTCAAAAGATGTTGCTAAGGAAATGAGGTGGCATAAGGAGAAGCGGGTAGATGATGGTAAAATAAGATATCCTACAGACTCAATGGCTTGGAAATCATTTGATGAGCAGCACAAGTTATGTGCTTCAAATCCGAGAAATGTAAGGTTAGGTCTAGCTAGTGACGGGTTCAACCCTTATGGTAATATGAGCACCTCATATAGTATATGGCCAGTGATACTAGTTCCATATAATTTACCACCTTGGTTATGCATAAAGCATCCGTACTTCATGATGACGCTGCTTATTCTAGGACCTAAGTCACCTGAAAATGATATGGACGTATATTTGCAGCCGCTAATAGAAGAGTTAAAAGAGCTATGGGAAGATGGAATAAATTCATATGACGCATTCACACAACAAAATTTCAAGTTACATGCTGCAGTTTTGTGGACAATTAGTGATTTTCCAGCATATGGCAACTTATCAGGATGGTCGACGAAAGGGAAGCTAGCTTGCCCATGCTGCCATAAACATACTTGTTCTACCTCTTTACGAAACAAGTTACGTTACATGGATCATCGTCGTTTCTTGCCAATAAATCACACTTGGCAAAAAAATGAAAGGTCATTCAATGGAAAAGTTGAGGTCGACTTCTGCCAATTTTGTTAACGGGGGACGATATTCTTGATCAGTTGCATTCTTTTAATAATGTTACATTTGGGAAGGCTAGAAAGAGAAAGAAAAATGAGTTAAATATTGTCTACAATTGGAAAAAGAAGAGCATCTTCTTCGAATTGCCTTATTGGAAAACTCTCTTATTGCGGCACAACCTTAATGTTATGCATATTGAAAGAAATGTGTCTGATAATATACTAAACACAATAATGAATATAAAGGGGAAGACTAAAGACACTTTGAAGAGTCGTTATGATTTAGTGGACAAGAAAATCAGGCAAAATCTCTATCCTCAGGTGGTCGGCAATAAAGTATTAATTCCAACTACATGCTGCGCACTATCCCAACTGAGAAGGAGATCGTTTGTAAATTTTTGGCAAGCTTAAAAGTTCCTAATGGTTTCTCGTCAAACATATCTCGATGTGTGAATATTAATGGAAAACAAGTATCAGGTTTGAAGTGTCATGATCACCATATTTTTTTACAACTAATACTTCCACTTGCAATACGTGGACTATTACCTAAGAATGTATGTGAGCCACTAATTGAAATGAGCAAATTTTTCAAAAGCTTGTGCTCAAAGACACTAGTAAGTGATGACTTAGATATACTTGAATCACAAATTGTGATCACACTATGTAAGCTTGAGACAATTTTTCCACCAGCTTTCTTTGACATTATGCTTCACTTACCAATTCACTTGGCAAGAGAAGCTAAGATTGCTAGACCAGTACAATATCGTTGGATGTATCCAATTGAGAGGTATGATTTGATCCCACAATATTTACCCAATTAAGATTTATGACTATGTCCCTTAATATTAGTGTTTTTAACTAGGTACCTATGAACACTTAAGTCTTATGTCCGCAATAAAGCTCGTCCAGAAGGATCCATTGCAGAAGGTTACATTACCAATGAATGCTTGACATTTTGTTCAAGATACTTACATGGAGATCGAACTAAATTCAATCAAGCACTGAGGAATGATGATGAACTATCTAGCCAAAACGGATTGTCTATTTTTCACAAAAACAGTTCTGCGAAATCTGCTTTCAAGCCATATCATTTTAGTAATGAGGAATTTAATCAAGCACGTGCATATGTACTTCAAAATTATGAAGAAGTTTGGCCATTCATTGAGTAAGACAAAACTAGTTTTTATGGAGTTTTTTTTTATATTAATAATATCAAGCTAATAATATTAACAGGGAACATAAGAGCGAGATCATGACACAAGCATGTATTGGAGGGACACAATAAGGAGTTTCCTAGTTGGTTTTACAAGTGTGTTGGTGTTCGTACTCTCATTATTTAAACACTCTCATTAGTTGTAAAAATGATGGTATAATATTTATTAATATGGTTCATGATCATTTATTGAATGACAGATTTCAAAACTACGAGCAGAAGGACGTGCAAGTGAGGACCTTTTAAATTGATCAATTGGTCCAATGAGAGTCGCTCATCAATATTCAACATATATTGTGAATGGTTTTAGATTCCATACAAAAGACCGCTCAATTGGAAAGAAAACTCAAAACAGTGGTGTTCTTGTTAAAGGAGATGATACATCTCCGGAAAGAGAATATTATGGTGTTTTGGAATCCATTTTTGAGTTGTCATATGCAAGAGGTAATAAGGTCACTATTTTCAAGTGTCGTTGGTGGGACATGGCCTAAGTTGGAAGGGGTATAAGGTTGATAATTACGGGTACACAAGTGTGAATGTTCATGGAAGTCTTAGTAGTAATGAACAATTTGTACTGGCATCTCAAGCACAGCAAGTATTTTATGTAGAAGATCTTGCAAATAATGATTGGCTTGTTGTGGTTAAAACAAATCCCCATGATCTTTACAATATGCCATTAGATGATGGACAAAACGTAGATGAGAGTGATATAGATTCTTTAGTAGATGGAGATGATGCTTACCAAAAAGAAGAGATCGAAAGAGCATTTTCTATGACTCCATTTTTAGAGAATGATGACATCACAATCATGTTTACCCGAGATGATATTGAGCCTGACTTTCTTCCTGCCGCTGTAGTGAATGTGACAAGAAATGCAACATCTACAAATTTTACTGATGATGATGATGATGTAGATAAGGCCGACGAACATGAACCTTCATCTGACAACTACACAAATGATGATTACAATACAACATGAAGCAGAATTCTAATGTTTAACTATTTAGTTATTTATTCTTTTATTTTTGGCCCCTCGTGATCTATGTAAAAAGAGTATTTCTAAATTATTTTATCTTATCATTATGATATTTACCATCAACTGTGTTAGATGCAAGTATTATGCATACTATTATTTATCTTTATTTATTTATTATTTTTTGCTTTTCCCAAATCACTTTGTTGACATGCCCATATCATATTGTATTCTATGCAAATGGACTATTAAGAATCAAAACATTGCTATAAAATGAGACTTCCTTCCCATGTTCTTAATGGAGGTACTTAGACGCTTTCCCTATTGTGATTGCAATTCCATGCTTCGCGGTTTTATTCACCTGGGAGGTTGTTGCTTTTTTTACTATACTTGTGTGACTGATTTGGGATGTTCTTTTAATGGTGGCACTTATGTTTTTGCTATGTTAGAATGTGAGATCCCCCGTTAATGCTTGGTCACAATTTGCTGAGATAGTTCTTGTTTATTGGGGGGCTTGCTCAGCGATGCCATTGATGTAATATTTTATTTCCTTAAGGCTATAATGTGCAGTTTTTTTTTTTTATAGTGCACTATCCTTTTATAATGTGCAATTTTTTATACTGCACAATTTTTATAATGTGGTTATAATGTGCAGTTTTTTTTTTTTTATAATGTGCAGTTTTTGATAATGTGCAGTTTTTTTTTTTTATATTGTGCAGTTTTTTTATAATGTGCTGTTTTTTTTATATTGTGCAGTTTTTTTATACTGCACAATTTTTTAGATGGTTATAATGCGCAGTTTTTTTCAGTACTTTTTGCACAGTTTTTTTAATTCTGTGCAGATTTTTACTATATTTCTATGCAGTTTGTTTTTGTGTTCTATGCTGATTTTTTTGTAACTTTTGTGCAGTTTTTTGCTGTAATTTTATGTGCTTTACTTGATTATGAACTATTCGGTTATGTTTCATTTTTTAATTTTTTAGTTTGTTTATAAACTAATATTTAGTTGTAACAGAATATGGTTGCGCGTGACAAAATTGGCGGATGCAGAAGTGGACGAGGAAATAGCAAGCGAATGTTTACATATGAGGTAACCTCACCCACACATAATATACGATCGCCACAGTCCTAGTCACACCAAAGGAGAAATGTACAAAATGCGATCCAACGTCAACAAGAGCCACTAGAGACAAGATTACAACCACAACAAAGGAGAAATGTTGGGACTCCAATTCAGACAGCAGAGCCACATTTAGAGACACAACCCCAACAGTCTAGTCATCATAGCAGTGCAGGTAATTCTAAATGATATAACTTTGTTTTCGTACTCTACTAGATTTTCCTTTATTGAGATATAAAGGCACTATTTTTTATAACATAAAATTGTGTTATAACATTTATTTTTACAGCCTCTTGTACTGAACCAAAAAAACATGTCAGAGGGAAATATAAATGTATGAAGGTTGATACGAAGACTAGAAATGAAAAGTTAGAAGTATACATTCCTGATGACATATTAAGGGCTGTGAGAGATAATGCAAGAGACGTTGTCAATTACTGTGGCTACATTGTTCGAAATGTTGCTCCATTATTTGTTAAAAAGAAAATAGTGAGAAAGAAATGGTAAAAGTATATGCAAGCTAGGGTGATGTTGTAAACACTACGGGCGAGCAAATGTGGATCCAAGTGAAGGTAATAAATTCATAAACCTTTAAAATTAAAAAAAGAATTGATTATTTACTATTTCACTTTTACTTTAAATTTTTGAATAATTTTAGGTTCTCCTATGCTAGGAAAAATTTAACGTTCCATTTGGACATGAAAACAGATTTCATGGGTTTGTACTAAGTACTTTGAAATGCCTGTATCGATATTGGAAGAGTCAGTTGTAACAGATATATAAGAAGTTTAAAACAGATGAGGAGATGTTGGCTAACATTCCTACAGATGTAAATTTTGAAGATTGGGAGCTCTTAATTCAACACTTTGGATCAGACAAATTTCAGGTTTTAATGAAAAACAATTGAAATTTAACATGGTATTGTCATTAATTTAGAACTAGACTATTTGATGACGTATGCGTGACATTTAAATGTTTACATTACAGAAAGTGAGCAAAAGAAACATAGCAAATAGATCTAAGCTAGTGACTAAGCATACTTGTGGTGCAAGGTCTTTTGCTGAAGTTGAAGAGTCAACGGTAATTTTTTTATCTTAATTTCCTTTGAATTTATTAAATACAGTTAGAATTTTTAATTATATATTATCATGTGAACCTGATAATGGCTTACTACTTAACATGATTAATTTTTATTTTTTTATTATTTTTGTTTTTTTGAAAAGAGATCCACTCACTAGAGATAAAGCACCGCCAGATGAAGTTTGGCTACTCCAACACACTAAGAAGGATAAAAAAGGAAATTTACAATGGTCTGATCCGAAATCTA
This sequence comes from Vitellaria paradoxa, assembly GCA_019916065.1. NCBI lineage: Eukaryota > Viridiplantae > Streptophyta > Magnoliopsida > Ericales > Sapotaceae > Vitellaria > Vitellaria paradoxa. Next base: position 12,566,146 of record CM034241.1, read on the forward strand.
GAGAAGTTCATGAAAGAATAAATGAATAATATTACACTTTACTTAATTTTGTGTCTAGTGTTAGATTTTGATATTGTTGAACTAACTTTATAGTAATTATAATGTAGGAAAAGCTTCTTGATCTTGTCACGCAACAACTAGAAGACCAAGAATCTCAGGTGACCCATGACGAGATGTTGTTGCAAGTTCTTGGTGACAAGCCTAGTTATTTTCGTGGAAAAGGTACAGGAAAAAAAGCACCAAGTAAGAGGGGGAGGTTCCAAGATAATATACAAGAAGAAGTACAAAGGGTTGTGGAGTCGGCTAAGGAAAAAATAATTGCTGACATACGTGCTGATGTTGAAAATATTAGAGGGGAGATGAGAGCTAATGCCAATGAGGATATACATGCTGAGCTTATAGTTGAACTTAGACTGCAGATAGAAGAACAACTCAAGGTAGATATTCGAGCTCAAATGCAAAGTGAATTCAATGTAATGTTTCAAGAACGAATGGCAGCCTTTTTTAGCTCCATGTCCTAATCAAGACCATCACATTCCGTAGACTCAAATAGGGTAAGAGTTAATTCTACTTTTCTGTTTTCTAATCTGAAAAAATTATAATTTCACTTACGTTAGAATTAAGCATGCTAAATATAAAACATTCTGGATACTAATTTTTCCTTTTGTATGTTAATTTTTTTTTTACAAGATACTTGATGATATTGACTGTTTGGGGTGCTTCTGGCAACTTTAGGATATTTAGATACAATTTTTTTCTCTTATGCCTTAACCATTAATTGTAGTACACTAAAGACAAATACATCAGAATACTGTAAAATTTTTTATTGAATATTATTATGACAAATTTATGGATTAGAGACTTCTAAATTTTTACGTAACATATGCATTTTATTTACTTAAATTTCTTTGTTGAAAGTTATTTACTAGCTATAGGTAACTTTAAATGTGAAAATTTTAAATTATGAAATTTAAATGTAAAATTACAAATTACTTATAATGATAGGTAAAGAAAATTGTCACAAAAAAATAAAAAATAAAAAACATAAAACATAAAAAAATGATAAAGTGACGACAAAATAGTTGTCACAAAAAACATAATATTTGTGACAACAAAATCATCCGTCACTATTATATAATTTAGTAACAAGATATAATGGTGTCACTAATAATGTTTTCTGTGATAATGCAATCACTTGTAACTGTTACACACTTTTAGTAACAAAATATATCGTCACCATAAGAATAATTTTTTTAATTTTGAAAAAATAGAAAAAATCTATAGTGACAACTTTATAGGATTTTATGAAAAAATTTTGCGTCAGTAAATATATCAATTAGTGACGGGTTTAGTCGTCACAAAAAATAATCCTTTTGTGACGAAATGTGCTTGTCACTAAAAGATAAGTTTTAGTGACAACAACAAATTGTCATCACATTAGGTTTCAGCAACAGGACTATAAGCAACAACATTTAGTCGTCATTAAAAGGTTTTTGTGACAAAGGTCATACTTTCAATGACAACTTTTGTTGTTACTACAAGCACAATTTCTTGTAGTGTTAGCACACACACACTCTAATGCATAGGCAGACTTCTCACTACACTTACACACATGAGCTAGGCTCAGGTGTCTTGCATTTCGTACATCATTTGCATGTATGGTTTGTATGCAATGATAATTATAAATCGGGATATTATATTGTGAGATCACGACTGCAAATAGTGGAAAAGGACTCTGGATATCCCTAGATATCCAAGCATAACGGTTTTTCATACGTAGCTGAACCCTTGAACCCACTTTCTCTGATTACATAAAGTGGTCAAGGGTCATCAAATAGGGCCATTTATCATGATTTCAAAAACATAAATCAATACACTTTTAAACTTAATAAAAACTCGGGTTTCCTGACACACCCATTTTGAAAGTGTTGAGTGGTGATTCCTAGTCTGTAATTAAGGCCTTGTTTCAAAACAAAACTATATTTTTTAATCATTTGAATGATCTCAGATACACCAAGTCGTAATAAAGACTCACGACCTGCGCCGTTTAGTTCGACATACAGATCCAGTCACTACATATTTAGAGGAAAAAAAAAAACACACTCAGCATATAATTTGCAATTTTAAAAAAATAGACATAAACTTGAATGGCCTGAAGGAGTGTCCTTTTGGTTGAAAGGGGGGTTTACATGACTATTTATATTCCAAAAATGGGATTTATAACATGATTTACTTCTACAAAGTTATGAGAATTTTAAGGAATTCATTAAAAAAATAGAGCACATGCAAAGGGATAATAGACAAGCAAAAAGAATGATGGCCAAGCAAACAACATAAAAAATATTGAAAGTTAACAATAATTAGACCAAACACAAAGGAATAATTAGTTAGCTATGCAACTCAAGAAAGCTCTGTTGAATGAATAACCTTATTTTCTTAGCATTTTTGTGGTTTGGACTGCAAAAATTTTTAAACTAATTTACAAAAGATCTCATCTCAATCCATCATGAGAAAGTCACAAAAAATATGGCCTTATTTTATATTTTACAACCATGAAAAAACATGAGTTTGATGAGGGTTCTATTCATATTCTATAACTTTCCTAATATTCCTTGAAGATGGTCTTACTGCAAGAAACTCAACAAATATATCACACTTTGTATTATAACAACAAATTATTGGTATTTTGTGTATGGACGTAACACATACAAGCATACTGGACAAAGACACAAAATATATATATATATATAGAGTAAAATTAAAATTGGCTAAATGGAATTCATTAGTAAATTTTCTTTGTTGATCACTTCTAATATTGACTTTGTATTATAACATCAAATTGTTGGTACCTTGTGTATGTACCACATATATAAGCACACTAGACCGAGACTACATATATATATTTATATAAATAATAAAATTAAAATTGGATAAAATGGAATTCATTAGTCAATTTTCTTTATTGATCACTTCCATTTTCCTTCGTAAGTTTCTTTTTTTTTTTTTCTTACTATTTATATTATATAGCTAAACAAAGTAAAAAAAAAAAAAAAGATAGAAAATAAATCACACACATTGTAAAACTATTAAAGTTAAAAAATTACTTGGGAATGGTAATAGAGGGTTAAATTAAAAAAATAAGTTATAATTGCTCAACAGTGAGCATGGCAAACAACTAAATGCCTTTTAAGAAAAATGAAACATAAATAATTAACAAGCAATCATATTAGTTCCAACAATAAATATTAGATGCATTTGCTTTAGAATACCATGCCTAACTATTTCACTCTATTACAATGTATGAATAAATGATAACCGATTAAGTATCTTGAAATGTTTGTTAATTTTATGAAATAATCAGAGTCTCGTTTCAGTAGGCATAAACCTTTGTATAGTTTGCTTGTAAAAGATAAATAAATGAATAAACTTGTATAGTTCACTTGTATATCTTTATTATTTGGTAAATTGAATAAACTCATAGCCAAATTGAATAAACTCTTTATTTCAAAATTGAATAAACTCTTCAATTATGAATAAACTCTTCAACAGAAAGATGCATCAAAACATCAAACATCTAAAAATGATCAAACATGTCCGCTATACCTCCGAAATATCCTAATTCAATTCCTCATGAAAGATATTTGAATCTCCAAATCTAAAAATCAATAAACCTCACAATTAATGCCTTTTTCTAAGGAAAGAGTTTAAAGGTTGCACATATGATGAATAATCTATCAAATTAAGGAAAAAAAAAGATTCATTTTGCTAGGAAGGGGAAGATGTCATATTTGATTCCAAGCTTTTTTACAGAGTCCATCATTAAAATTGGATGGACTTCTCCTAAGAAACATAAACACTCCATTTGGAAACATTTAACTATTAGAATTGATTTCATTTTAAAATAAAAAGTTGATTTAATTTGATTTGATTTGATTTGATAAATAAAATTTTGTGTTTGGAACATATTTTGAATTTAAGAATTGAATTGATTTAATTTAAGTGAAATCCCAAGTTTGACCTTGTGAATAGAAAGTAAAATATATATATATATATATATATGATAAATATGATATAAGAGAATGAATTTATTCACTTACTTAAATTACTTAGAAAAATAATGAATTCTCATCAAATCCTATTATTTTGGATTGGATTTCAAACTCTATAGAAATTCCAAAAATTTTTTTTTTTTGAAAGGTAAAAGTAATATATTAATCAAAAAATTAGAAGTTCATGTACAAATACACAGGGGCATACCCCTGGACAAATCAATCACCAATCACTCCTACAAATATGAGCATGAAAAACCCCAAGTGAAAAAATAGCAAACAAAAACTCGGGTAATATCCCAACTCTCAACATCAATGCACTCTCTGACATAGAATCAAGAGAAACACCAACAAACTATTCAATAATAGATTGAGGAAGATTCCACTGGTGAAGAAGAAGGCAATTCTGATTCGTTTTTGGAAACCCCGAACAATCTATAAGCTGCAACCTTACCAAATCCTTGATGGAACTAAGGAGGGTCACCTCATCTTGGAACTGCTGTTCATATTGTCTCCTATTTCTTTCCCGCCAAATCACGTAAACCAAAAATTCTAAAATTTAAGTTATAAAATAAAATCAAATCCAACTCATAAAATTTTATTTTAGTTTCAAACATAATAATTGATGAGAATTGATAAGAATTCTTATTAAATGAAATCAAATCCCATCAAATTCATCATTCCAAACGAAGTGAAAAAGATTTCATGGTGAAAATCCCAGTGTTTGTATAAGTCCATATGAATTTGTCTAACTATTAATGCAAGCCTATAAATATTACAAATTAGCTAGGGGTGGATTACAAATTTTATTCCACTAATAGCACAAACAAGTACACTTTTACATTAAAATTATATTATAAAACAGTTATATTAATTGATGAGTAGATATTGCAAACTCAAGTACATGATTCAAAGGTTTCTACATAATGTAGGGGATTGGACCTTCAACTACTTTTCCTCTACCAATGTTTGGAACAAAACCTAATTTAATTACTCATGAAAGATATACAAGTCTTGAAATCTAAAAATCAATAAACAAACAGAAATAGATAGACAAAGTAATTGGGTATCACCTGCTATAAGAATATGGAAATTGACTTTTATCTCTCTGCCTTCTCTTGCTATACCTGTGCCCCGTCAACGAAGGCAATCGATAATATCTTCATCTATATGATAGCAATCTCAATAAATCTTTATCCTTCGCCATTTATCTGCCACCACCACGATTGATTACTCAACACAAACAATATCTCCTGCAAATCAAAGACCATATTAGGATCCCTCTATTTCCATTGATTAACAGTCCCTAAAAATTTTTTCTGGAAAATATATTTTTTTTCATTTATGTGGAGTGTATCTTTAGAATCATTAGTTTAACTTTCTAGGAAAGATTTTTCCTAACTTATTTTGCTTATAATGGGATTTACCTCTAAATTTCACAGATCTGTATGAGACGATCTAATTCAATAAGGTGACAGAATCCAAACCCCTAAAAGGAGTCAGAAACGATAAATTAAAAGTCTGATGTTTATTATGGGTGGCAATGGAGAATTTGAAAGATTTTTTTTTTTTTTTTTTTGGTAACTAAAGGGATTTGAAAGATGAAGATGAGATTTGAGGAATTTAGAACTTCCAATAATCAAGGAACATATGAAGGTGCAAACCAACCGAGTCAAACGAATCTATAAGGCCTAGCTTCACTAGCGATCTTATGCAAAAATACGATAGGCTTAATAATTATAGAGACATATTGGGAGTGAACCATGGCAGGAGAAGAAAGTCTAAGAGCTATAGTTATAGTTACAGTTATAGAAGATGACAAGAAGCTTCAACGTTTCAAGATGAGGGATTTTGGGGACAACGAAAGGGGCTTTTAGTTTATGACAAATGGTGAAATTGAATTTGTATAAAAATAAAGGGGTATAACGGTCCAAATAAAGTTTTTCATAGATTCAAAGTTTTTATAGCAGTAATATATAAATATAGATATAAATATAAATTGGAAGACAATCCTTTCACTACTATAAGATTTACTAGATTTGAACAAATACTTTATATTAATTTTACTTATTCTTATATAGCATGCTTAGACTTTTTGGACCACTACGAATCACAGCAATTATACTTTATTTTACTACTTTATTTTAATGTGACCTAATTTGTTATTTAAATCAATTAACATTTAGTTTTTCAAAATTAAATAATTTAGGAAAAATATGGATAGCTCATATTTGGCTGACTTTGGTTTTAAGTCTATACTAATAACTGTTTATTATTAACACAATAAATATATATTACCTAAAATTAGGCTTCGGTTTAATAGTTAGAATTTTTGCACTAACATGAATCACCAATAACTTTATTTTATTTTATTTTAATATTTATTTTGGATTAACTATTTAGTTATTTAAATTTATTAAGCATTTGGACTTCAAAGTCAAACCAATTTAAGAAAATATATAACTCATGTTTACACAAATTTTGTTTATATAAATAACTGTAAATTATTAACTTACAAATAAAAATTTATTTTTTTAATACCATTGAAGATGTAAGTAATTATAAGAAGTTTAAAAATGTTATAGGAAGAAAAAAAATCACCAAACTAAGAATTTATAAATTTTAAAAACTCACCATTACCTTAGTATTTGCTTTTTTAGGGACCATTCGGAGCACAATAAATTTCTAAAAAATTTTTACAAAATTTTTTTCACTTCAAGCTAACATAAACCTCTACAAATCTCTATAAATTCCTATAAATCTTAATAATCTATATAATTCTAATAAATCTCTACAAATTCGAACAAATTTACCTAGATCTTTAAAAAATTTTGTATAAAATATCAAAATTCTCTGCCAAAATTCGTATCAAACAGCAATATTTATCTCTATCTTTTCATAGTTTCTTTATGTACTTCAAATACTAAAAGTAAATAAAATTACATTTTATCTCAATTTTTATAACTCTACCCATAATAATACAGAAGAAAAGATGATTAATAACAAATTTAGTTTATAAGATTATTAATAAAATAAAAATTTAGGGGGTATTTAGTTTACCAAACTGCACTAAAAATTATAAAAAATATTAATTTTTTTCAATCAAATTTTACCTACATATCACTTTTACCATTAATTTTTGTATTTTCCTTATATATATATTTTTCCGCTATCCAAACACTCCCCTAGAAAAGAAACGACGTAATTGCCATCCGAAGTTTGCGAAACAACCGTAGAAGTTACCGGTGTCCGCTGTTGGAAAGAACATTTCAGCTTTCTGTCACTTCAAAGGTACAACCCTCCCCTCTCTCTCTCTCTCTCTCTAAATTTTTTCATCAGATCTGCAAATTTACTCAATCACATTAGCTTTTCTCGGAAATTCTTCTTAGATTTTGTTTTGCTTCTCTTCGATCACTTGAAATTGAAGCTCAACACCGGAGTTATTTTTTTTAATTTTGTAAAAAGTTTGAAGACTCTGATTTTTATTGGCCATGTTGGTTGTTTTCTTTGTTTTATTTGTGATGAATTTCTTTATTTGATCACAATTTCGTATCTGAATTCTTGAATTTTTTTATTGTAATTTTGCAGAATCCAAACAGTAGCGAAGCTTCTGCTGGTATTTTCGATCCCCTCACCCATGAATTCCAGAAGGTTAGTTGATCCAATCTTCTTCTTCAATAGTATCTTTAATTCCTTATACTTGGCCAGCTCTTTTATCAAATTTACACAATCTATAAACTTCTGTGATGAAGGTGGAGGGGCTCGATTATGTTTAGCGGGATCTGTTTATATTTTTCACATTTAGGTTTTAGCTTCCTATTTGAGATTAAAAAGGTCTCGTGCAACTAGTGGTATGCTTCAATTCAAATAGATATTATATATATATATATATATTTTGTCTCCTATAGTTTGGACCTATAATTTTAGTTGCCAACATGAAATAATTGCATCTTAGTTATTGTTTAAATATGGGAATTTGTCTGGGTGTGTGTTTTTATTTGGGTTTTTTTTTTTTTCGGTTGGGGGAGGTGTTGTTGTAGATTTGGGATTTGACAGTTCCAGTTACATGTCAATGGTGGATGAGATTCTGTGATGTGTATGGAACTCGCAAATTTTGTTTTCTAATTGTAGTTTCTTGATTTCAGCTCATTAGGCAAAAATCAAGAGCCATAGTCCTTGCATATATGGCTGCAATCTCAAATTTTTTTTTTTTTTTTTTTTGTAAGAAAAACCTAGGCATTTTGAAATATTTAGTTGGTCTATTTTTTATACTTTCTATATGGAGTTCTATTTTTTTTTTTGGAACTATTTTGATAATATTGTACAGTTCGGAGACTTAAAAATGCTGCATCCCTTAAATTGTTGGATGAACTAGATGTATGAATTTTGCATTACTTTACTTATTACTGCATTTGGCAACCCTGTCAGATTACCGCCAATACAGTCAAGATTATTTTACTGTGTGTCCAGTGGTTTCATTCCATCTAACGTTTTTGTAATTTTGGCTTTACAATTTAACTCTTATGTTAAAGAATACTAATCACTGTGTGTCTAATGTGAATGTTAACAGCCTTTAATATGGGATTTGTTTTGTGGATTTTAGTCTTCATTGTATTATTCATCTATTATTTTACTCCTGCTAATTGAATGCTGACATAAACTTTTTGTATTCTGTTATTCTTGCTACTTTAAGCTTAGGTTTGATTTTCCATTGCATCTCCTGTTATTGGCACAGCCTAATGCTGCATTTCTGCTTTGCATTTTGATTTGGAAGTGTCACTACCTCATCTCTCTCTCTCTCTCTCTCTGTGATTCTGCTATCAACTGCTTTCTTGCTATCCATGGGTCCTATGTTGACCTGGTATCCACCCACACATGTCAAATGCATAGCCAACTATGATTGTTCAAACTTATCTTTTGTGACAATATGCATACTTTGCAAGTCTAAAAGGCTAAAAAAGTCGATTACACTCTAGAGAATTACCATGTTTGGTATGTTAAGGAATAAGGATGAGATTTATGTTTTCATGACTATATTTGGGTTTCCATTAGTGCGTCTCAGTTCCTTACGGAATGGAATTGACAATTCTGGTCTTCTAGTTGGGAACCCATAATTCCGTAAGATGCATGAACTTCAAGTTCCAGACCGAAGAGCATAATTCCTTGACTCAAGAATTGACTGTTCTATTCCTGATTTCAAAGGCGTACCAAATGTAGCTTTTACTTTATGTAGGGTACAATTATTACCCTCACACTTGTGACTTGCATTCTTTACAATTTGTAATCCACTCTCTCTGGCACTTCTAATTAATATTTTGTTAATGTAGGGACTACCGTAACAACAGAACTGCATTATTTGATGGCATTGAAGAGGGTGGTATCAGGGCCTCATCATCTTACTCTTCCCATGAGATTGATGAGCATGATAATGATAGAGCAATGGATGGGTTGCAAGATAGAGTCAATATGCTGAAGAGAGTAAGTTCTATCTTGGTCAGGAACTATGTGGTTTATGCAATTGTGGAATTATTTTTGGCAGAAGTGTATTTACTTGGTTTATTGTCACCATTCTAAAAAGTTCCCTTTGTTTTGGATGCTGAGTTCATCCTCTGTTCGATTTCTAAGAAGGTGCTTCAAAAGAGGAGATTTTAGAATCTTACAAGTATACAAGCTTGGGAAGGTCATTCTTATAAAAAGAAGACTATAAGTTTGCGATGCCCAAAAAAAATATAAATAAATAAAATAAAATTGAAGTTTGGGATGCTTTTTGAAAACCAGGCTAACGAACACCTCTACATGCACAAAACCCCTCCACATCAGCTGCATCAATTGGCCAAACCCGCCCCTTCTTGGTCTTGGAATACCCATCTTCGTCCTTTCTCCCCTGCCCTGCTTCTTTACCTCTTGAGAATTTCCAAACACAGTGGTTCAACCTCATTGTCTTCCCCAGCCTTCTGGCTCACATCTAAGCTCCTCATTACTGCATCAAAGCTTCCTGAAGATATGAAAAAATTGGAGAAGGTGGCAAAGAAATGGAGAGATGAGGAGAATAGGAAGCAATGCTCCTTGCTAGCAACCCTCCGTGCTTCTCATCCCCATAGAAAATTGAAGACTCCTGCATACCTGGTCTATTCAACGACTCCAAACCTAACAAGGCAATGCTTTCATGGAGAGTTACCTCTCCCTCTGTTCTTCAACGGAGTTTGCAGCTATAAAAGGCTTTCTATTAACACCCTTGGGTTGCCATGCTGAAGGATTGGAGACAGAAACCTTCAAGGCTTTAAGATGAGACTAGGGCCTATCCAAAGCAATAGACCCTTGAGAACTAGGCCCACCACTTCCTATAAATTCTGAAGCCCTTGGCCCAACCCTCCCTTTTCAATTACCTAGCTCCTCCTTTTCAATGGGCTCACTGCTCAAAGGCCTAGAAGTGTTATAAGTATGCAACCTACCAGGTACTGCTCCCCAACCTAGATCCATCTTTGGATTAATAAAAGGACCTGAACCCGGATCCGAACAAAAGGATTCATCTGGAATTGCACAGTTGTCCCCCAGTTTTCTTGCCAATTCAAAATTAGGTTCTGTACTGCTCTTGCTCCCACTCCCGCTCCCGCTCCCACCCACTCCCATTCCCACGCACCTGCTTGCTATTGGTCGCACGTACCACTGTCTTCTCCAACCTTGGCTGCCTACATCTCCCTTCTTTTTGCACAAACAACGTCAAAACAATTGAAGTTTGTACTCCAATCAAATGGGCACCTTGTACGAACCTTTCCAAAGTTTGGTGAAGCTGTTGCTGGAATTATGCTACCATTACTACTATCCCTCAATCGTGCCCATCTGAAGTGAGTTCTCTTTGTACTGTTGTCCATGTGATGAACCCTATGCACGCATCTCCAATTTCCTTTTGTACACTATTATTGCACAAGTGAATTGGCAATCCAACCAGCCTTATCCACACTCTTCTGGTTCCCACACCCTCCTCATGCAACAGCCCTATTCCTTCCATGAATCCACTTACAATTGTTCCCCTTTGAAGAATGTTTGTTGGAGATGAATATTAGCTGCAAACTTTGTTGAAGGCAAATGAAAAGAAACCGTGTTTCCCCCAACTAGTTGACCTCCACCTCTCTCAACATTCCCCACTACTTATCAACCCAGTTCGTCACCTTTCCCACCTCTAGCCTCAAGGCATTAGCTCCCCCAAATCTCCCAATCAAGCACTTGTTGAAAGCTTTGCTCCAGGCAACATCCACCACACATTCCTTTTGTTTCAGATTTTTTCTTACCATTAGTTTAACTGGTTGCCATGGCTTTATTCTGGCTACTTGGAGGGAAGTCGTCCTCACTAGTTGCGTGTCAGCACTTGGGTCACACTCTCTCAACTTCGTGGCTTGGACCGCTTGGTCCCCCTAACCTCCTCCTTCCACCATTTCTGGCATCACTGTTGGTGCTTGCTTAACTGGGAAAACACCCTAATCTCCACCATGATTCAAAGTCGTGGTTGTAGCTATCGTATCGGTCTTAGATTTTTTTTTATGCAGTCGTGTTGCATTATTAGGTGATACACAACTTTTTCCAGTTTTAAGCTTAAAAGAATTCCCCCAAAAAAATGAAAATTTTGTAAAAATTATAAATCATAAAATTAAAGTATTACATAACCAAATACATGGTAACTATTTTATTAAATCTTAGATAAACTACTTATAACATGTGAATGACCTATTTTACTTAATTTAATACAAATTCAAAAACAAAAACTTTGTACTTTAATAATAATGATTCATAAAAAAATATTACAAAGTTATTTAGTAATGAATGTTACAAAATTATATTTTCATAATTTGTTTCATCAAAAATAATTATAAAATTATTGAACAATGGCTAACTGTGTTTAATGACAAAATATTATTAACTGAACTCCTTAAATAATTGAATTTTGTTTTTAATATAATGATCCATTTTAAAAATTGAAAAAAGAAATCTCATAAGGCCCTTTAAAAGGGGGGTTGGAGGGGGGGGGGACAAAAAAACAAAAGAGATGTGACCATGGATCACCAGACCAGACCAAAGTGAGGGAAACAAAACTTTGAAGTGCTGCAACAATGGCAATGGTCACATAGCAACGAGGCTGCAATGCAGTGAGACTTCATCAGCGAATGCGATGGGACTGATAAGATGAACCAGGTCTATGGTTGCAAATCTTCAACTGTGATTACAAAGACAAACCACAAAATCACAAACACCAGTGACGCGATTTCAAAGGTCCAGATCTGAAGCAGCTGAGTTTACGATTGAGATTTGCAAAGATCAGTTCTCTGTTTTCTCTCATTTAGATCTAAAATAGTTTGGGTTAAATGCCTCCTCTCCCCCACCCGCTCCCTATTTTTTTTTTTAATATTTTTCTCACTAATATATTATCCATCTTGCCGATATATCGCTGCTATGTTTCCACGTATCGGCAAGATAGCAGTGTGTCTCAGCCAATACAAGAGTTAAACACTCTCGGCGAGATTCTTCGACAGAGCCTGATATCTCAGCATGCCTCCCTCAATGGCGACCCGTGACGCCGATATCTCAGTGGTCTCAGTGGATATTACGAACCATGATCTCCACCTAAGTCATCCTCTTCGCATCCTACTTGAAACTGCCATACTCTTACCTTTCTCTTGTCAGCTCAGCTGATATTTCCCCTCTTTCTCTTATCAACTCCATCTAAAACTCTAGCGATCCAACCCACTTATTCCCCCAACCATAGGATCGTCTCTGCAGCATCCTTCCCCTTTCCACAGCTAAAACCATGTCATAGAGCTCGTCAGCTTTCACATCCATTTTTCATTGACTCCCTCTGGAATATTCTCTTCGCTGGAAAGCTTCTCATCTTGCATGCATTCACTTGGATGCTGTTAGTAGTTAACTGGATTAACTGGATCTAAAGGGAGGAGTGCCAATATACTGAATTTGTAGGAGGATAGTAAAGTTAATTGGTGTTTTCTCTAATAATTTCTTTCCTTTGAACAATAAGAAGTTTTTATGGTGCAAACTTTCACTATACCATCCTTTTGTAACTCAGCATCAGGTGAAAGGTTTCTTCTAGTTCTCATTCTTCTCCTTAGATTAATCTGCATGGGGATGAAGCAGACTAATGTTGGTCTGTTGTGTTTACGTGGTGGTGCACTTTATTGTAGGTAGTTGAACCCATGTTATACAGACTATTAAATGTATGAAATAACCATGTTGGATGGTCAGCCTTTGGATGAAGGTTGGAATGTATTCAACTTATTTAGTTGGGTGTTCGCTCAAAATGCGTGTTCATTAATTTGAATTTACCAAATAACTATCCATAGAACTCCCATAATACATATGAAATGAAATACTTGACGATATCTTGTAAACATTCTTTTATTGCAGAAGATAAGTACATTTAAAAATATGATTTTTATTTTTATTTTTCCAGTGTCCCCTATATGTGAACATGAGAATTAGATAAATCCAGCAAGTCAGACACAAATCCGCATCGAATACCCATAACTAATCTGTGTAACGTAGTTTACAACATATTAGCCGCTGAATTTGAAACATGGTTATATTTAAAATTTTAGTTGAAGCCAACTTCAGCGGCACATGCATTTAATAACATAGAAAGAAATGCATCCTCAATATTCTCTGAGCTTCGTGCATCCTGAATTACTCACAGGCAAGTATTAATTTGCAATACCTTGACAGTTGACAGGTGATATACATGAGGAAGTGGAAAGTCATAATCATATGCTGGACCGAATGGTGTGTAAGCTGCAATCACGAAGCACTAATCCTCTATTAGTATCAATTTTACTATATTATTAGTACTTTTTTGAATAAAAAATATTATTATTTAGGTAAATTATATTTTGCATGTAAGTTTGTTTATCAAATCCCAGATCCCAGTCTGACCATTTAGTTGTAACAATTAAGGCCTTTAATTTGTTATAATGTTAATCCTTCATGAATTTAGTTAATAAATCTCTCATTAAATGGGCCACGTGGCTTTTTATTAATGGCTCATGTGGCCATTTAACATGTGGTTATCTAATGAAGGGTTAACATTATAACAATTTAAAATTTCAAACCCTTAATTGTTACAATTTAGGTTCCATTTGGAATTCTAAAAATCGTTGAAAAATACTGAAAATCTCTAAAAATTTTTCACTTTTAATCTTACTGTACGAATTACAAACTCACAACTTTTATCAAATTTTATACTTTTTTTTCCCTCCAAAACCCCCCTTAGTAGTCAGCCCCTGAATAGGATTTGGTCAAAAAACTCAGGAGTGCAGACTATAATTTGCACTATTATTTATTACTATTGTTGTGATAATGAGGATGGAATGCTTATTTTGTCATCCAGGGCAATGATATGGATTCATCAAGGGGGATTCTGTCTGGAACCATGGATAAATTCAAGATGGTATCTAAACTAGATTCTCTTTACTTTTAGTTTCTCTCTCTCTCTCTCTCTCTCTCTCACACACACACACACACGCTCATATTTCCAGCGTTGGCTATTCCTTTTCAATTTTCTTAGTTCCAATGCTGCATCACTTGCTGAATCAAGATCTTTATTTTCTTTAGGTATTTGAGAACAAATCCAGCAGGAGCATGTTTACACTTGTAGCAGCTTTTGTGGTCCTTTTTTTGATAGTATACTATCTTACTAGGTAATTAGTCTCCTGTTGAATTTGAGTATCCGTTACTTCTGTATGCTTTGGACCGGGAAAAGAGTGTTTCACTTCGCACTCTTTCAAGTGTAAGAAGATGTTCTGGAATGCAATTTTTGTGTAAAGATACCTCGGTTGGGATATCGACATTTGGATGTGGAATGGGAATATTTGGACATTTCTATTGGAAACATTGCGCTCTTCTACAATGTTTTAAAAAATTCATATTGATCCCGCCGATTGGGCTGATAAATTTGTAACTTCGTTTCAAAAATAGTATGCTTCATGGTCAGAACACGTCGTGACAAAATAATCCGCCTAAATCCCTAAAACTTTTTGAAAGGTGAAATAAAATATATTAAATAAAATAAACTGTCAATGTACAACTACACGGGGTATTCCTCCGGTCAAAGATAAATAATACTCTCATATTCAGAGGCATATTCCTAGATCTCATTAAATAAATAACATTAACTAATTCAAATCAAACAAACATAAATCAACCTAATCACCAACCAGTGATGGAGAAAGTTATCAACATTGAATCAAATGAAGATTTAGAACATCTTGGGAAGACCGTGCTATCCATTAATCTCAGTCGAACCAAGTCTATAATCATTGTTATCATTGTGAGCTCATTCTTAGGAGTTTCACCGTGATACCGTGAGTTCTTTTATTTCTAGATCTAATATACAGTAGCAGCGAAAGAGAGTTTTCTAATGGTAGCCAGTAAGAGGATCCTTTGAGTGTAGAACATGCCCAAGACCAACTATCTAACCAAAATAAAAAAAAGGCTGAAGATCACATTTGTCAAAAATTGCCTTCTAAATCTAAAAAAGAAAGGAACCAAAGAACAAGTGATCATGATTCTCAACATTATCCCCACAAATATGACAGTGCATATGCAAGCCCTTTAGGTTGATATTGAACTGGCCGATTTACTATTCTTATAAATTGAAGTTATTACCTTTCAAAATAAATAAATAAATAAATTGAAGTTATTACTTCATTATTTTTATAAATTAAAATACTATTCCTATAAATTATACCCACGTTCTAGAGACAATTGTAAAACTAATATTGAATTGTTTATGTAAGACTAATATTTTTCAACTATTAATTATATTTATGTACTATATCTAATTTATTTATGGCATCATAGTTTCAGTTTTGATTGATGTTGACTTAATTATTTTTTCGATTCGAGGTCGTTTTGGAGTATGAAAAAAAAAATAAAAGTTAATAAAAGTGAAATTTTTTGAAATTTAGAGTGTAAAAAGTTTTTGAAATGATTATTAGATGTTTGTGTTTAATTTGATATAAATTTGTTAAAAATTATATAAAGTGACGTGTGGCAAAATTTTAGTGGAAAATTTTAAAAACTTTTAAAGTTTTGTGAAATTATTTGGTATAAATATCAGTTCAAGTTTATAAAAAATCTGTCAAAATCTGTTGGAACATACTATAGTGGTTTGTTCTAACAGGTTTCGATAAATTTAAAAAAAAAAAGTTAAAATATTTTGGAGTTTGAAAAAGTTGGAATTTTTGAAATTTTTAAAATTCTTTGAACTTAGTTGGAGTTTCAAACGACCTCTCACGTAATGATTTGGGTTTCACACTAATATGATATTTCATCCTACATTTTTGCACTAAGTTAGTTTTGGGAAACAATTGAAATTGTCTGTAACCTAGGGGTGTTTGGAGGCCAAATTTTTAACAAAAAAATTACTGGCTTTTGATTCTTAAATGCTTGACAAACCACTAACTTTTCATCATTTTTCTTCTTAGTTACGGTAACTTCTTAATTCAAAAATTATCAAAAGTTGCTCAAAGTTGTTAAAATTTGTCAAAAGTTGTCAAAATTTATCAAAAGTTGTCAAACATTTTACAAATGCCTAAAAGTTGCCAAAAAATAACTAAAAATTGTTAAAAATTACTACTTGTTTCGTCAAACACACCACATCAAACATACCAAAATTTGTAACTAGCAACTTTTAGTAAAAAAAAAAATCAAAAGTTGCTAAAAATTGTGCATTCAAATGTCCCCTAAAAAACAATATGGGGTTAGGAGTATAGATACAATTTAGTGATTTAAAAAAATGATAGAAACATAATCATAATGTAATAAAGAGATATAATTTTTATTGGTTATATATATAAATATAACTATTTTTATAATTTAATACGTAATTCAAGATACAAAACATAAAATACAAGGTAGAATAAGAATAGCAAAAAAATATCCTTGAATACCACACAAATATGTGGTACCCATTCATCCTAAGTTTTGGTGAATGTAACCTCCCACTTTCTATCATGTAAAAGCTGGACATTCATATTAGGTCATCTTATTGTATAAGGCAAAAGGAAATAAAATAGATATAAGAGTAAAAAAGATGAGGAGGCTTATTAGGGAGGGTGTTCAATTTTTTTCTCCCGCTAATTAGGGCCATATAATGGGCGGAGTTGATTCCCATTCACATTTTCTATTATCGAGTAAAGAGGGCAATCAAATTGGTTGAAGTCTCTATAGAGCATTTATATCAAAGGCTCACTTTGTTGGGTATCCCTCCTGTTTGGAGTGGTCCAACCACAATTACCTGGCTCACTGGTCGATCTGGTACATGGTAAAGATACGAATTTGCAGTATAGTACCTTGGTCGGTACAATGTACGGGGAGTATACTTAACTGAAATGCTATTTTAGGTCGCAATTCACTTTAAATTTTTATTTGCTTCGATGCGTAATAGTATTTACAATATGCATAATGTATATTATAAAATATGTACAAAGTGTTTAACAGCAATAATAAATATGGTAAAAGAAATTATCTAAAGAATAAAACTTTACTTAACTCATTATGCTAATATCCAAAATGATTGTAAATAGTTTAGTCATTCCAAACGTCAAAAGAAATATACATGAAAACAAGTCTCAAGTATATATAAAAGATACTTAAAACACATCAATTGTTCTATGATAATCATTTTCTCTTATCTTTAGAACTGTTCCCTCTTGTAAAGTCGCAAATATGAGTCTGCTATACTCTTGGACTACTAATTGGTGCCTTGTTTGAATTCAAAGGATATCGTGGGACAACTTGGGATTTTTCTCTCAAAACAGTTATTAGATTATTATCTTCATCTGAATTTGAAAATTTAGAGTCAAGGGATTTCCACCTCAAGTCCTCCAATTTCGTAATAGAGTCATTCAAATAGGTGTGCTCTAGATCAACATCCCATTTCCTAAAAAAGCCATCCTTATAACTCTGAGTAAAATGCAATTGGAGACATATATTAAAATGAATAAAAACCAATTTGTCTATTCTCGCAGGATTCAAATGGTTTCTCTTAACACTATAAATGAAAGAGTACGTGCTCCAGTTCCTTTCGACAAAAGAAATAAATATTATATTATTTAGTTTAGGAAATTAAATCAATTATATCATTTAATTATTTGTAATATATATTTTTAAATAAATTTAAATTGATTTAAGAAATAAAAATCTAGTTAGTTAAATTAATTTATGATATCTAAATCAGATCAATTATATTATTTAATTAATTGTGATATAAATATTTCAAATTTATAGTCTATTTACTTTAGAAAATTAAATTAAAAGAAGTTGTACATATATATTAGGAAGTTACAGAGTTTTTTCCTTTGATTTGAAAAAGAAATGGAAATTCATAGAGTCATTTTGTTTGAAACAAAAACATAAATTAATTATCCTAACTTGAAAAAATAAAAGGAAAGAAAATTGTAGTCTTTTTTGAACCAAATCTTGAGTTAAATATTAATGGAAGTTACAGATATATACTGGGAAGTTACAAAGTTTATTATTTTAGTTTGATAAGTAAAGGAAATTCGAATAGTCTTTTTTGGTTGGATAAAAAATACAAATTAATTATTCTGACTTGAAAATTAAAAGGAATGAAGTTGTACAGTTGGACCAATTCTTGACCAAAATATGAAAGAGAGTTGTAGAGTCTCATTTGGGGCAACAAAGAGTCTATGATAGATATCCAATCAAAATTAGTCAGTGACGACTCTAAGCCTTAAAGGCGATGACTACAAATCAAAGATAGTGATGACGATGAAAGGTCACTGCGATGGCCCAGTCGACGACAAATCTAAAGGCGACGACGATGAAGAGCGATTACGACAACAATGAAGGCTGACTGCAACAATGATAAAGGACAATGACTATTTCTTTCTCATATCTGGTACTCCTATTATAAAACTAGATCACTAATATCTGCGATTTGGATCACGAACGCACCCCATTTGGGATCACACAATTGGTTTGAGGGTCAGAAGGGGGCAAATTAGGTAGCTATGGATCCAACTTGTGGGCTAATGTTTTGGCTTAATATAGACTCCAAAAGGGCTACCCTAATTGTAAAAAGCATAGAGAAAACAACAAAGAAGAATTGTTGCCAAGAATAGTGAGAAACAATAGAAACTCGGTAAAAGGTTTTGTTGTGTAATTTTCATCAAACAAAGATTAGCGAGATTACACCGTTGGATCGAGCTGATTTTTGGATATAAATTTTGAAACTCATTTTTTTACAATTTGAACGGTGGAGATCGGAAATATAGACGTCCAGATTAGTCTATTTTGAGAAAAAACTGGGACTACTAATTTAGGGAGTATTTTTTCCACTTGTTCTTATTTTCATTTGTTGTTACCAAGACTTTGTTCTTGAGGATAGTTGTGAAAATATAGTGATGTATACCTCTAGTTATATCAAGAGAGAATTCATCAATTGTACCCATTAAGATAGTGGAAGAGATTTGGGCGTGTTACCTTATGGGTTTTTTTTACTCTTCTCATTGGAGGGTTTTTCCTACATTAAATTGTTGTGTTATAGATTCTCTAGCTCTTTAATGTTCTTTTGTAATTTTCACTGGGTTATTTGGAGAGTTGTTTATTTAGCTTCTGTTACACTGCTCCCATCAAAGTGGTCTCAGAGCTCTTGGTTTTGATTTGGGTGCAAACATGGAGACTAACACAGCTAGAATGGTGAACTTGAATGGTTGAATCATCATGTTTGGAAGGATAAAATAGAGGACTTACTTTATGTCAAAGCTTTTTACTCATGGATGTTCTCTACTGAAAAATCGAAGGCAAAAGTGATGAAAAGAATTTTGTTGCAAAGACAAGTATGTGGTTATATTCGTCAATTAGTGGATGATAATATCTTGAATCATGTGAGCTAAGAGGTTCATGCTCGTACCCTTTGGTCTAAACTTGAAGAGTTATATGCAAGGAAAAAAGAAACAATAAGTTGTTTCTAATCAAGCAAATGATGTCTTTAACATATCAAGATGGTTCACCGATAACCGACCACTTAAATACTTTTCAAGGAATCATTAATCAGTTGGCCACAATAAACCTTAGCTTTGATGATAAGATATAGGGGTTGTGCTTCTTGGTACTTTGCCAAACACGTAGAAGATGTTTAGAACGTTATTATCTAACTCTGCTCCGAGTGGTATTATCTATATGGATTTGGCCAAAAGTAGTGAGTTGAATGAAGAAATGAGGTGCAAGTCATAAGGTTCTTCTTCACATTCTAAAGTGTTGGTTACTAAATTAAGGAAGGAGTCAAAGCTAGGGTCCAAGTAATTGTGGCACGGTGGGGCTTCGAATAAGTGGGCAAATATCGAGTGCCATCATTGCGGGTTAAAAGGTCATGTCAAAATGTATTGCCGAAAGTTGAAAAAAGAAAGCAAAAAGTACAAGAACGAGAATAAGAACAATGACAAGAGTAAGAGAGAAGATAACAATAATGATAATGTTACTATTGTTGATGATTTTTGTTGTTGTGATAGTGATGAAATATTAATTTATCTTGTGATAAGATGGATTGGGTTGTGAATAGTGGTGTTTCTACATGCTATGTCACAACGAGATCTTTTTATGACTTACGAGGCCAGTGATTTTGACCTTGTTCATATGGACAATAGCGGTCAAGCAAAGGTTGTCGAAATGGGAGATATTTGTGTTGAGACTAGTAACGCCACTACACTAGTTCTCAAAGGTGTGAAGCACATTCCAGATCTTCACTTTAATCTTTTATCTGTTGGAAAATTAGACGACGGAAGTTATTACAATTCCATTTCGGTTGATGAATGAAAGCTTAAAAGAGGCCAATGGTTATTGCAAAAGGAAAGAGGTATTCAAACTTGTAAATGGTTCAGTCTGGGATTTCCAAATGTTACATCAACACTTGTGAAAATGATAGTTCCTTTGAGCTGTGGCACAAGCATTTGAAACCTGAGTGAGAAGGTTTTGGCTACTCTCGAGTCTTTACATTCCTCAATTTCTTTTTAATAAATTATTTTAGTCTACTAACTAAACCTTTGAATTGTTCAATCACATTTTCTTATTTCTCTTATGTTCTTCAAGACTTTAGGATACATAAAATGATTGGTTTGGGATGTGAGTGACCTTTACTATCTTAATTCTTCTAGTTTTTCATATAACTCTGGCTCTATCTTTACAACATTTGTTCTCTTATTTAGTGGTATTATTATTTGAGATACTTATTCTTAGTTAAGCTTAAGTTAGCAGTAACTAGTCTATGTTCTATTTCGAGTTTTGAATGTGAATCTTGTCAACTTCTTAAGGATCATTACAAAAGTTTTCTAATTCGTCTTGAGCACCGTCAAACTGACTCTTTTGATGTGGTCAATATAGACAATTGGTATCGATCCATGGTTTCTACTTGTAATGAATATAACTACTTTATAATTTTTATTGATGATTACTCACATATGACTTGGTTATTTTTTAATAAAACATTATTTTAAATTGCCATTCATTGTTTTATACTTTTATAATGAAATTCTTACATAGTGTTAAACTTTAAAATTATTCTATTTGATAAAGCTTTAAAATTATTCTATTTGATAAAGCCCTAGACTACACTAAATTTATTATGGACAATTTTATATTAAGTAGTGGATTATTCATCAAATGACACGAGTACGTACATCTTAACAAAATGTTATTGCTAAATGCAAATACTGCCATTTGTTAGATGCTACTCATACTTGAAAATGAATATAAATGTTCAAAATAATATTGGGGTGGTTCTATCTTCTCACTTCATTACCCTTATGCTGCTCAATTTTCTCTCACCCTTCATACTTTAATTGTGCTACAATTGCTCATAACCTGAACCTAAATTTGAATAAACTAACATCAATATGAAAAATAAAATTTCTCTATTGTTTTCACTTTCATATAATTTATATAAAATTCTATATTTCGTATTAATGTTTATTTGTTTATTAGATATAAAATGTATCTTATAAATTTTTAATATTTTCATAAATATGAAAAATAAAAATGTCATGGATAGAATTTTTTTACTTAAAAATACCATTAAAATGTCAATGTAATAACTCATGTTTACAATCTTCGCATAATTGTATATTGTAAAATATTTTAGGTTTGTTTAGTAATGGAATTAAAATCAAACTCGAATGGAATTTCATATTAATTTTAATCATAAATTATCTAACATAAATTCACAATAAAATTATGAAATAAGATTTTTTAAATAAAAATAATTAATTTAAAAGTACACGTAAGATTAACCAAAAATAATATTAATTTGATAACTAAAATTTTTTACAACACAAATATGTCAACACAATGATTTTATAAATATGAAGACACATCATAGTAGGAGAAACTAAAAATCATTAATATATATATATATATATATGTATATATAAAAAAATTATGTATCGTTTTTTATATTGTAGTATATTTATCTTTTACGTATACTTATTTTAGAAAATTTTTTACAAACAGAGTACAAATTTTGAGTTTTAAAATTCTTAAAGTTAAAAAAAATAAAAATAAAAGGACAATTATAGGTATAATTTTTCTCCAACTTTTTTTAACTTTTATCAACTTAATTTTATTAATTTTTTTTAATTATTTTATACTTTTCGAGAAATATACTAAATATTCGACAATTTAAAATTTGACAACGTTTTAGATCCAAACAAGACTTTAGTAAGATAAATACAAATGTTCTTTCTTTTTTATTGATAGATTATAAAATTTAAAAATAAGCTATATGTAGCGTAACAGCTAACATATAAATGTTACTTAGGTGGGAATAATATATTTCTATAAAATTTTATATTTTGTAATAAATTTTTATTACATGTATAGGACTGGTAAACTACTATTTGTGAGGTCGCGGGTGGCTGATGCCAGAGAGGTGAGGAGAAAGAGAGAAAAAGAGAGAGAGAGAGAAAGAGAGAGAGGGTCTGGCGTGCAGTGGGAAGCGAAACCAAGGGGGTGAAGGGGTGTATGACCCAAATTATTGACCTATTATTTGACAACTGCTGATTTGTAACAAGCGACCGTCACAAGTGGTAACCAAAAATTTTGTTAGCGACCCCACAGTCTAGCTTGCTGGTCGAGGCGAGCTCCTTCCAGAATTTACATATTGGAGTGTGGAGGTTCGAATCGTCCTAAGTGCACTACCGCGACTTAAATGGTGGGATACCTTGGATCGGGCCGCTTCCCCCCGATTTGGCAAGTTGGGATGAGTCCAAATGGCTTTGCCCGACCCAAGTTCCGGGTCATCAAAAAAAAAAAAAAAAATTTGTTAGCAACTTTTTCATCCTAATTTATATCTTTAAATATAAGAATTATCATTAAAAAAAAAAAAAACACCACCTACAAATATTTTTATTCTTATACCTTTTCTCTATTTCGTTCTCAATAACTATTTGGTTCCCAATATGTGGAGAACTAAAAACACACTCTCTATACATTTTCTCTACACCACGTCATTTCCAATTTTAAAAATATGACTATTTGGTTCAAATTTCAAAAAAGTATCCATTGTAATTCAAATTTTGAAAATATTTATTAAATTTTAAAAATTCAAAAAATATTTATTAAAAATTAATTAAAATATCTAAGAATTCAAAAAATATTTATGAAACTTATATTTTCAAAAAATATTTATTAAAATTAAAAATTCAAAAATTATTTATTAAAATTTATTAAATTCATTAAAATATTTATTAGTTTAAAATTTGAAAATATTTATTGAAATTTATATTTTCAAAAAATATTTATTAAAATTTTCAAATTCAAAAAATATTTATTAAAATTTATATTTTCAAAAAATGTACGTTTGAATTCAAATTGCAAAAAATGATCGTTGGACATTAAAATTTTAATTTGAAAAAAATAATTTTGCTAATTTACAAAATTTACCAACATAGAGAATTTGAACAAAAAATTTACTAGGTACACAAAGTTAAAAAGTAACTCCCTATTTTATTGAATGATACTGTAGCACTGTAGAATAAAAATTGGGCTGAAAAATAACTCTTTATATTATTCCCAAATGATGCTGTAGTACTGTGAAATAAAAATTGGGCTGAAAAGTAACTCTTTGTACTATTGACTGATATTGTAGCACTACTCCATTTGAAACTAAATAAAATAAAATAAAATCCTACAAATTTTTACAAATACGAATTACGAGATAATAAAATTTAAATTCTTTACTCACTGCACAAATTACGAGATATTTACTTTTACAATTTTATTTTATTTTATACAATTTTATACAACTCCAAACACACCCAATAGAAGTTGGATTGAAAAACCTGGTGGCATTGCTCTAAAGGTTCCTTTTGCCACCGACCAATGCGATCACCCATTTTTGGGGCCGTTGGAGCCTCAATTTCTAATAGTGTAGCGAGACATATGATAAAAATCGGAGGAAGAAGAAGCTTGCTTGTTTCTTATACTTGTACACGTTATCGGGGAAGGTTACGCACAATTAGCGTGAATAATACAAACGATACACTAATCTTTTCAACAAATAATTCTAGTTAACTTGGCAGTCAAAGGGCCTCTTGGTTGGCCCATTTTTGGAATTTCATATACTATTTTTAAGGTTACTATCCAACTATTTAAACTTAATTTAAATTATTTCCTTATTAAAAAATACAAAATAAAATTTCTCATTAAAGTTTTATTTTTCATTATTAAATGATACAAAATTAAATTTCTAATTTATCCAAACTCCAAAGTTAATTAGTTTGATTTATTTTCTAAAAAAATTTGCTTATGGAAAAGTATTAAAAGATACCAAATTTATTTTCTCTTCTTAGTGGTTATAATATTTTTTTTTGTCCAAATATTTACTTAATTTGAATTGTATGCTTAAAACTCTAAAATCATTATTTTTATTTTTTGACCAAAAACATTAAAAAATTTTAATTTATTTGTTTGCACGACTAAATATTAATTGCTTACTTATGTTATATTAATGCTATTTTTAGTGTTGAATAGCCAAGCTAGCTAGCCTCGAAGGAAAGAAGGGCCAACTTAGACTCCGTTTGGAGCTCCAACAAACAACAAAAAATTTTATAAATTTCTGTTAACTTTATATCACATCAATTTTTTTCTTTCACTGTATGCATTACGAAGTCACAATTTTTCTCACTTTATCTCATTTTTTCTCACTTTTTATCACTCCAAACACACACTTAGCTACCGTGAACAATGTCTCTTCAATTTGTGAATAAAGTGAATAAAAGTCCCGATTGAATCACAAAAAAATATCAAAAAATTCTGGAAAAATTCTAAATTTCTTTACAAAATTTTTCTCACCTCCAATTACGTGAATTTCTATAAATCTTTATAAGTTTATATATATTTGTAAACCCTAACAAATTTTTACAAACTCAAATAAATTTTTTACAAATTTCAAAAAATTCTAACAGAAAAATTAAAAAATTTCTATCCGAGTCACAAATGAAATTCCATTCGAACGTAGCTATTAATCCCTATTTTTGTATGATTTATGGTTTACACTTTAAATACCAGAAAATAACGTAAACTACATTTTATTTTAACTTTTGTAACTCTAAACGCTCTCAAAATTGGGTTTTAAATCTTGATACTCTTAGTTCTAGACCAACAACCTCCTCAAGAATTGGGGATATCAAAAATTTCTATATTCAAAGAGTACTAATTTATTCGCCATCGCCCACTCAAAAGTACGTAGAAATATTTTAGTGGGAATAGAAGTTTAATATATTCCTTAGACAAAAACAAACCATTTATATAATCTATATTAATATATAATATTATTTAATTTAAAGTATGTTAATAATATTATATAATAAATGTGATTTTTAAATTATGTATAATTTTATTTGATTAAATATTTAAAATATGATTTTAACCCGGTTATACGTAATTTGAAAGACAAAGGTGACGGTCCGATTTGGACCCCGCCCGTCTGGCCTTGTCCGCTCAAAGCTATGTAAACATATTTTTGGTAGGAACAGAAATTTTTAATATAACTTTCAAACGACAGAAATTTAACTTAATTTTTTAGCAGAAATAAACCATTTATATAATCGATATTAATATATAATATTATTTAATCCAAAATATATTAATAATATTTTATAATATATTTGATTTTTAAATTATGTATAATTTTTATTTCAATAAATATTTATGATATCATTTTAACCCGTTATACGAAAAGAAAAAGGTGACAGTCCTATTAGGACCTGGCCCATCTTGCCTTGTTGGACCCAGGCAGCACCGACCCGTTATCCTGCCACCGTAGAGAGCGGGAGGTTTTCGCTGCTCTGTGAGGCCAGCCTAACGCTGTGCCCTCCGCTCAAGAGGCCGCGGGTCACCAAAGCCTTCGCCAGTGACTCGAGGCCCAACTCCCCACTTGGAATGGGCGGGCCAGCAGATCGCTGCCATGAGCCCGACCGTCAAGACCATGCCCGTGTTCCGTCACCTCAGCGCCCCCACTCGGGTTATAGGCCTGCGTTACCAGGCCCGGCTGCCATGAACTGCATTTTCCTACCATTATAATAAGATTATGATTGAAGGAATTTTTCAATGTGGGATTCCAATGGAGACCAATGTACGTGAGAGTAAAGTAGGCACATTTTTCTTTGTAAACAAAAAGGTTTATTCAACGGTTCAAACCGTGAACCTCTTAAATGATAATAAAATAATCTTACTGTTGTTTTATGATCAGATTTTTAATAAAATACTCTTTCAAAACTTTATACTAAAACCGTGTGATTTTGTTGTCAACTTGCAAGTAATATCAGTTACCATTCATTTTATTATAAAACTATCACCACTAAAGTGTGTTTTGAGTGATTAAAAGTACGATAAAATGAGATAAAGTGTAATAAGTTATGGGTTCGTAATTCATACAATGACATAAAAAGTGAATAACTTTTAAAATTTTTTTAGAGATTTTCAGAATTTATCAATAAACCAAACACACCTCTTATCATCCCAATGACTTTTATATGGTGAAACATTATATAATAATAATTTTTCTGTTTCTCTTTCTCTTTTTTAGAGTATTTAGTATCGTGGTTCAAATTTCTTATTTATTATTAGGAAAAATTAAATAATTTTAACTAATGAATCAATTCTCATACTCTCTAAAATTAATGAAAAAAATATTTTCGTTGATCCAAAAGGACCAAAACCACCACTTTAACTAGAATGCCCTTTCAAAACTCCGTATTAGAATCAAGTGACTTTATCAACAACTTGTAAAATAAGATGTTACAATTCATTTTCCCTATGAAAGGTATTCCAAATTTACAATCATATCATTTTTCCTATAAAAGTATTACAAATATACAACCATATCATTCCACTGGCATTTTTTTATAAAGGATAAAAAATACAAAAAGCTAAAAATTACTATGTAAAATAGCTATGACGACCAGAATTAAAAGAGAAAGTCAATATTAAAAGAGTTGTCTGTGGTGGTGGAGCCCCTTGCATTGGCCGTCTTCATATGTATTTATACTGCAGAAAATAGTCACTTAACTTGTCACTTAATATGGCTCAATTATTAGGGTGTTGTAATTTGAATCGAGTAGAATTTTAAGGACTTTTTTTTGTTTTCTTTTATTTATTATGTTCGCTTGCAAAATTCTAAAAATTAATATAAACATATTTCATGATTTTTTTATCATTTTGTTACAAAAAGTTTCTAAAAATTTTAATTTTTGTTGGTATTCAACGAAACTATTAAGGACACAATTTTCATTTCTTTTTTTTTTTTTTTTCCTAAAATCTATGCTACGGATATTACCATCACTACAATCGTAAAATTCTTGCCAAGTAGTGTATTTATTTGTAAAGTACATGGTAATATTGGTGTTGTATAGTGTGAAATTTCGATATTTCTACCAATGACTAGATAAACCGTCCAGTGTTTCTGAGAAGATTTGAACAAACAAATACAAGATTTTACCAGTTGAGTTACCAATGAAAGTTAGGGTGTGCTTGGATGTTTTAAAGTATAGGTTCTGATGTGTTTTTAAAATATAAGATTTAAAGTGTTTAGTTGGTATGAACTAATATGGGTTTTGAGGTGTTCGGAAACACGAGTTTAAAAATAATAGACCCATACTTGAAAGTTTATTTTAAGTGGGTTCTGAGATATTTATTAATGTATATATAATGAGACATATGCCTTTATTTATTCGTTAAGTAGTAACCACTATATTACACATATAAAACAATATATTATGATATAAATATATGTTAACGTAACACCAAAAAAAAAAAAAAGTATTCTGAAAATAACATTCAAAAATACTAATCTAAATATATCATATCCATATATAGATCATTCAAAATATATAACACTCAAAAGTTTTTTTCAAATAAGTCAAATCTAAATTATAGACTATCCACAATATATAATTTGCAAGTTGCTACAATGTGAAATTAGGAATTTGTGCTCTTGTTTGGTAACTTTATGATTATTGTTTTTTTGTTTATATTTACAAAATTTTGAAAACGGACAACAAAAATATATTTCTTAAAGCTGCTTTTATTTTTTTGTCAAAAAAATAAAAACTTAAACAAAAAAATAAACAAAAAAATATTTTCATTCTCTTTTTTTATGTTACAAATATTTTGTCAATTTTAGCATTTTGTCTATTTTTGTTGTATCATATTAAAATGAATTATTTTATTTAAATATTTTATTAACTAAAAATTATATAATTTTTTTATATTTCTTAAATTATCCCTTACTATGTTGAAAAATTATATAATTTTTTTTTTATATTTCTTAAATTACCCTTACTTTGTTGTCCACATTTTCCTCTCGCACGCATTATTCCTCTTCTCCTTCTCTCCTTATTTTTCATCCACCTAAACATGCCCCTAGCGTCGCAACCCATGTTTCGGGATTGGAGGCTCAACGGGTACTTTATTACAGATTTAGTATTGAATAAACATAAATTAAATAACTGCATTGCATCTGAAGCTCATCATACATACACATGTTAATGATTAGTTTATTCAATACTTAATTAACAGTAGAAATATACTGCAGAGCTCTTAAATTGCAGTGAAAATTACAGCATTAAATAAATTCAATCACAGAATTAGTGTACTTTATTACAGAATCTATACCCAGTACACTTACCCAATAATTGTGTATACAGCATTCTCTAATTCATATTCAGGGTTACTAAATTAGTTCTCCCAATTCCGTCTTATTTTTTTGTCGAGAATCGTAAAAAATCTGTTAGTGAGAGATTTTGTCTTAAAAAAAAAATTAAAATAGAAAAATAATATCATCTATACCATATAGCCAGAGTAGAGGAAGGAAGTAACATAGAGGTAACCTATCAAATAATAATAATAATAATAATAATAATAACATGTATATAATATTTAACATTTACAAAATATAACGTATTTTAAATTTATAGTATTTGGGGTGTTAAATTTAGCCAAAGAATCTTCAACTTCCTCCAAAAATTTTTAACTGTCTCCAAAAATTTTTAACTTTTTTTAACTTTTTTCACACCTAAAATCTTCAACTTTTAGCAACTTTCTCGAACTTCTATAAAAATCTCAAACTACACTAATTTTTATCAACTTTCTTCAACTTTTTTCAACTATTATCAACTTCTCTAACCTTTCCATATTTTTTGAGAACCACACCAAATACCTGTAACAATCTAATATTTATCTTTTTTTTTTTTAATACTTTTTCTCGGCCAAAATTTTGCACCCCAAACATGCATTTATGTCAATACATACGATGAGTTTGTAAAAAGATGAGTGAGGGGTCTATGCGAAATCCTTAGTGATAAATATAATAAGCTCACAAAGAAATAGTAACCCAACCTTCTAGCTCTAGAAAATGAGGTTAATTAGTAGATATAATTAAATATAACTTAAATATTGAGTAATAATAATTAATGTAAAATTTAAATATTAATTGATGAATATAATCTAATTTAAATGATAAATAAATAAGTGTCACAACCAAAATTTTTAATTAGATACTACATAATACAGTTGCGTTTTTCAAAGCTCTACTTTATATATATGTTTATAATATATTAATGGGCTCGTTTAGAATTTTACAAAACTTAACAAAATTTTACAAATTTTTTAAAAATTAAAATTTTATATTTACTGCACGAATTACAAGATTGTAATTTTCACAAATTTATACTAATTTTTATAACTCCAAGCATCAATCTATAAAATAAAACACGATAGTTTTTTAAAATGTTCATCTCACAAATTAAAATCTAACAACTAAGAATTAATTTTTTTCATTCAATAATTGAGATCATTTTTATATTTTTAACTTTCTGCACAATTCATATTTTCGTGGACCCCACTACTATTTATCTCATAAAACGGTTTGGGTTTAAATTTCACTATATTTCAAGGGTAGAGATCATATGTAAATCAAAACTGCCAACTTAAATTCCGTCTAATTATAATTTTTAGGAAGTTAAAACTTCTAAATTAAAGTATCATAATTTATTTTTTTATGGTTGTCACGCCCCGAAATCCACAACGAGGCACGTGGAAACAAAACCCAAAAATAAATATCAAACCATGAAAAATGTACCATATCAGAGCGGAAGCTAATTAAAGTAAATATTATTCAATTTCTTGAATACTCAAAATAACTTTAAGATGCCCTCAAAATGGGCTTACAAAACCATGTCACAGATATGGGCTCAAGTCAAAACTCCATTACATTATAATGTAAATTTTAGAATGTAAAATAAAACAAATCATACAGCTATCACAACCCAAGATGGCTAGCTAACCCACTGGTCCATCACGAGCATCAACCCCTGGATTACCAACTGTAGTAGGTGGTGAGCACTAAATTCCACGTGTGCTCAGAGAGTGTTCATAAAATACAATTTCTTAATCATGCAATGCTTTAAACACTAATTAATAAGAAAAGAAGTTAAAAATCTTAATATTTTCAAAATAGCCATATTTAATCATTTCATTCAAATTATAAAGTCACTTAGCCATGATCCCGCAATCTCATGCTAAAAATAAATCATATCACTTTATTCATATCACCACACACCAATATCATACTATTGGTCAGGTACTCTGCAAGTTTAGTCTGTGGCCTCAGAACTAAACCCAAAATAAATTCCCAGGCCTAAGCCGTGGGGTACAACTAGTCCCGTAGTCCTAGATGTACTCATCACATCCCCAGATCTCAGTCATGGGGTACAATTGGTCCCGCAGTCCCAAATGTACTCATCACATCCCCAAACCTCAATCATGGGGTACATTTGGTCCCGCAGTCCCAAATGTACTCATTTGCCTTAGTAGGCAAACCGGTCCCGCAGTCCCAGTACTAAATATACGCTATAATAAGTCGTATATACATTTCGTAGGTTTCTAGCCTACTGGTTATGCTAACCACCTTGCGCAGGTTTTGGGGCTTTCAACCCTTGGGCTCTCAACCCTTGAGCTCTAGAACCCACTTTTTCTAGTACCCTTAATGACCCCAATAACCCAAAAATCAAATCTCAAGTAATTCCTTTTATTAACAGCACAACATACACAAAAGTTCTCCCTAATTTGATTTTTTTTGTGTGTTCTTCCCTTTACTTTATAAGTTTTATGAAGTGTGAATGTGTTTCGGGCCTAAGTTTCATGGTGCCCTTTCATAAAAATATTCTCATACAAGATTTATCAAATAAATATCATGCAACCATATTCAGGAATATATATATACAACTAGCTTGGTAAATAAAATTTTATATCAAGCATGTCATGACAATGAAGGATTCAAGACATAAAGTTTAATAATTCATTAAAAATAGAAAATGAAATATTTTACACTAATTCAAAAGCCTAAAATACTTATAATTAAGTCTAGTTTCATAAAAACAAGATTTAAAATTTATTCATAAAGCCATCTAATACGGATTTTAAAAATACTAAATGGGTATTTCTGTTGGAACCATACAGAATAGCTCACTTTCACGATTTTTTACAAACTTCATTTTTTATCCAAAAACTTTGAAATTTTCACAGAAATCTCATTAATATATCTAGTTTAACATATAAAAATTTCAGAAATTATATCAACTTTTATTTATACCTTTTATACCAAATATCTGACGGCTATCAGTACAGCAATGTAAACCAAATAGCCAAGTTTCAATATTTTTATAAAATAAAATATTACTCAAAAACTTATACAAAATTTACTGCAGAATCTCTAACATGTCTATTTTCATATATAAATTTTTAGAAATTAATTTAATCTCTAGGTATCATTTTTATATCAAAAATCAAACTCCTGTCAGCACAGCAATTTAAAACAAACAGTCATCTTTCACGATTTTTGTAAAATCCATTTTAACTCAAAAAAATATGATATTTTTACTAGATGCTATTTTGGATATTTACTCCCATATAAAAAAATATCAAAAATTAATTCAACCTCTAAGTATGAATTTCATATAAAAATAGTGTGCTGATCCAGGTACAGAAATCCCAACCAATCAGTCAAGTTTGACTATTTTTAATAAATTAATTTAAATTCCAAAAATCATGAAATTTTTACAGGTAACTCGTCTACATGTCTAATTTAACATATAAAATTTTCATAAATTAAATCGATCTCTAAGTATAATTTTTATGAGAAAACAATATACCCATTTCAGTGTAAAAGTTCCAGAATTTCACTTGCATAATCAAGAATCAATTCATAGAATAGGTTTTTCATCTCTTGCACACACACACACACACACACATATATATATATATGACATGATAAATAAAATTATATCAAATAAACACAATCCCACCTACCTCGAATTATATACGTCGATAAAATATATAAAACCCCAAATAAAATACCAACTCAAGTTGGCCCTATGAGTAGTCTCCATCGAATTCGCTCCAAATTTTCTCTATGATCATGTTCGCATTTTCTTCCAACAGATAAATGGTAGGCACTACTCCCTTTATTTTATTATATATGTATATATTTTTTTCATACAGAAAGGAAGAAGATAGGAAAGAAAACAATGAAAAACAATGAAAACAATGCAATTATGTAGATATAAGTTACAAACCCTCCTCTCTCCTACTAGGTGCATGCACCATCATAAAACCTCCATAATTTCCCCTATAACTCCCACCACCTGCCAACTCTTAGCCTCCCTCATTATAATTATTTTTCGGCCACCTCTTTCATCCAATGGGAAAACACAGCACAATATACATACATACATGTCACTGTTCACACACACAAATACAAATAAACAAAAAATTAATGTAAGCACACTTAATGCATATAACAAAAAAAAAATTAATTAATTAATTAATTAACACAAGATTAATATACATAAAATATAAATGGTGGTCCAAAATATTATAATTTAAAAACCAAAAATTTCAGGTCTTTACATCCTCCCCTCCTTAAAAAAATTTTCGTTCTCGAAAATTAAAACAGTAGAAGGAGTAACAAGATCACGAAAACAACTAGGGATAACGATGCCTCATATCTTGCTCACTCTCCCAAGTCGACTCCTCTATTCCATGATGCTTCCACAGTACCTTAACCGATGGTATTGTCTTTCTTCGAAGAACCTGCTCACGAGAGTCCACAATTCTTATAGGTTTTATCTCGTAGGAAACATCGGAATCTATCTCAAGCTCTCCCCAATCCAAAACATGTGACGGGTCAGGGATGTACTTCCTCAACATGGACACATGAAACACTGAATGCACTCAAGACAACCTCGGTGGCAAAGCCAAACGGTACGCCACCTCGCCAACCCGAGCCAACACCTCGAATGGCCCAATGAACCTCGGCGACAACTTGCCCTTACGGCCAAACCGGAACTGTCCCTTACGTGGTGAGACCTTTAGAAATACATGGTCTCCCACCTCAAACTCTAATGGCCTCCGCCTCCAGTCAGCATAGCTCTTCTGGCGACTTCGCGCCGTCTCAAGCCTCTGCCTAATGATTTTGATCTTTTCTGTTGTCTCTCGAACCATCTCAGGTCCCAACAAAGTTCTTTCCCCAACCTCTGCCCAGCAGATAGGGGATCTGCATGGCCTGCCATACAATACCTCGTAAGGTGCCATCTCAATACTGGACTGATAGCTGTTATTGTATGCAAACTCTACCAATGGAAGGTGCGTTTCCCAGCTACCCTGAAAATCCAGTACGCATGCCTGAAGCATATCCTCCAAGATTTGAATGGTACGTTCAGGCTGCCCATCTGTTTGAGGATGATAGGCGGTACTAAACATCAACTCTGTACCCATGGCTTGCTGGAGACTTTGCCAGAAATGAGATGCAAATCTGGGATCCCGATCTGATACGATTGACACCGGAGCCCCATGTAGCCTCACAATCTCCCTAATGTACAACTGAGCCAAACTATCCATTGATTCAGTCAAACGAATCGGTAAAAAGTGTGCTGACTTTGTTAATCTATCCACTACCACCCAAATCGTATCATGCTTCTTGGGAGACTTAGGCAAACTAGTAACGAAGTCAATTGTGATATTTTCCCATTTCCATTCTGAAATTGGCAATGGCTGAAGCAATTTTGCTGGTCTCTGATGCTCTGCTTTCACTTACTGACAAGTTAAACACTTGCTCACAAACTCAGCTACATCTCTTTTCATCCCAGCCCAAAAGAACTATCGGCGGAGATCTTGGTACATCTTTGTCCCTCCAGGATGTACTGTAAATTTGGAGTGGTGAAACTCCCTCAATACTGCATCTCGAACTGAGATTGGCACAAATAGTCTTCCCTGAAATCTCAATCCTCCATCTGACCCTGTCGTCTAACCAGGTATGACCTCATCACTACTCATCCGTACTCGGTATTCATTAGCCTCAGTATCAGTACCTTGGGCCTTCACAACTCTACTTAGTAAGGTAGGCTGAATCACCGTAGAACATAACACTACTTGGTTCTCCATCTCCTGATAGTCAAGCTCAAACTCACTCAAACTATCCATCATCTTCCACTCCCGCATTACCATACTAGCTAATGTGGCATGGGTCTTCCGGCTTAAGGCATCAGCAACCACATTGGCCTTGCCCGGATGGTAATGTAGTTCAAAATTGAAGTTTTCCATGTAATCGACCCATCTCCTTTGCCTCAGATTCAGATCATTTTGAGTAAATATGTACTTCAAACTCTTGTGGTCAGAGAAAACTTCAAATTTCTCCCCATAGAGATAGTGCCTCCAGCTCTTGAGTGCAAAGATAACTGCTGCCAACTCAAGATCGTGCACCGGGTAATTCTTCTCATGAGTCTTTAGCTACCGAGACCCGTAAGCTACTACCTTACCTTCTTGCATTAAAACACAGCCTAAACCTTCTTTGGAAGCGTCATAATAAACTGCATACCCCAAACCCCTTTCTGGAATTACAAGTACTGGAGCAGAAGTCAATATTTTCTTTAATTCTTGGAATGAATGCTCACAAGCTTCATCCCACACAAATTTGACCCCCTTTCGAGTCAATCTCGTTATCGGCCCAGCTAGTCGTGGAAAATCTAACACAAACCTCCGATAGTATCCTGCCAACCCCAGGAAGCTACGGATTTCGAACACAGTTGTTGGCCTTGGCCGGTCTATAACTGCGTTAATCTTTGAAGAGTCTACCGCAACACCCTCAGTAGATACCACATGTCCGAGAAATTTCACCTCTCGAAGCCAGAATTCACACTTACTGAGCTTGGCATACAGCTTGGTATCAGAGCCTAAGTTTAGGAATACCTAGGGATAGTGGGAATTTCTTTTCTTTTTATGATTTTGGGTTTATGTGTTATGAAATGTGTTATGCTCAATTTAATTTTTTCGGGCCTTAAAATTTCAAACTCTAAATTTTGTTTTTCCCTGCTTCTAGCTCGATGGCACCGAGAGTTGCGCCAATTGCTAGGGGTAGAGGACGTGGGCGACCTAGGGGTCGCAAGGTTCAAGCCGGTCGCGACCGTGGAGTTTAGGCTGGTTTAGGCCATGGTGCCCCAGTTAAGGGGGTACATCCAGAGTTGACCCGTGAGTAGGGGTCTAATGCTGGTGCAGGGTTTGAGATTCCGCCAGGTGTGGCTCCAATGCCACAACAGGAGGAAGTGCAATCTGGACAGCCTTCGGTTCAGATACCAGGGGCATTTGATCCTACCACTTTTATGCATCAGGTGGTAGCAGCCATGGCAATGCCAGCATAAAGTGGAGCACGAGTGGGACCTCCACTAGCTTCTAGTCAGTCAGCGGGTTCTTTGGAGCGTTTCAGGAGAATGAAGCCTCCTAACTACGACGGAGCGCTAGACTCCGATGTTGCAGAGGGTTTTCTTAGCCAATGCGAGAAAATTCTCAAGGCTCTTCAGATCATAGATATTCAGACGAGGGTTTCACTCATCACTTTTCAGTTCACTGGTGATGCTGCTATGTGGTGGAGCTCTGTAGAAGGTTCACACGATGTGGCAGCTTTGACTTGGGAGAGATTCAAGGAGCTATTTCGTGAGCACTTTCTCCCTATTGCTCTCAGGGATGCCAAGAGGGACGAGTTTATTACCTTGACTCAGGGAAACATGACAGTGTTGGAGTATGAGCGCCGGTTTGCTTCTCTCTCCACTTATGCTCCAGAACTGGTGTCCACAGAGAGATACAGGTGCAGACGGTTTGAGAGGGGTCTACGAGTAGGCATCAGGAGCAGAGTTGTCCCACTGGGGTTAGATGATTACAAGATCTTGACTGGTCGGGCTATGACCATTGAGAAGGACCTGAATGATGTCAGGATGATGAATGAAAACAAACCAAGTAAGAGTATTGCTCCTCAATCCGCTAGCGGGCACAAGAAAAGGAACAGGGAGGGACCCAGTGAGTCGCAGCCACAACGTTTCCAGCAAAGGAGCATTGCTCCTACTCAGATAGCTAGCAGGGTGCAGTC
This sequence comes from Vitellaria paradoxa, assembly GCA_019916065.1. Classification (NCBI taxonomy): domain Eukaryota; kingdom Viridiplantae; phylum Streptophyta; class Magnoliopsida; order Ericales; family Sapotaceae; genus Vitellaria; species Vitellaria paradoxa. The sequence continues at coordinate 12,603,187 of CM034241.1, forward strand.
TCAAGGGTCGATTGTGTGCCATATATGTAATCAACCAGGGCATAAGAAGTATCACTGCCCACTAAGGAGTGCACCGGCCAGAACTGAGCAGCGATTTGAGTCACAATTTGAGCAAAAGTCAGGATTACTGACGTGTTACTCTTGTGGGCAACAGGGCCATATCTCTAAAAACTGCCCTCAGGGTAATAGTGCAGCAAGATTCCAACATCCGGCACAGTCAGTTCAAAGTAACAGGCCGGCAGCATCACGGCCTTTCCAGAATCAGTTCCGGCAAGAACCACAGGTTACTGCCCAAAGTTTTCAGATGATAGCTCAAGGTGGTCCGCAGCAGGGGCAGAGAGGCGGAAGGCCACCCGCAGCTCCCACTCAGGGGAGGGTATTTGCCATAGCACCGACTGATGGACCTGCTGAGCCCATTATGACTAGAGGTACATTTACAGTTTTCTCTTCACAAGTTACTGTCTTGGTAGATACGGGAGCTTCACATTTATTCATATCTGAGAATTGTGTGTCTGCACTTAAATTATCTGTTGGATACTTGTCACCACCTTTACATGTTGAAACCCTAATCGGGGGATACTCTCAGTTGGATAGAGTTTGTCGGGGTTGTGTGATAGCAGCAAGGATGGAGATCTCAGCGAATTATTATCAATTCTCGCATGATTTTATTGTGCTAAAAATGGACTGTTTTGATGTGATACTCGGGATGGATTGGTTGATTGCCTACCGAGCATTTATTGATTGTTCTAAGAGACGTGTGACCTTGCACACTCCTGAGGGGGGAGTGATAAAGTTTACATGAGATCGCTATAGTCTTCGGACTTTGCCTTCTCTAGATGGGCAATGACGAGTGGACCTTTGTAGTTTGTTTACCTGTTTAATAGTGGAAGATGGGGAGCAGCGTGGGGCTGATATGCCATGTGTAGTTTGTGAGTTTCCAGAGGTATTCCCGGAAGACTTGTTTGTGTTACCGCCAGAAAGAGAAGTGGAGTTTACAATTGATTTGGTTCCAGGGACCGAGCCAATATCTATTGCGCCTTATCAGTTAACACCCGCAGAACTAGCCGAGTTGAAGACCCAGATTGAGGATCTAACCTCAAAAGGATTTATCCGACCTAGCACATCTCCGTGGGGTGCACAGTACTATTTGCAGCAAAGAAAGATGGTACTCTCAGGATGTGCATTGATTATAGAAGACTGAACAGAGTCACCATTAAGAATTGGTATCCCTTACCGAGGATTGATGACCTATTTGATCAGCTGAAGGGGTCGGTGTTCTTTTCGAAGATCGATCTAAGGTCGGGTTATCACCAGTTAAGGGTGCGAGTAGAGGATATCCCCAAAACAGCATTTAGGACTCGATACGACCATTACGAGTTCTTTGTTATGCCATTTGGGTTGACAAATGCTCCAGCAGTGTTCATAGATCTGATGAATCGGATATTTAGTAAATATTTGGATCAGTTTGTGGTTGTCTTCATTGATGACATATTAGTCTACTCACAATCAGAAGAAGAGCATGAGAGGCATTTGCGGATTGTGATGAGTACATTTGGGACTGCGGGACCAATTGTACCCCATGACTGAGATCTGGGGATGTGATGAGTACATCTAGGACTGCGGGACTAGTTGTACCCCACGGCTTAGGCCTGGGAATTTATTTTGGGTTTAGTTCTGAGGCCACAGACTAAACTTGCAGAGTACCTGACCCATAGTATGATATTGGTGTATGGTGATATGAATGAAGTGATATGATTTATTTTTAGCATGAGACTGCGAGATCATGGCTAAGTGACTTTATAATTTGAATGAAATGATTAAATATGGCTATTTTGAAAATCTTAAGATTTTTAACTTCTTTTCTTATTAATTAGTGTTTAAAGCATTGCATGATTAAGAAATTGTATTTTATGAACACTCTCTGAGCACACGTGGAATTTAGTGCTCACCACCTACTACAGTTGGTAATGCAGGGGTTGATGCTCGTGATGGACCAGTGGGTTAGCTAGCCATATTGGGTTGTGATAGCTGGATGATTTGTTTTATCTTGCATTCCAAAATTTACATTATAATGTAATGGAGTTTTGACTTGGGCCCATATCTGTGGCATGGTTTTGTAAGCCCATTTTGAGGGCATCTTAAAGTTATTTTGAGTATTCAAGAAATTGAATAATATTTACTTTAATTAGCTTCCGCTCTGATATGGTACATTTTTCATGGTTTGATATTTATTTTTGGGTTTTGTTCCCACGTGCCCGATTGTGGATTTCAGGGCGTGACAATGGTGCTTATCAAAAAATAGTTAGAGAGAGAGAGAGACCAAAATACATGTAGGAACTATTAGGGCCAAAAGTTTTGAAAAAAATTAAAACCTGTGGATTATCATAATTTTTTCGATTCGAACTTTTTGTCTAAAGTTTCAACTATATAAAAAAAACTTAATACTAATTTTATTCAGAGTACTGTAGACATGGGTTATTACTAGTATAATAATATGGGTGAACCTATTTGCACTTCATAAATAGTCTCTTATACTTCATTTTACTTTTTTTATTAAGTAAAATTACAAAATTATTCTTTTTTAACTAACCATTCTTATGTTTAATTTGAAATGACATAATTACTTTTCATAAAAAAAATTACAAATTTGAATAAACACCCTTAGGCATACAATAGAATAAAAAAACTTATTTTTAAAAATTAAAATAATTTTTATTTATATATTTAATAATCATATAAAAATAAAATTTAGTTTATTTTATTTCATAATTTCATCAAATAAAAATTAATTTTCTTTCATTTATTTTGTTTACAAACTTTTATTATTTCTTTTAATCATTTAGTAAGATTCTATATCATCTTTTTAATTCTCATAATCTAGTATTACAGTTTAAAAATAATGTAATGAAATAAAATGTAAGTGTGATAAATGCTAAAATAAATAATTTATGAAAGATTTGTAAAAATATCTAAATAAATATCAATATGATTAAAAAAAATAACAAATTTATAAATAAATTGAAATAAAATAAATTATTTTCTTATTTGATTAAGCTATAAAATAAAATAAATTTTATTTTTATATGACTGTTAAAACTATAATAAAAATAAAATTTATTTTAGCGTTTCAAAATATATATATATATATATATATATTTTGCATAAAACATACAAACTTGAAATAAGATATTATAATTATGTTTTGAGTTGAGTTTTTGTACAAAAACATTTATGTCATTATAAGTGTGTAAAACATATATGAAAAAAAAGATGTACAATTGTGTAATTTTAATTAATGCAAAAGAAAAATAGAGTACAAGAGGTTATTTGTGGAATATAAATAGACTCACCCTAATAATATAGTGTGTCTAATTTGTTTATTAGTGAAAATCAGTTGTATGCCTCTTTCACTAACTTTTTTATATTATATATTTTTGATAATTAAAAATTATTATCATTATAAATTTGTATATTTAGTTATGATTTATTAATCTATTAAATACAATGTGATACTGAATTTATGTCTTTATTATATTAATTTATTTTTTATAAAAAATTCTATTATTATTACATTATTGATATGTGTGTATATATATATATATATATTAAGCTTCGTTTGGAGTTCTGGGCCATTTGGAGCTCTATCTTTTACCAAAAATCTCTACAAATCTCTAAAAATCTTTACAAATCTCTAAAAATTTTTACAAAATTTTATCCAACTACGTAAATATCTATAAAATTTCTATAAATTTCTAGAATCTCTACAAATCCCAAATCCTAATAAATATTTTTGAATCTCAATAAATCACTTAAATCTTTAAAAAGTAGCATAAAAAATTCTCGTAAGATTCTGTTTAAGCAAATTTTCGCTGCTCATGTTGACACCCTAATTCTATCCCATAATTTAATATTTACAATTTTAATGCTTTTAGTTAAATGGTACTTTACTGATTAGGTTTTTTTCATCGTAAGATATGTCAAGAATTCGACTCAAAGTGAACAATTAGCAAAATGTTAGTTGTACCCCTAGAGTTATGGAGAAGCCAAGCTAAAGACCCAAATTGAGGAAGAAGGCCATCAGAATACATAGACATATCAACGACATCAAACAAACAACTCCAACATCAAACAATTCAGTTCAAAAGTCCAGAATAGCCTCTACCGACGCACCCGAAGGATGATATCGATCGGAATATCCAAATCAAATCAAAAAGGTATAAAAACGTATGCATATTCCCAAAACATGTCAAAGAACACAGAGGCAGGCTCAGAGTAGCCAAAATGCCACTACAGAGGCCATTCGGGCTCCATTGACTTAAAATAACTCCAATCGACAAGGGGGAAGCTACTAGCGCCCCAACCATAATTTGAGCATCCAAACGAAGTCAAAATACCCTCAAATTGCACACAAATGTCAAGGGTATGTTCCTAAGGTAATGGCACAGTTAGGTTTAGCCAAGTTAAACCTTAAGGGGTCCCTCCGCCGATTTGTTTGCAAAATTTGCTAATTTTTTGTAAATTCATAAAAGTATCCTAGAGTCCTACCGATGGCATTTTTGGATTTCTCATACCCCAAAATGGTAGAAGGAGTCAATCTAGTTGCCTCCAAGAGTTAAGCCAAAGGATTGTCTGACCTTGCATCCATTTCAGCCCTTTCAGAGCAGCAGTTTTCAAATAGATATAACTCAATCTTGGAAAATCCAAATTGAGTCTAGTTTTAACGTAATTGGTCTAAATCACTCCAAAAAGTGCTTAGGAGGTCTTAGAAGCTCCCAAAAATTACGCCAGAGGTCATAGAATTGCCCAAACATTTGTAGGTGAAACCTGAACTTCGCAAACCCTGGCCCAGGCCAAATGGCCCCCAACGCCAATGTGGCAAGATGTTTTTCCTACCCTGATAAACTTGTACGCTCATTCTATTTTGTGAATATATTCACTTGTGGTGTTGTGTAAACTTGTTTGACTGTCCTGTTTAGCAAAAAAGTTGCAAAACAAGCTTGGCAAAGATGATTGCATGCTCTATCATGCAAACTTGTTTGCCTAACAAAACGAGCAATGTTTTTTTCTCATTGGATTATGCAAAACATTTGATCGGGACCAAAAATTCTATAAATAGGAGGGCCTCCCCTTCTCCTTTCCATCATCCCCACATGCTTCCATTTGTTCTCATTCCCTAAAGGTGGCCACTAATTTTTGGAAGAATTCCAGTCTTTTTCTCTCTAGAGTTTCACTTTTTGTATAATTTTCTTTCTTTAGAAACTTTTTATTTTATCATTCAATTCAATTTGTTTACATAATTAGAATAAAATAATTGTATTTGTGTAAATATATTTCTTTGTCAATGAAAGGTATTCAGATCCTAATTCAGGACTAGGTTGTACTTAATGTATAATATTGACTGGATTTACCCGAGATAATTTTGTAAAATTCTAGACATCATACAAATAACATATCCATATCATATGACCATGCCATAACATCCCTCAATTATGCTATACCATGTCATAATATCATGACTGTCATGCCATATCATCATAATACTATGCTAAACCATGCTACATATCGTATTTGCCATGCCATGTCATCCTTATTACGCTATACCATATCATTGTCATCCCACACCATGCTTACATGCCATATTGCCATACTATGCCATATTATACCATGCCATGACCATGTTATGCCATGTTACCACACTCATTCACCATCCCACATCATAGTATAACATATTAGAACATCATTCACCATGCTAGCACATGTTTTGACATGTCATGCACCATGTTTTGACATATCGGCATATGCCTTAACATAGTAAAACACATCTAGACATGCAAACACACACCCACTAGGATTAACACAGATTTAAAAATCAAATACTTATCAATGCAGAGCATTCACTTGAGTTAGCGAGGCTCCAGAAATTAGGAGTGATTTAGGATTGGCTAAGCTGATGGTTTCTAAGTCATGACTTTCTTAAATATACTTGATATGCATCCTTGAAGTATCATCCATGTTAGAATTCAAACTATCATCACATTTAACATGTCCATAGCATACTTGATCATGTTAATTGCATCACTCATATCACATTAGACTCCTAGGCTCTTCATATAGACTAGATTATCATCACCAGGAATTGAGCTCTAGATCTGAGCTGAGTTCTTTCTCAAATGATAGATGCTCACTCACCTATGCTAAGCGTATCCTTAGGACTTAAGCTCCTCATCAAAGGAAAGCTTTTTCCTTTAGTTACGCTTAGGTGCTAAATGTTTCCCTCTCATTTGGAGTGAAGCTCCTTTCCACAATTACGCGCAAGGTGCTAATTGTCTCTTCCCTTGGAGTTGAACTCCCCAACGGAGTGAAACTCTATTTCCAGTTACGTACAAGACACTAACTTTTACCTCTCATCTAGAGCAAAGCTCTTTTCCTTCCCTAGTTATGCACCAAGCACAAACTGTCTCTTTGTCTAGAGCTAAGCTTCTTTTATTGTCATATGCAAGGTGTAAACATAAGGCAGAGCTACATAAACCTAACCCCTTAATAGGGTACGCAGGCAGCTCGAGCAGAAGGCTTGAGTTTGGTTATCACAGCATTATACGTTGACTTAAAGCTAAGCTCTACGTCACTTAAACCTTCACACATTAGTTCAAACCATATGACGAAAGCTACATAGACCTGATCCCTTAATAGGGTACGTAGGCAACTCGAGCAGAAGGCTTAAGTCTAGTCATCATAGCGCGAGGTGCTACCTTAGAACTAGAATCATTTCTTTAGTTAAATGCAAGGCGTTAACCATATCTTTTCTAGAGTAATGCTCTATTTCCTAGTTAAGTGCTAGGCATTAACTATTCTTCTTGTTTTGAGCGAGGCTCTTTTTTTTATTAACCGTTTTCCAGTTATACGTTAAGCGCTAACTATCTTTTCCCAGTGGAGCAGAGCTCCTTTCCTCTAGTTATGCGATAGGCACTAACTATTCTCTCTCATTTGGAGGTAGGTTCCATTTCATAATAAAGCATGAGGTGCTAACTGTCTTTTATCATCTAGAGTTGAAGCTCTCTTCCCAAAGTTATGCACGAGGTGCTTAATTTCTTTTCAGTCTTAGAGCCAGGCTCTAACAAATACAAAGACAATTACTCGTAACACATACCTATAGCTAGGATTTTTTCTGTCCTTCACCCTATATCGAAGTAAGGCTCCTTCACATACAATACTGACCCTATTGATCGCCTTTTCATATATATTTATAAATCAGACCCGCACTAGGCATTGTCCCAGAGCTAAATTGACCTGATCCTTTAGAAGGATACGTAGACAGCTTGAACAGATAGCTTGAGTACGATCTCCACATTCTTCATAAACCATCTGCACAAAGCGCCAACTTAGACTTAGAGTAAGGCTCTTACACCTGTATACTAGTTCACATCACATCTATCATACAGTTCAGGCTATTTTAACTATGAACTACGATTGACTTGATCCTTTCGTAGGGTACGTAGGTAACTTGAACACATAAATTGAGTTCGGTCACCTCAATTTTCACAAACCATCTTTCAATTCACGTTTCATTCTCAACACACACACACACACACACTCTTGAGGACTACACAAGTCCATTTCTATATCAAACACAGTTTTTCTAGTACAAATCTCATCACCTATCACGTAGGTAGATATCTCACTACACTTGCACACACGAGCTAAGTTTAGTGACCTTGTATTCCCTGCATCATTTACATTCATGAATTGTATGATATGATCATTATAAATCAGAGTATTATATTGTGAGATCACGACTTTAAAAGAGTGAAAAAGAACTTTGGATATCCCTTGGTATCGAGGTGTAATAGTTTTCGTGCATAGTCAAACCCCTGAATTCATGTTCTCTGATTGCACAGACTAGTCAAGAGTCATTAAAAAGGTCCATTTATCACATCTTTCAAAAACATAAGTAACATATTTTAAATCATCGAAATTTGGGTTTCTTGACATACCCATTTTAAAAGTGTCAGGTGGCGACTCCTATTCTCTGTAATCAAGGCCCTGTTGCAAAACAAAACCCTATTTTTCACATTTGGACAATCTCAAATACATCATGTCGTAATAAAAACTCACGACTAGTGCTTATCGATCCCAATGCACGAATCCGATTGCGATAGCTCTATGCACTGGGGCCGAGGAGCGCGGGTCATGAGTCTTTATTGCAACAATTCATTTATCTCTTTTTGTAATTTATTAATTGCACCAAAAAATTTATCAAGCCATATTTTATCTGAACTTTTAGAGCTACAAACAACCCTTATAAACCATAACAAATGTTTACTACTACTATACAAAAGTTCTAATACTCGTAAAACCTTTTTTTTTTTACTATATTATCCTTTTATTTTCAAACAAATTTAGTTGTGTCCCTTTGTCCATAACCTCAAACTCAAAACCATTAATCTTTTGTAATTAATGATTAAATAACTCCATCAACTTTTAATATTACATTATTATATTTATTCATATATACAACAATATAGACTTATATTATAAACTAAACAATATCAAATTCATTTGTGTTTCTTTGTTCATAACCCCCAACTTAAGACCTTTCAGCTTTTATAATTAATAGTTAAACACTTTCATTAATTTTTAATATTACATCATTATATTTATTCATAAACACAATTATATGGACTTATATTATAAACCAAACAATAAAAATATATAATTTTTTAATGAAAAATGTTTATCCAAAAAATTATAAAACATTAATTATTTGTTATTTTTCCTTATTTTATTATTTTATTAAAATAATAAATCCACTAAAGCATTTTTTAATTGTATTGCCATTGTCTTATTATTTTAATATTATTTTTGGTAGACTTTTATGTTATAATATCATTTGATTCATTTTTCAAAATAATTTTTCTAGAAAAGAAATTACAAGTCCTTGAAATATAGACTAATGTAAGAACAAATAAAAGAAAAAATGAAAAAAGTTATTAAATGGGCAATGCAGATAGACATGAGAAGAAAGAAAAGTTGATAGAGCTAAAAACCAAAAAAAAAAAAAAAAGAAATCAGAAAGAGAAACCGTTATTTCTTTACTAAGTTCAATAATTGCATCTCTTGAATTTTTTTTTTCAAAGTAATTGTGTGTGGATCCATTGGGTTCTCGAAACATAAAACTAGCCAAGAATTTATGAAACTTCTATTGTTTTCTTGACAATAAATTTCATTTCATATCACTTTTCTTCTTAAAGAAAGACACTTGGTGTTCCTCGTTGGCATGGCTTTCTATAGGGCAACAAAAATTTAAAGGTTGCCTTCACTGGCTTTCCTTTCTAATACCTTCTTCTCTGATAGTTTTGTTAAGTTCTTAGAGAATTGAAGTTCAGTTTTGTGGTGATCTGAAAGAATGTCATAAATGGTTTTCTTTCTTTCTTTCTTTCTCTTTTTTTTTTTTTTTTTGTATGCTATAATATCAAGGTTAATGTCTCTCTCTTTTCCTTTATACCTCCAAATTTCTAGATGAGATTGGTTTTTTATTTTTTAATCATTGTCTTTTTTGCTTAATCAGCAAAATGAATTGGAAATGATAGGATATAGATTTCATACTATCCTTTTGGTAGTTTTTTGGCAAGATAGGATTATTATTATTATTATTATTATTATTATTATTATTATAAGGATTACAGAATGTGACAAAGCGAGAACAAGTTGTATCTAAAATATTTTAAAAATCGATGACTCTCTTGAAATGCTTCTCTGCAAGCACTAGGGTTCAAAAAACTTTGCATTTGATTGTTTCATGGCCACTTTCAAAACAAAATGAAACTGAAAAACCAAAAAAGAAAAAACATCAACCAAGTAAAAATCACAATAAAAAAAAAAATTACTCCCTTCCTTTCCCTATCTTTTCATTTGGTTTGCTATAATTCTCTTCCCTGTGTTTGGTTAATATTTCTTTATATTGTTTACTTGATTGATATCTCATATACTTAAACTTTCCTTCTTATTATTATAATAGATTAAATGTTAGAAAAATTTTTAATTTCTTTATAGTACATTGCTACCAAATCTTTCTACTATGATCCAAACATATGTTTTGATTATTTATTTAATTTTCTTTTTTGAAATTTTACTTATGGAACTCAAAGTTTTGTCTCATCTTTTAAAGGGAACAAATTTGAATTGTTGATATGTATAGTATTATTTAGTTCTACTATTTATATAGGTTAAAGCACTATATTCTCCACTCTATTATGAAACTCCCCAAAAGTTATCAAATTATAAAACATAACAAAAAATGAATTAAAAAGGAAAAGAAAACTATTCAAGCAAAAAACAAAATAAAATCTTTATTTTCCCCACTTGAGAGAAATTTCAAAATTTCTAAAGGGTCGTTTGGTGCGATGGAAAATGCTAAAAAACTCTGAAAATATTTGAAAATTTGTAAAAGTTATTTACTTTTTATCTCACTGCACGAATTACAAACTCACAAATTATCTCACTTTATCTCATTTTTGTCACTCCAAATGCCCCCTAAGTTGCCAAATCACACATGTTATAATACCTGATATTTTATTTGACCATTTATTTGATATTTGGGCATGAGGTTGGGTCTGTTTGGTGGGATTTATTTTATTGTTCTTGGGCTGAGTTTGGCCTGTAGTCGTCTTAGGTTGGAAATTCAAGCCTTGGGCCAGCCCATTTTCCTTTACTTTTTCTTTTTTTTTTCTTTTTTCCTTTGTATTTCTCTTTTTCTTTATTTTTCTTTTCTTCTCCTTATTTTTTGGTTTCTCGTGGGAGAACTTTCTAGAGAATGAGGGAGAAAAGAGAGGAGAGAGAAAGTAGAGAGGGAAACTCAATTTTAGAAAGAGAAGAAGCTTAATCGAGGTAAAGTTCGACGTTGTAAATGCCGTGGTGGTGATAGTTTGTAGCGATTTGACTAGGTAAGTGTTTTAGACATTTTAAGTTTGAGGTTTGGATACTTTCTCCATTTCTTCTCATTTATTGGGTTTTTGAAGTGGAAGAGTGTGTAAAGATAATTATGTACATCATTAGCATGAATTTGATATAAGATTTAGTTAAGTTTGAAAGATTTAGGTTTATATATATATATATATATATATCTAGATATGTATATATATATTTTGAAAACTCACATTTCCTTGAGCTAAAGTGGAAATAGACATTGTAGAAACCGTTATTTGGGTATTATGGTGCATATATATGTTGGTATTGTTGAGTATTGGACCTGAGATAGTCGGTTTTGGCTCGAGAGTGCCGGAGAAGATGATACTCATTATATATAAATTTACACAAATATTTAGGTTGGGTTCAACCCCACCAAGAGAGGGGTCGAACCTCTATTGGCTGTATGTAAACTATCATTTAAGGGATGACCGGGGTTGACCCCGACCTTGACAGGCGTCGACACCTTCTAGGCAGTGTGAAAATATATATTTAAAATATAGTGGGGGTCGATCCCAACATTGAAAGGGGTCTATACCTTTTTTGGCAGTATGCCCAGAGCATGAATGGGGTTGACCCCAACCTTTAAAAGGGTCGACCCCCTGTAGCAAAATGTTATGCATGATTAAATTTGCCCTTTTAATGTTTACTAAGGTATAAATCATGTGAATTATATCAGATATGATTGATGTTGAATATAGCATACTTTTGTTTAATGTTGTGAATTATTGAAGAGAATTATTATTGTATAATTGAGCATATCATGTGTATTAGGCTGGGTGGTTCCATCAGGTTATGAACTGAGTTTGATGATTGGCTGAGAGTGCTATTGTGATATTACTGACATGCCGAGGCACGGTTCGTGTATATGGACGGAATCTATGATTTTTAGAAAAATGATAAAATGAGTTTTTAAAAATACCGAATGATTCCCAGTCGATACACTAGAGCTTAGTCATTTGGAGTTAGGACGTCAAACATGAGATATAATTATGTGATTTTCTTTAGACTGTAACAGGATCCTGCTTAGGGTAAGCAGATACCTGGCTAAGGGTGTAACATGATTTCCTAGCAGAAAGGGGTTAGGAAGCGTAACACGGTTCCCCTGAGTTTTACACCAGCAGGGGTGTAACACGGTTCCTTACTTATGATTTTACCCTACTTGAGTTAAGCAAATATCTTACTAAGGGTGTAACACGATTCCCTAGTAAAAGAGTCAGAGGGATGACATGGTTCCCCACATTTGATTACATATTAAGATTATCGTTTGCTGTAAGCATTAAATGTCGCGGTTGGTGACCCCGCGTGCTTTGCTAAGCATCACCCATCCCAGGATAAGGTTGAGGTTAGATGGAGATTAAAGAATATGCATTGGCATTGCATTCTATCATTAAACATTGCATGGGATTGCATATATTATTATTATGTGTTGAGATATTGAGATTGTTGATTATAATGATGTTTAATATTTGATTTATTGATAATAAGTTGGGTTGTGAACATTGAATAATAAATTAGGAACTACGATAACCTGATTCCCGAGGTAAGATATATAGGCAGTTTAGATTCGAGTAGTCTAAATCCAAGCTTAACTATGGATAATAATAGTTATGTTTATTCTTTTAAATTTAGAGTTGAATTATTTATATTAAAAATTGTATGACCTAAGGTGTGGGTCTGCTACATATTTTTATAAAATCATGGTTTTGAGAGATATAAATATGACTATATTATATGCTTAGATCGTGCAAACCTTGGATGTTGTCCTCGAGATGATGTTGAATTGGTCTGTATTATTGTTCAAGTATTGGCGATATTCTTTAATATTCTTTCTATATGAGAATGAGGGACGAATGAGGGACATTTGTTAATATTTAAATTAATGTTTATGACATTCACTTAACTTGGGCTAGATTTTAATCTGTTTTAGTTAGTTCTCATATTCTTATGCCATTCGTCTTGAACTATGAGATTAGGAGCATGATAGATGTTCATCTTTCTCATCAATAAGTTTGTATGTAATTATTTTATAAATTCATTGATTCTCCAGTTTATAATACTATCCAACATTGTTTAATGTGTTAATCTATACCACTTAAATATTTAACTTTAATTTGCATGTGCAACAAAAGTGTCCTTCAACTAGTTCCTATAAAATTCTGCAAAAATTTAAATTTTTTTACACATATATAAATTATAAGACTAGAACATTAATTTATACTAATTTTTTTCACTTCAAACAACACAAGCGAAGCCAAGCTTGGGCCACCCACCTTAAAAAAAAATTTATACTATTTTTTTAAATTGTCTTCCGTACTTAATTGTGCTTATGCAAAAAAACAAAAAAAAATGTTTAAACCAACACTAATTGTGTCCACCTAAGAAAAAAAAAATTAGTCTAAAACCGATTCTACCCACTTAATGAAAAAATAAATTTTAACTTAATAATATCAATGTAATTGTACCTAGTTTACCTAATACAATTAAGGGTTTGTTTGACACGACGAAAAATAACGAAAAATAGCAAAAAATGTGATTTGGGAAAAATTTTGATTTTTAGTGTACACGTCTCAAATCGTATTTTAGGAAGTAGGATTCTCGTTTTGTTGGATTAAATTTCCGTTTGGACGATTTTAAAATTTTGTATCTATTATGGCTTCTTCGTAGACTAAATTAGACTTGAAACGCTACTAGCATTGGAACAGTTTATAGTGGTCCGTTTGGACAGAAGTTGGTTGTGTCAAACTGCCGAAACTATTTACGATGGTTTGTTTGGGTGAAAGTTAATAGTGTCAAACTGTCAGAATGGTTTGGTGCGAACGGTTTAGATGGTATTTAACTATTACACTTTATACTTTCTCCTTCCATACAAGCGTGCAAATGGTTTTTACAATCCGTTGGAACGACATGGGAAAAATTTGTCACAGTTGGTGTCATTCGGTAGCTTAGAAGTCCGTGGTGAGAATAACAAAAAAAATTTTGCTATTTGATTAACCAAATTCTAGTTATCGATTTTTTTTAGATAGTATTGAAATTTTTTCAAATTTTGAGAAGGTAAGAAAGTGTAAAAATATAATATAGGTTTTTAAAAATTTTCAAAAACTTTTAGATATTTTAAAAAATTTTCAGTAAATTTTATTACGCCAAACGAACCCTAAAAAATATTTAACATACTTTGACATTTTTCTCTTTCTCATTCTCCTTTTTAATAGTCAATTTTTTTTATTCTTATCATAATACCCTACTAATTATTTATGGATCTTTTAATTAGTACTCACCTAAACAAAATTTTCTAGCCTTGCTCATGCCAAACGCCTTATTATTTTGCTTTGCCGTTGAGATAAGTAAATAGAGAGTTTTTTATGTTTATTATTTCTTTTCTTTAACTAATACGGTACTATTTAATTTTTAAAGAAATTTGAAACCGTGATCATTCACCGTCCTTTTCAGCGGGTTAATAAACCATCAGGTTCGTTTCGTTACGATTTAGTTTTTAATTTTGTCGTTAATTTTTTAAATAATTTTTATTAAAATTTAATTTCTTAAAAAAAGTACATTTTTGTAAAAAAAATTAAAAAATTCATATCTATTTAAATAAAAATTAAAAAATTAGCTTTTTAGTTAATTTTTTTGCGATGTAAATTTTTTTATTTTTTATACGAATACTATTAATACGGTTAAAAATTATATTTTTTAAAAAAATTATATTTTGACGAAAAATCACATAAAACGAAAAAAAAAAAAAAACCAAAAATCAGAAACTTAAAGCGTAACCAAACTAAGCCCCTTGACACTACTTACTTAAGGAAATAAAAAAAAAAAAAAAAAGAAAAAAAACCCCTTAACCATTGTAATACGTGTCACTAAGAAATCGCGAGTACCAATAGCTTGAGGGTCAACCGTCCATTCTACTTCACTCTTTAGGACTGTTTGATTAGTTAAAATTAAATATAATTTATTAATTTTTATTAATTTTTAATATTTTTTTAACTAAATTTTAGTACATAACACTTCTACACTAAATTTTTATATTTATATTATATTTTTTTTGTCAAATTTTTGTTAATCAAAAATATTTACCAATCAAACACGCCCTTACTCTGTCTTTGTCTCGTGTCGTACGTTCTGGAGGAATCTAGAGAGAGGAAGAAACCTCGATGACTCTATACACACTGATCTCAACCTGTATAATTTCTACTGTTATCTTTCTCAAACCATCTTCATCTTTGGTCGAGAGACAGAGAGAGACGCAAATAGCGGTGGGAACGAAGAATATCCATTCTGGTTACCGTTTTTGATGCACAAGTGATAAAGCGGTGTCGCGTATACAGAGAGAGGAAGTGATCGAGAATTTTGGTTGAATTAGGGCTGCGAGTATGGCTGATTTTTCGTCGACGAAGATGAAAAGGAAGGAAATCGACGGTGTCTACGATGATTTCTCCGACTTTTCCCTCTCGTCCCCTGCTAGAAAAATCCGTAGACTGGTACATTCTCTCTCTCTCTCTCTCTCTCTCTCTCCCCACATGTTTTTATGTTCAACCTGAGTGTGGAAATTTTGTAATTTTTTTTTTCTTGTAAACAAAAGACGGGATGCGTGTCGAAGTTCCTTCTGCGGCGGTTTAATTTTTCTCAGCTATTCGACATTTAAATAGCGCGTTTGTTTGTTTTCTTACGCACTCGTTCGGATAGAAGTCGTAATTTTCCTGTAGCTTACCTGGAAACCAAACACAAACCTATTATGGCTGTTGATGTTGTTTTGCGAGACTGATCGGATGGCTTGGATTCGTTGTGTAGGATGCTGAGTTGCCTCCAATCATGGAGGAGGAAGAGCCAGAGGTTCCACTGGCTTTCAAGCAATCGGTGGTGCCCGATGAGCATATCTCTGGCAACATGGAGCAGTTGAGGGGTTCGGGTCCGGTAATAGAGGAATTGCCAACCGTACCCAAGAATGAGGAGAGGGCTCTTGTTCTCTTCAACCCCATGAACACACCTCTGTTGCAGTCTCCTTCTAACTTCCATGTTTCGGTGGATTCCGACATACTTTTAGGCATCAAAAGTAAGGATTCAAACTTATTTAAGCGGATGAGTACTCGTTGTTTCCTTGCATAGCTTCCCATTATATTCCTGCTTTTTCCGGGCATTTTACATAAGGGGGCCGGCAGATGTTAAGATCACAATGTAAAAACCCACTCAAAACAGTCCCATACATGCACAATAGAACAGGAAAAAGGAAACATAGGATGAGCCATTTGTTCTTGGATGATTCGTTTTTCACATTGAGCAAAAACATAGACTTAAGTATCTCCTTTTGCTTTTGGAGGAGTTTGCCTGTGTTCTGGTTGCACAAAATTGGTTATTTTCTTGTTTTGACTTGATGATTTGGCATCGTTGTTTACAAAAAACATCTCAGTGCACGAGTTTCCTATATTGCTGATTCTGGGAGTGTTAGATTTACCTAACCTTGACTTGCTTGCAAAAAGGAGGTTGTTGGGTTTGATCGTGCGACCCCGGCTTGCTATGTTCCATATGTAATTGGGATTATGGAGAGAAAGCCATACTATTGGTTTTTATTTTTTTTTTTTTTTGGGGGGGGGGGGGATGGGGAACCGAGTTATTCGCGAGTTGTTTGAGTTTGGCTGAAGCTAAGTTTATGACTGAAACAAGCTTAAATCAAATTTGATTTGTAATTTGTTTACATTCGAGCTCAATCTCGAGCTTAGAAAAACTTGGCTTGAAAGTTCATGAGTCGGCTCGATAAGATAGTATATATATTTTATAATATTTTATTTATTATATAACATTTTTATATTTTTAGTAATATTTTTTATTATATTTTTAAAACATTTTATTTATTATATTTTAAATTAAATCGACGTTATTTTTGTTTAATTGAGTTATTTGTGAGCTAATATTGAGCCTAAAGTATTTTTAATTGAGTTGAGCTCGAATCTATATAAAAGTTCAAGCTCCCAATATAAACAGGTCAAGTTGAGCTTGAAAAAGTTAAAAGTTTGGCTCGTTTTCATCCCTAGGTTTTGTAGGTATTGTTTTTGGGAAAATTGGGATGAAATAAAGAGATTTACAGGTCTTGGAAATTGGGAGTTGTGTTCCTAGGATTAGCTTTTTATACAGAATAATCACTTCTGCGGTGTTGGAACTGCCACTCTTCACCAAACGGAGAGTGAGACAGGATGTGATGCTAGGATATTGAAGTGCCTTGGTTGATTTACAGAATAATCACTTCCATTGTTTCTGAATTACCATTTTCACACTGGGGATAGGGAGACAATATGTGGTGCTGGGATGCAGCCAGGCGATTTGATTGATTTTCTTCAATTTATCAGATATTTTGTTGTACAAGTACGGAAGTTTCACAACTAAGTAACCAGTTTTCGTGTGTCATGCAGATCAAATTCTCTTGTCAACCCAGTCTAATGCTGTAAAATCAGCGGAAGACGATGCTGCTAGACAGGATTCAAGCTCTGGAGGAACGAGCGGATGCTTAGCTGTTGTTCCCTGGGTTCCTTCTCAGTTTCCTCAATCAAGAGAGATGGAAATTCCCCAAACAACAGATGAGCCGGAGTCGATGGATGCTGAAGATGTGGGGGTAGCCAAGATGGATATAGAGGAAAACAATGTCATCATTGAAACCGGGCAAGAACTTGGTGGGATGAGAGCAAGTGAAGGATTGCAACAGTGGCAGCAGCAACACTGCATGATTCCACAGTTGCCACAGAGTCCCGGTACAACCCCTATTGTCTGGTACCAGTAACAAACTTAAGCATGCAATGAAAGTACGCAGTGCAGTATTTTGAGTATTTTCTAGGCGCGCTGTGTAAATTTTTGCAAGTATTTTGAGTTCTTCCTGGAATGCAGAGTGTAATTTTTGCAAGTATTTTGAGTTCTTCCTGGAATGCAGAGTGTGGAGATTAGACGGACCAGTGGATGATGACAAATGGTGCCAGAAATTTTGCTACTAAACCATTCCAATTCCAGTCAACAAGTATTGGTGTCCTCATTGCCTTGATTGGCAAGTTTGTTATAGACACGGATGTGTAATTGCTCTATGCTTCAGGGGCTTGTTATACTTCAAGCAATATGAAAATCCAGAGTTTTCTTTCCAAGTTGATCTTGTGCAAAGGTGTGTTGGAATGGGATTGTTCTTGAGTTTGAAGTATTTAAATGGTCACGCAGAGAACCCCACTCAAAGTTACAATGGTGTTTCTTTATGGAATTTCAAGATTGTTTGCTTCGGGGTTTTGTCTTGATTTGTGTGTTTTTCAAATGTGTACTTTTTTTCTCCAACTAATAGCCGCTAGCAGTAGCTTGCGGCTGGCGGTAAGCTAGATTCATTGCATATTAAATTAATTTTAGGCTGTTTATATTTTGATTTTTTTTTGTTTGGGGGGGGGGGGGGGGGGGTGGGGTTAATTTCTCTAATATTCATCGTCAAAGTTGTGTGTGAGTATTTTATTGGTGTGTCTGGGGCGAGGATTTGTGGAGCGAAAAATTAATGGAAATAGTTATATACTTATTTTATATGCTTAAATAAATAAAAAAATAATTTTTAGTAAATGTTTATTTATTTAGGCTCCGGTTGGAGTAAGAAAAAATAAGATAAATTGAGATAAAATGTGATTTGGGGTTAATTTTAGCGTCATTTTTTTCTGAAAAGTCACAAATCGTGGGTATATTTTTTTAAATTCATTTTTATGGATTCAAAAAAATTTATAAAAAATAGTGATAATGGTATTCGTTTGATAGTTTTTGACACGAAAAATATGATTTTTTAAAAAATTTACACATTTGGTTAATTTACATTCAAAATTTTTTTTAGCGAAATATTATAATTTTTTAAAATTAGTGATGATGGAAAAATTAGATGTAGATGAATTATTAGAGATTTATAGAGTTTTTTAGAGTTTTATTTTATACCAAATGAGGCTTAGTTTGTTATATTTTTTCTCCACCCTTTTTGTTTTCAATTAGCAAATCCTTGTTTTAATCGGTGGCTTGTTAACTTTTTTTCATCTTATATGAATTTTTTTATCAAAAACTATTATTTTTTTTTTTTGGTAATTTTGACATGTTATTTAAATATTTTAAAAATTTCAAAAAAACTTAAAAAAAAATTTCACGTATCTAACTCATTGTGTGTGCATATGAATTTTTTTTATTAATTTTCTTAAATAAATGTAAAAAAAAAATACAAAAAAATCTTTCTATTGCTCTCCAAATTTCTCGTGAACGAAGGCACAGGCTAATAACATGCATATGTAATCAGTCACATTAACGTTGTCTTATATCAGAATCAAATATCAAATTAGAGCAACAATTGGACCATAGTTTCGAATTAAGATACAAAAAATAACCTTAGATATTAATTATTCCATGAAAATTAACTCTACTCCTCTGCTTTATGATTGATTACGCATCTAGTGAGTAATTGCTACTCAATGTTTAACAAGGAATATTTCATTCTTAATTTTAAGATGATTATCTAGATTTTTTTTCTTATTTTTTAGATGTTTTTCTTTGTGTTTTTTAATTGGGGTAATTGTTTTATACTTACGTACTTAATGTTAAAATCAGTTACGTTTCATGTGTCTTATTACTATTACTGATAACTTTTATACTATGAATAATGATACATTAAGTGGTAAAAAGATAAAATTCTGCTTCTCTTCTTTTTCACTTCCATCTTCTCTCTCTATGGTTCTTTTATTTTTTTCTCTTTACACAACTTTCACCGTTACTAATTTGAGAATTATTTTTTTCTAAATTTTAAGCATATTATCATAAATGTAGAAGAACATTTTTTTTTTTTAATTTTGAAATTTTTCTCAAATGATATATAAGATACAAAATTTATGCAAAATTCACAATAGATATATAAAATACGAATTAGAATCAAATTGGAGAATCAAACAAATCAAAGCCTTCATTTGTTGAAGAGTCCCCTAACTCAGATCCCAAATCTAGTCAGTGCAAAGCAGCAAATCCAATTCCTACAGTCTCTCTTAACCTTTTGCAACACCTCATTGATAATAATGAGAGAGAGAGAGAGAATTAGATAGATGCATATGACAAAAAGTGAGACTTTAAGTAATTTTAGTGAAAATTTAATTAAACCTAATCTGAATTTGTGGAGAAATTAAAGTTACTTATATATATACATATATATGTATATATCCCTCGTGCCATAATCTTGGGTTGTGATGATTCTTCCTTACTAGTGGGTTGGTTTCGAAGAAGATCAAAGCTAGAAAGAAAAATAGTTGACGAAAGGAAAGATCTTGTTGGGGAGTTATTGTCTAAGAGGATTGAAGCCAGTGGTCAAGTCTTTGGCAATGGAGGCTCGGAAGATTTGAACATTGTTAGGAAGGGCATTTTGGTCTGTTTGTTTGTTTTTGTTGGATATTGAAAAATTACACTTTTTATATATGTGTCTATTACACAATGTTCAGCAGTTTCGTTCAACTTTTTCACTTTGATTATAAACTACAAGGTTTATTAGTATATAATAATGAGTTTTAGGAAGTGTAAGTAATTTTGACCCTAAATATAGGATTATAAAGATAATTACTCCAATTGAAAAATAATATATATATATATATATATATATATCTAAGTAGTAATTAGTTTAAAAATGATTAAAAATGACTAGAGATTAATTAAATTTAAAAAAAATCTAACTCCTTTTACAATAACAACTCTTTATTATATTTCAAATTTAAAATTCAAAGAAAAAACACATACTATTAATTAGGCTTGTGATTGCCTATATATTAATTAGGTTAGAGAGCATTTTATTTCTTTAAATTCTATTTTTTTAAAGTTAAATTAGTCATGTTGATCATTTAGTGGAAAATTGATTAATAATACTCAATATTTGAGTTATTTTTGTAAAATAAAATGTACAATTAATAAAAATAATATTTTTTTACTTTGGTTTATTTTATGAAATCATTCAAAAAAATTATTTTAATACAATCAATATTAATAGTATTTTTAATTCAAGTTAATTTTGTAAAATGAGTCAAAAATTAAAAAATAAAAATATTTATTTAAATTAATAAATAGTTTAAAATAAAAAAAAGATCAACCAATTAGGTAAGTTAGAGATTTAATATATATGCTAGAGTAAATTTTAAATTTTAAAATTGAGTCATATTGATATTTGATATATAATTTTTTAGCACTTATATAGGGGATATTTTTTTTTTTATCAATTCTGTCACCTTACTAACATTGACACAAATAAAAAATATAAATATAAGAAACTCAATTTTATTTCACGAAATTATATAATTTTACTAAAATATTTTATAATATATTTAAAAATTATATTTTATTAACAAAAAAATATTATATAATTCCGTGCAATCAACCTTAGTTCTTTTCATATGTAATTGTAATTTTCAATTTTTATCAAGGTGGGATCACTTCAAAATTTGTATCCGTAGGTTATCAAGTTTTAATATTGTATCAATCTTATTTTCAATAAAAATTTAATATTTCAATTATATATCTATTTTGTCTCTGGTTCTTGTTCTTCAAATTATTTATACTAATGCTATTTTATCAAAAAAATTTTGTAAAAAAAAATTTTAAAATGATGTGATAATAATAATTTTAAAATTAAAATGTATTTTGATCAATTATTCTATTTACAATGATAAATCCGCAAACTTCAACATATTTCTAATATATATATATATATACATAAATATATTTTGGCAAACCTTCCAAGGGGAATAAAATCACCGCAAGGCCTGTAACCAAACAAGTCCTCCTAGTCTTGAGTGTCGGGGGCGATCGAAGCCGCTGCCTGCGAGACAGGTCTATTTGGTTGTCACCGGAGACTGAACTGAATCTCAGTAGGTCGATTCTAGTCTCTCTCTCTCTCTCTCTCTCTGAAAATCGAAAATGGCCCCAAAACCAGAAACCCAGATTTCCTTCTCTTCATCAGCCGATCACGCCGCCGCAGATTCGTCCTCCGCCTCCCTGGATCCACTCTTCCACGTCCTCAAGATCTTCCCTTACAGCTTCCTTCGCGTCCCCCGCCTCCGCCTCAAGCTCCCTTCCCTCACCCTCCCCTCCCCCATGACCGTCTTCGCCCTCCTCCTCCTCACCTACTTTATGGTCGTCTCCGGCATCGTCTACGACGTCATCGTTGAGCCCCCTGGCATCGGCTCCACCCAGGACCGCCTCACCGGCTCCGTCAAGCCCGTCGTCTTCCTTCCTGGCCGCGTCAATGGCCAGTACATCATCGAGGGGCTCTCCTCCGGGTTCATGTTCGTTCTCGGTGGCATGGGGATCGTGCTCTTGGACCTCGCCCTCGATCGGAACCGTGCTCACAGCGTCAAGGTCTCCTTCGCCTCCACCGGGGTCGCCTCCGTAATCATCGCCTATGTCATGAGTATGCTCTTCATTCGCATTAAGATCCCCGCTTATCTTCGATGAAAATTGTGAAATTCGATCATAGTTCTTCTGGGGTTTTGCCCCTTTTGGTAGTTTTTATGAAGATTTCTTTTTGTTTCTCGAATAGATTTTGTATTGAATGTTATGGGTTTGTTCTCACGATAGCAAA
Organism: Vitellaria paradoxa; assembly: GCA_019916065.1. Classification (NCBI taxonomy): domain Eukaryota; kingdom Viridiplantae; phylum Streptophyta; class Magnoliopsida; order Ericales; family Sapotaceae; genus Vitellaria; species Vitellaria paradoxa. Next base: position 12,625,742 of record CM034241.1, read on the forward strand.
GACCTAGAGTTTATGGATTCTGCTGCGGATGATAATCTGATAAAGTTTAATTGACTGCTCATTAATGGATTTCTTGGTATGAATTTGAAATTTGAGTTCACACACACTCGCACACACGCATGCTCGATTGTTAAGGAAAATGAGCTAATCAACATAGAATAGACTCAAGGTCTTTTTTAGTTTTAAATAGCCAAAATTTGCGAGGCTTGAATGTGTTTTTAATCTATTTGTTAAATTGTTTTCCCTTGTAACCTGCAGCCTACTTGGATGTCTTTTTGTTTTGTTTTGTTTTATTTTGCAATGCCTGTTTGGCTTCCTAAGGCTTTAGCTTCTATGAAGAATAAATGGCTTTATTTATGCTATTCATAACTCATTTGATCGTCGAACGGAATTTGCAAGGGAAAAAAAAAATATTGGACTGATAAGAAATTGGAGAAAAAATTTTGCATTTGAGGTTTAGTTTAAATAACATAGAGGAGAAGGGGGAAAAGGTCTAATTTGTATAGTTTTTATTGGAGGGATCTAATTCACATGTGAGATGCATCCTTATGGGTGGATAATATCACGTCTTGGATCCTGCGACCTTGGAACTTGACCTGAGCCGTACACAAAACATCCACAATCATCTAATAACCCCTGTCCCAATTAGTGTCATGTCCAACTGTAGCGAAAACGTGAATCAAATATAGTAAAATATAATAAAAATAACACCACTGATCCAATGCATATTGCAATAACTAATATAATAAATTTATACATCATGTTGTCTCACGGGTGATGGAATTATCTAGAATTAAGAAACCTGCCAGAACCTTCTAGCAGGTTGTGGAATTTTTTTTTTTTGAATATCTGAATGCATTAATTAAGGTGTCCAAAAGTCAGTCCAGTGTTATTAAATGAGAGGTCTAAAAGTCAGTCTAGAAAATCAGTCCCAAAACATTAAATATTATGAATGTTCTAGAGTTGCAAGTTGCCTATAAATAGGGAATACTTGTAAGCATTTGGGGCATGCAATATAAAGTTCAATCTATGTTTTATCTTTGACAACCAACTGCCCTTTAATTGGTGTAGACCTGATTGTAGATCTGTCCCACGGAGGTGGACTTCTCCTACATCTTCATTTCCTCATCCTTATCACTTCAAACTCTATCTCATTCCTTCTCAACTCCATTAACTATTAAAATCCAGATTTTCGTAGGCTAGTTATTTCAAATAACTGCCCTATTTTGCACTAGTTTAATTTAGATTTTTTGGGTTGCATCAGTCCATTAAATCTGAATTATCTTGGAATTGCATCAGTTTTGGTATCAGAGCTGCAGGCTATTTGACCACTTATAATTCCAATGGCGACTCGAAGTAGAAGAGATTTTCGAGGGAGACTAAGTGATCGCCAAAGGGATGAATTGTTGGAATATTTTTCTCAAGAGTTGCAGACTCTTTCCAATAGAATTGACGATTTAGAAGCAAAGAAAGAAGCAACAACACTTAATCAAGCTGTAGGAGAAAAGGGAGGCAACGCTGCTCATCAGGAAGTCTAAATGAAAATCAAGATGCTGAAAATGATGTGCCTGCGCCAATAAGAGCTTCACCTAGACCTGCCCCATTTAATAGAAATCAACAACATAATCGAGCTCCTTTCTGGATGCTTATAGGCAGCGTATCGAGCCAAATGCAAGTTACAATGACATTACTAAGAGGGTTAAGGTAGATGTTTTAGATTTTTTCGGAAAACTTGATCCTCATTTCTTCAATGATTGGATTGTGGCTATGGAAGATTATTTTGAATGGCATGGAATGTTCGAAGATTGTAAAGTTTGGTTTGCAAAAATGAAATTGAAGGGGCAAGCATGTATGTGGTGGCGTGGTGTTGAAGATCGCATGAGTAGACTTGGTCTACCTCCTATTCTTCATTGGGAGGAAATGAAAATGAAGCTGCAAGAAAGGTAGCTTTCTCTTGATTATGAAAATTCAATCTATGAAAAACTATTGCAATTAAAGCAAGGTGTGATGACAGTGGAAGAATACATGGAGAAATTCAACAATCTAATGATTCGATGTCAACTTAATGAGAATGATTGTCAGTTTTCGTCACGTTACAAAATAGGGCTGCGTGCTGAACTCAAATGAGAAATGACAACCGTGCATGTTTTCAGCATTGATGAAGTTTACCAAATGGCTTTGACAGTGGAACAGCAACTCCAGCTACCACAGGTCAAGCATGTGGGATCTCAAGTTGGAACTTTTGTTGCCAAGAGACCAAGTCCTGCAGTCCATTCAACAACCTTCAATGTGATTACTCAGAGAAATACGTCCGAAGCTACATATTCTAAAGGAAGATATGTTATAGGAAATTCCAACAAATAAGGCAAAGAACCGAGTATTTTAAGTACGGTGGAAAGGGACATTTTGCATCGATGTGTCCTACAAAGAATCTAAATCTTTGTGAAGAGAAAGATGCAATAGGAAATCAACAAGAGGATGAAGAACCAGAAATTGAAGCACAAAAAGATGATGTAGATGATGTTGAAGTAGTAAGACTGGTGACGATGGTGATGCGGCATCTCTTGACAACATCAAAGGAAGCAGCCATAAATGATTGGCTTCGTACAAATATTTTTCACATGAACGTGAGGTGTGGAGATCAGGTTGTAAAACTTATCATTGATGGAGGAAGCTAGGCAAATGTTGTTTCATAAGCGCTTGATGATAAACTTAAGCTCAAATCTCGGGAGCATCCAACACCAGACAAGGTTGCTTAGATTAATGATGCATTCATTCTAATCAACAAGCAATGCCTTGTGACCTTTTCGATTGGAGATCGTTACAAAGAGACCCTTTAGTGTGATGTTGTTCCAATGAAAGTTGCTCACATTTTGTTAGTATGACCTTGGCAATATGACAAAAGCTTTGCATGACGGGAAGACTAACACCTACATATTTTTGTATGATGGAAGGAAGATAAGGTTATTACCAGTGAGAGATGAGAAGGTCTAAGCTAAGCAACTAACCAAGGAAAAAGCTGTCCACACTTTGTTAATGAAGCAATTTGCAGGAGAATCTGAAAGAGCGGGTGTTGTTTATGCTTTGATTGTTCATGAGAAGCAAGAAGATAACCAACAAAATATACCAACACATAAAATGCAGGAACTATTATCAGAATTTCAAGATCCATTTGGCGAAGAGTTGCCAAATAGGTTGCCACCAATGCGGGATATCCAACATGCCATTGATCTTGTACTTAGAGCATCACTCCCAAATTTTCCAGCTTATCAATAGAGCATGAAGAAACTCCGCCTATGTTTTTTTTCATGGCCGGTCCCAAGTCCGGATAAAGGAGGAGGGTTGTGTTAGGTAGTCGACAGCCAGCGTAAAACTTTGTCGAATTTTTATGGATTTTATGACACCTAATGAGATTTCGTGGGGGCGTTCCCTACTTAGCGACGCGCTGTATGGTCTGAGTGCAGTGTTAAATAAGCAAGGACCGCTGCATCGACGTCGGGGTGCGGTGTTAAATAAGCAAGGGTCCTCGCACTTTCCTGGACGAGTTGGGGGGGCAAGGAAGCTAGTCCAAAATAGAAGGCTGAGATTAGGTACTTGAAATATTGGGAGCTTAACTGGGAAACTTATGAAAGTGGTGGATACAATGGAAAGGAGAAGAATTGCAATTGCTTGCTTGCAAGAGACGAAGTGGGTGGGACAGAAAGCTAAAGAGATTGAGAGGACTGGGTATAAATTATGGTATACGGGACTTAATAGATCGAGAAATGGGGTCGGCATAGTAGCAAGCAAGGACCTAAAGGAAGATATAGTTAATGTGAAACGCTGTGGAGATAGGATTATTGCAATTAAGTTAGTGTTAGGAGAAGAGATAGTAAACGTAATTAGTGCTTATGCCCCCCAGGTGGGCTTAAGAGATGTATATAAGGAGAAGTTTTGGGAAGACTTGGAAGGAATGCTATTAGAGATACCTCAAGGAGAGATGGTCTTCATAGGAGGAGATTTGAATGGTCATATAGGATGCGACATAGATGGATACATAGGAGTACACGGGGGATATGGTTACGGTGATAGAAATGAAGAAGGGAAGGATATTTTGGAGTTTGCAGTGGCTTATGATCTCATGGTGACGAACACCTTTTTTAGGATGAGAGAGGAACATTTGGTGACTTATAAGAGTGGCTTCTCAAAGACACAGATTGACTTCTTCTTAACTAGGAGAAGAGATCGTGTAGCTTGTAAAGATTGTAAAGTTATACCGGGGGAGAGCTTGACTGCCCAACATATGTTGTTGGTCATAGATGTGCAGCTTCAAAGGTGGGCTAGAAAAAAGAAGTCGTATAGATGCTCAAAGACTAAATGGTGGAACTTAAAAGGTGATAAGCAAGCAGCATTCAGGGAAAGAGTACTAGAGGAAAACATTTGGACGGTAAATGAGAGTGCAAATATTATGTGGGATAAGGTAGCAAAGTGTATTAGGAGGGTAGGGAAAGAAGTCTTAGGAGAATCCAAAGGGAGTGCTCCGGCACAGAAAGAGGCATGGTGGTGGAACGAGGCCGTCCAAGACAAGATAAGAGTTAAAAGAGAGTGTTTTAAATCTTGGCAAAACGACCGAAATGAAGCGAACTTGGAGAGGTATAGAGAAGCTAGAAGAGAAACCAAAAAGGCAGTTAGTGAGGCTAAGGCAAAGACATTTGAGGATTTATATAGACGACTTGACACTAAGGAGGGCGAAAGAGAGATATTCAAGCTTGCTAAATCTAGAGATAGACGGACCAAGGATTTAAACCAAGTTAAATGCATTAAGGATGAGGATGAAAATGTATTAGTAAAGGAAGAGGAGATAAAGGAGCGTTGGAAGAGCTACTTCTACAAGTTATTTAACGAAAGCAGTAGTAGTGACATACATTTGGGGCAGTTTACCACTTTTAGGGAAGAATTAAATTTTATGTTCTATAAGAGAATTAGTAGGGAAGAAGTAAAAGAAGTATTAAAAAGGATGAAGAATGGGAAAGCGGTTGGGCCAGATGGGATCTCTATTGAGGTTTGGAGGTGCTTAGGAGAGGATGGCATAAGTTGATTGACAAAACTTTTTAATGTAGTGCTAAAGAGCAAGAAGATGCCTGATGTATGGAGGAAAAGTATCCTTATACCCATATACAAGAACAAAGGAGATATTCAGAACTGTGCGAATTATCGCGGGATTAAATTGATGAGCCATACGATGAAATTATGGGAGAGAATTATTGAGGGAAGACTAAGAAGGACAACAAACGTTTCAGAGAACCAATTTGGTTTCATGCCTGGAAGATCAATCATGGAGGCTATCTTTCTCTTGAGGAGGTTAATGGAACAGTATAGAGAAGGTCAAAAAGATTTACATATGGTGTTCATCGATTTAGAGAATGCATATGATCGGGTTCCTAGGGAGATTTTATGGAGAGTATTGGAAAAGAAAGGAGCGTGTGTCGCATATATTGAGGCGATAAAGGACATGTATGATAGAGCCATGACATCTATATGGACGACTGGTAGAGAGACTAATGAGTTCCCTATCACGATTGGTTTACATCAAGGCTCAGCGTTAAGCCCGTACTTGTTTGTTTTAGTTATGGATGAGATTACAAGACATATTCAGGATGAGGTGCCGTGGTGTATGCTATTTGCAGATGATATTGTTTTAGTAGATGAGACGAGAGAAGGAGTGAATGCTAAGCTAGAATTGTGGCGGGATACGTTAGAGACAAAAGGGTTTAGGCTAAGCCGATGCAAGACGGAATATATGGAATGTAAGTTTAGTCAAAGTAGGATAACGAGTAGTATAGAAGTAAGTTTAGGCACACAAAAGATTGTAGAGAAAGATAAATTTAGGTACCTTGGATCTATGGTGCAACAAGATGGAGGGATTGATACTGATGTAAGTCACAGGATTCAAGTTGGATGGACCAAATGGAGGAGTGCTTCGGGGGTTTTGTGCGACCGAAAAATTCCCCTCAAGGTGAAAGGAAAATATTATAAGGTAGCGGTTAGACCAGCGCTGCTATATGGATCAGAGTGTTGGGCAGTAAAGTATAATCATGGTTAGAAGATGACAGTTGTGGAGATGAGGATGTTAAGGTGGATGTGCGGGATTGCAAGGAAAGATAGGATTAGGAACGAGGAGATTAGGGGCAAAGTAGGAATAGCACCGATTGAAGATAAAATGAGAGAAAATCGATTAAGATGGTTTGGCCATATTAGAAGGCGTCCAGCAGAGGCACCTGTTAGAAGGTGTGAAAGTATGGAGATTGTCAGGAGTAGGAGAGGTAGAGGAAGACCCAAGAGAAGTTGGAAAGAAATCATTAAACATGACCTAACCTACCTAGATTTATCGGAGGACATGCCCCTAAACAGATCAAATTGGCGTCGACAAATCCATATAGCCGACCCCACCTAGTGGGAAAAGGCTTGATTGGGTTTGGTTTATCAATAGAGCATGAAGAATAAGGCTGAAGATGCTCTCAGTGGAAATACTTTGTTGGCTGTTATGTCCATTAATGTGGCTGGTTTTGAAGAAATAAGAAAGGAGTACCCAAGTAATTGATACTTCGGGGCAATCTACAGAGATTTGCTTGCAAATCTCATTGTGAAACATCCTTATTTGAGCCTGAAAGATGGTTACCTCTTTTATGATAATCGATTGTGTTTGCCTAACATCTCCATTCGTGATTTTATTACATGAGAGCTACACTCGGGAGGTCTTGTTGGACATTTTGGAAGGGACAAGATGGCTACCTAAGTGGAGGATTGGTTTTATTGGCCTTGATTAAGGCGTGATGTAGAAAAGATTATTCGGTAGTGTCGCATTTGCCAAGTTTATGAGGGTCACAAGAAAAACACGAGGTTGTACACACCCCTTCCAACGCCTCAATTGCCTTGGGAAGACATATCTATGAATTTTGTTTTGAGTCTCCCAAAGACATCGCGAGGATTTGATTCAGTTTTCGTGGTGGTAGATCAGTTTTCCAAAATGGCTCATTTTCTTCCTTGTCGAAAGACATTTGATGCATCAAAAGTTGCTCAAATATTCTTCCATGAAGTGGTGAGACTACATGGTCTACCAAAGACAATAGTCTCTGATCAGGATGTTAAATTTGTAAGTTATTTTTTGAAAACCCTATGGAAACTCATGGGTACCCAACTAAAGTTTTCTAGTGCTTATCAGTCACAAATTGATGGGCAAACTGAGGTGACTAATAGAAGCTTGGGCAATCTTTTACGTTGTCTTGTGGAAGAAAATGTACAGATGTAGGATCTTATTCTTCCAATAGCAGAATTTGCTTATAGCAACTTAGTCAATCGATTTATCGGTCACTCTCTATTTGAGATTGCTACAGGTTTAAAGTTACGGCAGCTCATTGACTTAGTGTCATTACCTATTGATGCTAGATCTAGTCAAGAAACTGAGAAATTTGCCAAACATATTCAAAATGTTCATGAGAAAGTTTGTAAAAAGATTACATTGTGTAATGAGTAATATAAAAGTGCTGCAAATGAGCACAGGAGCTTTGTAGAATTTCAACTTGGGGATAATGTCATGGTTCGCCTATGACTTGAACATTTTCCAAAAGGGTTATTTCGGAAACTTCATTCAAGGAAGGCTGGTCCATCCAAGATAGTGGCTTGGAATAAATGCTTATCTACTTGAGGTTCCAGAGGAGTTTAATTTCAGTCTTATATTCAATGTGAAGGATCTTAGTCTATGCAATGAGGATGATAGAGGTGCAAGTAAAGATAAGATCACTTATTGTCTACCAGAAATACCAAAATAATCAGATAGAGTTGAAACATATTTTGGATTAGCAAGTTGTCTCAGCAAGGTGTGAGAATTACAAGAAATTCCTAGTCAAATGGGAAGGCAAGCCAATATCAGAAAGCACTTGGATTACTACTTTAGATTTCAATGCATTGATTTAGAACTCTTTGGAAGATATCAAGTTTTACACTCGTCAGAGACGAGTTTCCTCCAACCAGGGGAGAATTGATGGAATTATCTGGAATTAAGAAACTTGTCAGAACCTTCTAGCAAGTAGTGGAATTTTTTTTTTTTTTGAATATCTAAATGCATTAAGTAGGGAGTCCAAAAGTCAGTCCAATGTATTAAATGAGAAGTCTAAAAGTCAGTCTAGAAAATCAGTCCCAAAACATTAAATGTTATGAATATTCTAGAGTTGCAAGTTGCCTATAATAGGGAATATTTGTAAGCATTTGGGACATCCGATAAAAAGTTCAATCTATGTTTTATCTTTGACAACAAGCTACCCTTTAATTGGTGCAGACCTGATTTTAGATCTGTCCTAAGGAGGTGGACTCCTACATCTTCATTTCCTCATCCGTATCACTTCAAACTTTATCCCATTCCTTCCCAACTCCATTAACCAGTAAAATCCAGATTTTCTTAGGCTAGTTATTTCAAATAACTGCCCTATTTTGCACAAGTTTAATTCAGATTTTTTAGGTTGCATCAGTCCATTAAATTTAAATTTTCTTGGAGTTGCATCAACGGGGTAATCAAAATAATAAGTAACAAATATTGTTATCAACCTCACATCTGATGCAAGTCTCCTATATAGTCGGCTCTGCAAGCAACCTAGCCTCAGACTTTGCAATAAAATTTGTAGGAGAATGAGCACAAGTCCACGTGTGCTCACTATAAACATAGAAGCATGCATGACATGTTTTATCATGCCACTACACATGATTTATGCATCTCAACCAACTAGTCATAACATCATGGCAATTTAATCAAGGTTGTAAGATAATCATGCTCGCATCTTATTAATCCATACAGAAAATTTTCCAAATAATAATTTATTCCTTCATCAACATCACATTTATCATATCACCAATTTTTTCATCAATATGATACAGTTTTATCATTCTCAATTATCAATCTAACTCATCACATTACAAACCAACATACTCAACACAACAATACACCCAACTCCACTCACACACCCGACCGCACAACGTGCACACACAACTACTACTACACTTGGGTAGGTGCTCTACGAGATTGGTCTGTGGTCCCGATGCCCAATCTCTAGCATACCACCGTAGGTGTTAGCAGTCAGCGTTTGGGTATTGATCCTATGCCATCGTAGGCATCTATCTCTCTCAGGACAAAAAATACACCATTGTAGCTGTCTGCATTGCTTTGTAGGTTATTAGCCCAATGGAAATGACAACCAACCCTTGTGCAAGTCTAGGGACTTTCAAATCATGGGTACATATACTCTATTTTAATAGCACGTCTTGGCACAAAATCAACTTATGCATCCCACATAAACATGACCTCAAAATTCACACACAATAGGGCACATCGTCCAACTCACAACACCACAATAGCAGGACATGGTGTCCAAACAACAAGGTATCACAACCCTAAACACATAGCAGGACATTGCAGTCCAGTTAGCAAAGCATTGCAGCCTACAACGCACACTACTACACATAATCACATTCACATCATTTCATCTTTTCATCAACCAATTATATCATCATCATCATTATGTCTTATTTACATTATAAATTCATGCTAGATTAAAAATTCTTCAAGTTATATAATTATTCATGCATCATCATCACCTCATTATAAATTAAAATATTACCACCTTACAACATGCTTGTTTGACAATAATAAACAAGTTGTAATCCTGCTATGTTTCAACTTTATTTACATTTTATTCACACTTCTTAAAATACTTAAATTTGTCCATTAATAACCATTAACAAGTAAATGTCATAAATATAGCCATGTTCATGTAATAACCATAATGAATTAATCATTTATTTTCCATTTTAATATATTTAACATTCATCCTTAGGCTTGCGCTTTCACATTAACATTGCACTCCAACATAACTCAATATATGAAACAAGACTAAGTGATATATAAATAGGAAAAACAAGAGGGACAAGAGATTGTCGTTCGGACCCTTGTCTGAATGGAGGCTGACCAGTGCAACTGTTTGGATTGGAGTCCAAACGGAAGCTACCAATATAGCTCCCGAGTTTGTGTTATTCGTTGAACTCGAACCCTAAAGCACAAAATTCACAATTACAACTCACAAGCTCAACAATATAATATATATACACGTAGGATCATATATAACATGTTATTAAACAAGATTGTACCCAAGTAGCTTGTTGATTCAACATAGTCTTCAACATTTGTGTATATATATACGCTCATACAAATATATCTACATGAATATGCGTATATATGCCAAATACCATACATAAATTAACTAATATACCCATAATTCCCACTCAATAATGCATTTGACCTACACAAGAGATAAACACCCCAAAACAAAACACCCCTGCCTCAAAAGACAAGAGGACAAGCCAAAGAAAGGGGGAAGGAGGGAAGCCAAAACCTGCAAACAACCCTTTGGACCGAAACCAAACACCAAATCACCACCACTTCTCAGTTGCAACCACCAAAGACCACCCAAGGATCACTGGAGGTCATTGCCGAACCCACACAACCTCACAACCATCTGCTCTAAGCTCTCTCTGTCTCTCATTTTTTCTCTGCTCTCGGCTAGGAAAGTTCCAGACCCACACACAGAGACATATAGATGCAAGGAAGAGGAGGGGGGTATGATGATCTGAGGGAGTAGGGGCAAGGAGGGAGGGGTAGGGTAGCTGAATGATGCGGGTGAAAGAGTTGAAATGAGCCAAAGCCAGAGAACCAAGAAAAAGTCTGTCACAATGCAGAGAAGACCATCCCTGTCTGAACCCCTGTTCGAACAACGAGTTGTTCGGATGGCCGTCCAAATGACAATCTATCCAGACCCCCACCCGAAAAGGAACCCTACATAAAAATTTGAACTATATGTCCAACCATAGTTAAAAATCTAACTTTACCTAGGTCAAAACAACCAAATCACTATTCAAATCAACCAAACATAGCCTAAACAAATTCCACAAACACACTAAATCCTTAAATACAGTACAAAATATAAAAATAAAAAAACATTTGGGATTTTGCAGATCTTATCTGGACCATTGGACTTTTAAATGCCTTTGAATACTTCATAGTTTACTCCTATGTGTGATTTATGTGCCTCATTCAATGGTTTTGGAAAGATGTGTAAGAGTTGAATGAATTTTGGAAGGGCATAGGGGCTGATGGGATAACTTGCGTAATAAAAATATTCAACAAGATTTTGCATACCAATGGGATGCCTGGCAATGGGGAAAAAGCTGCGTTACTCGGACTTGTCGTTTTGAGTAGGGCTACCCATGTTGACACAACACGACTCTGGTACTGATACGGGATCTGTGTTCGACACAGAATCTGTATCTCGAATACGACTGTGTTGAAAGCTTAAAACGAGGGTCGGTCTATCATTCTGCCATTGTTGAGCATGGTGAAGCTTAGAAGATGAAGACAAAGACTCTTCAGTTTCAGATGGGGAAGATGAAAACAAAGATAGCTATTGATGTTTTAATTTAAAATCCATAATGACACATCTTTTTCTTGCTTTCATCCAATGGTTTTTTTGGATGGTTTCAACCTTTTGTCTTCCCTGTATGTCTATTACATATAGGTCATAGGTCCCAACAAGCAAATTGATTATACAAATATTAAGTTGGCTTCAACCTTTTATCTTCTGTGTCTGTATTACATACAAGTCACTTACCTAAGCAAGAAAAATTTATTACTCTGACATGACTTTTTCTCTTTCATTTGTGTACTAAATATATATATATATATATATATATATGTAGAGAGAGAAAGAGAGTAACCCCATATGAGACTTTTGGTCTTCCATTTGTGTATTAACTATAGAGAGAGAATGACACGTCTTTTTCTTGCTTTCATCCAATGGTTTTTTTGGATGGTTTCAACCTTTTGTCTTCCCTGTATGCCTATTACATACAGGTCATAGGTCCCAACAAGCAAATTGATTATACAAATATTAAGTTGGCTTCAACCTTTTATCTTCTGTGTCTGTATTACATACAAGTCACTTACCCAGGCAAGAAAAATTTATTACTCTGACATGACTTTTTCTCTTTCATTTGTGTACTAAATATATATATATATGTAGAGAGAGAAAGAGAGTAACCCCATATGAGACTTTTGGTCTTCCATTTGTGTATTAACTATAGAGAGAGAGTTACTAGATTAAACCAGACTAGCCTAATAAATAATTATAACTATTTTAATAATTTTTTTATTAAAAAATTCATCTGAATTTCATGTAGCCACATGCTTTTATGATTTATGGTTCATATATAATACATACAAGTTTTATAAATGATTTAATAATTATGATAATGAAGGTAAATTATTTTTAAAAATAAAAATAATATATTTAATAACAAAACAATAAATACAAATAAACAAAAAAAAAAAAAAAAGAAAAATAAAAAGGCATAACTATAAATAAGTCAAAATAATAATTTTAAATAGCATTTGACTGTTCAAAGCCAAGTGTATCTTACTTTTTTTTCATCTACATTTGTTTTTGGTATAAAATGAACATCAATTGTTGCGATTGAGGTTGTGAGAGACTCTGGTAGGGATGGAATATATGGTTGAGTTTTATCAGCACAAGAAAATCTTTGCTCTCATCCTTATCTTACCTTCCCGCTTCTTCTTGAATCTCATTAGTCTATAGAAATATGTATATATATGGATAGAGAGTAGGGTCCGTTGGGAGAAAAGTGATATAGAGAGTGATGTGAGAGGAGGGAGAGAGTGGAAGTGAGAGCGAGGCATGTGGAGGAGGTTGTCCTGCAATGGGCACCCTAGATCGAAATCGAATCACCACTCCTCTCTCAATTCGAGGTGATTTGGTCCACAAAGACAGCACTTTTTTTTTGGGGGGGGGGAGGGGTTGTATTGGCTAGGGAAGAAGATAATAGAATTGAAATGAATAGAGAAGAACTGAACTGAAAATATTCCTTCATTCTCTTCTCAATGGTTCTCTTATGCTATTTATAGCCTCGGTTAAGCTACTACTAACTAACTTTCCCTCCCAAAGTTCTTAACTAATTAACTAATTTCTAGCTAGCTTCTCAACTATCTTTCCTTCTGTTATAAGAGAATAACAAACTTACAATGCTTTATTTAGTAGGCTATTAACTAACTACTAACTAATTTTGGATATAACATTCCCTGCCACTTGAAAACAACCTTGTCTTCAAGGCTGGAATTAGAGATACTTTGCATGAATTTCTTAGTGATCAACCTTGGTTGCATCTTCTGGAAAGGAATTCTGCCATTGAATTGACCATTGTTCTGCAGTTTTGTTCCCTCTCTTAACTGTTCTATTGTCTAAGATAGCCATAGGTTTCAATTGCAATGTACCTTCTGGGCTAATTGCTAGTAGACTTGTGTGAGCTGTCATAGTGGCTCTCAATTTCTTTTTAAACATTGAGAAATGGAACATTGGGCTCCTGGCGGTAGCTGCAGCTTGTAGGCCACTGACCCAGTTTTCTCTACCACCTAGTATGGTCCATAGAACCTAGAAGACAGCTTCATGTTCTTTGGTAGGATCATTGTAGTTTGTTTATAGGGCTGTAACATGAGATAGACCCAATCTCTAACCATAAATTCTTTCTCAGATCTTGCCTTGTCAGCATAATGTTTCATGCTTTGCTGTGCTTGATTCAAGTTCTTCTTCAGTTGTTTGATGATGTCCCTCCTTTTCTTAAGACAATTCTCGACTGCTGCCACTGAAGATGGCCTATAGATGCAGAAGGTGTGGATAGGAGGCTCTTGTCCATAAACTGCAAAATAGGGGGTTTTGATGGCAGAATGGTAAGTGGTATTATACCATCCCTTAGCCAATGTGAGCCATTTAACCTATTGTTTAGGGGAGTCCCTAGTCATATACCTTAGGTAGTTCTCCAAGTATTTGTTCAAAATTTCCGTTTGACCATCCGTTTGTGGGTGGTAGGCAGTGCTAAGACACAATTTACACCCTTGTAGAGTGAAGAATTCATGCAAAAAATGACTAGTAAACATTGCATCTTTGTCTGATACAATGGTAGAAAGAAGACCATGCAGCTTGAATGCTTGATTGGAAAACACCTTGGCCACTTCTTTAGCTGTAAACGGATGGGCTAAGACCATGAAATGCCCATATTTTGTTAATTTGTCTATTACTACAAAAATCACAGTTTTACCTTGAGAATTTGGTAGCCCATCAATGAAGTTCATTGAAATATCACTCTAGATTCTGTTTGGAATGGTTAGAGGCTGCAATAGTCTTGGATACTTCACATTTTCACCTTTATATCTCTGACATAAATTACATTCCAAAACAAATTTTGCTACATTTTGTTGTAGCCCTTTCCAATAGAAATTCTTATGCAACCTTCTTCTTGTTATACTTACACCCGAATGTCCTCCTAGAGGAGAGGAATGAAACTCCTGAATGAGCTATCTTTTGAGTGATGACTTTCCAACTACCAATCTGTCATGATAGGTTAGATTGCTTTGTTCTCAAGCATAACCAGCATGGGCTTGTCCTTGCTGAAGGTCCAAAATTAGTTGCTTGGTCTCTCTATCTTTCTCCCAATTGAGCTTCACTTTTCCAACCAACTGGTGGAGACACAAGACAAGGCATGAATGGTAGCCACTGTATTTGCAGAGCTTGTTAATTCTTTTTTGGATAAGGCATCAGCAGTTTTGTTGTCTTTGCCACACTTATATACTATAGTGTAATCAAATCCCAGAAGTTTAGCTGCCCATTTCTGTTGAAAAGGAGTGCCCACCCTTTACTCCTAAATATATTTAAGGCTTTGATGATCAGTTTTAATCGTAAAACGTCTAATCAATTTATTATTATTAATATTAGTACTGTTACTTATTTGAAAAAAAGAAATTAGTATACTCATCTTTGCAGACTCTAGTTTGCCATATTTCAGCTTGTTACTTTTGTGTCCTTTTGTTTTGTTGTATTATGCATGTATTTTTCATTATCTACTTGCATTTTATCTTGCGCTTCTCTTTTGATTCTCATTGATCTTTTTTTTTCTTTTTTTTTTTTTTTTGGGATACTAGCAGTATCCCCACCCACTGGCGGACCTTTGAAATATGAAAATTCTTACATTGGCTCTCTCTCACTCAAAGTTCTAAATCCGCTTTTGTCTCTTATCTTTTGTGAGATTAATTTCCCAGCGTTCGCCCCACTTTATAATAATCAGTAGATGCATTTTTATTTCTAAAACAACACATGGCAAATTTGCATCTGATTTGTTCCATACTATATTATCGATTTTTATAAAATTCGATTCCATAGTTGGAATGATGGATCACTTTAGCTTGTAGAAATCTAATAAGTTTTTGAATGTGGGTTTGAATCCTACCGCCAACGAGTGAGTCTTGACTTGTCGCTGCATGGCTTGTGGAGTTGGTCCACGTGGCAACCTTTGTGAGAGGATTGTTCTTGGGTTAGCACCTGGGAGTGATTTTCTCAAGTTGATAAACCATTTTTTCTTCGATGACTAGGTGGTGTCAATATTTTATAAGCTCTTCTATTTCTTGCAATGTACCCAGGTTCACTAGATATGAATGCATATATTTATCACCAAAGAAAAAGGAAAAAAAAAAAAAAAAAAAGAGAGGGACAAGGATATAGGCTATTGTGTTTATTTCATGAATTCTACTATTTGCTACAATGTTCCCATTTTCATTAGTGGATTATTTAATTTTTAACAATATTTGAAAAAGTAATAACTTACAATTGATGGTGAAGAAAAATTTTTAACTTTTGATGTTGAAGGCATAAAAATATCTTCTTTTTATTATTTACATAAGTTTTGTATAATTTCAAATAAATTCCTAAATAATAATTTGAATTCGTGGGTAAACAAGGGATAACATGGCGTACCAAAACACTTTTTATATATATGTAGGTAATTTAATACACGAGACTCCTGCATTATAGGCATTATAGGGTTAAAGGAGAGCCAAAAGTGCACAACTTTACTCTTATATGGCCTGTTTTCAGGGTTTAAAACCTTGGCCCTCAAATATATTATATTTTTCGATATTCATGGTGTGTTCATGTATGTATATTGAACTTTAAGATACATATTCAACTTTCTTAATATTACGGGTTTGGGCTAGGAAGTACAAATTCACTATCAAGGGTACCATTTGCGAGTCAGACTCGCAAGGGACACCAATATGTAGTCTACTCACCCTAGATACGTGTTAAAACTTTTTCCAAGTTAGGAGTTTTATCTAATTTTAAATATTATTATTATTATTATTATTTTTGGGGACACACCTTGGACATGTCTTGAACTTATTTTGGGTAGGTTACAGATTCGTTTTGAAGTTGTTTTTTTTTTTTTAATTTTTTTGGATGAATTTTATAATTAGATAATTTGATGTAATGTAATAACATTTTAGTTTACGAATTCATAGAACAGTTTTTTGTTAAAACGATGATTTAATTATCATTTTGGATGAAATTTAATTATTATGTGACTTCTTCATTAATTTTAAAATTTTGAAGTACATGATTTTTAATTTTAGTTTAGTTATGTTGTACTATTTATATTGTACCTGAATAAGGTATTAATATCTATGATATATAAAAAGACGTATTTTTTTTTTCCGGGTCTTTGGTTGTGTTGTGCATTTTTTTTTTCGAAAATCTTTGAATTGATACGTCAGTGTCGTGTCATGTTGGTGTCTGTGCTTCTTAAGGTTTTGTTAAGTCTAATGCCAGGACGTAGTCGTGCCAATACTCATACCCAAGTCTATGTAACCTAGACTAAGTAGTTTGATGAAAAATTCAGATATGGAATCCTGGAGTCTGAACTGGGGTTGTGAACAAATTCAGATATGTAATGTTGTAGTCTGCACTGGGTAGCAGTGTTTTGGTCTTGGCGGTTTGTTGCTTAGGAATGATCGTCCCTATTGAACTAAGTTTAATTAATGATGTGTGTTGACTGGTGGGTGTCTCCACTGATGGGAGTACAATGAATTACTGAGTCTTATATAAGACAGCCCTTCCTCTGGTGCGATTGCAATTTCGGAAAGATGTATTAATCTTTAATTGTAATTAAATGTGGGAATAGACTCTAGACATTTCTGGGATTAATGCCTCAAACAGGGGTAAATAATCAAGTTTGAAAGAACATACCAACAAACTATCAACCTCTTTTAGATTTGAATTTATATCTGATTTAAAAGGGAATTGGTGAGTGGAGTGAGGTTGTTATAAGGTAGCCGTATTAGGTGTGGTTGGATCACCTCTTTTTTAGAGAGAGCTAATGTTTATTGGTATTTTAATTTGACACGGTTTCACACCCAAAAAGAAGGGAGCTACGTTTGAGTGGAATTGGAGATGGAAGTCTTCTTTCGTTTCTTGACTGTGAAGTAAGATCAAGTTCATAAGTTTATTAGGTCGGAAAAGGTTGATGAAAACTTATATTAGTATCTCAATTTCAATTAAATAGGGATTTGGTTCATATTCCATGTCCTGAGTTATATTTACCATCTGAAAAGAGGAAAAAATATAACAGTTGATATTGATTTGGAGAGTTATTTGGATTCCCCTCTTGTGAATTGGTGTTTAGTGTACGGTTGTTTCTTTGTCATCTTGCATTTGCCTCTGAAGTTGATGCCAATTGGATTAGTAGCTGCACTGGCTCATTGTGAAGGATAATTAATTTGTTGGCTGTCTCTGTTTGTTGGTTTATTCTATGTTCATAATTTTGTATTCTTGTATATCATCGACTCGCGACTTGGTTTCGAAAGATGCCTAAAAAGGTTGTGGTTATTCCATTTAGTGAGGTCCTGAGCTTCGGGGAAATACGTTTTGGAAATTAATTAAATTAACTCTACTGTTAACCCTGAGCATTAGGCGGACTATGTGACTATAAAGATGTTGAATGATACATATGATACTGTACTTATTTTTATCAGGCGATGCGAGACAGGAATATTTCATTACACTTGTATGGTAGTTTGTCCAGTTTCTTGTCGAATTGCCCATGTCACCACTGGTTTGTCATGTCATGTTTCTCCTCCTTTCAAGCATGTACCCTTGCATGGTCTTTGATATCATTTGTAATGACTTATATCCCTATATTACGATATTATTCGCTTTGGGATCATTTTGGTACATTGTGAACACTTTTCAAGGGTCACTTATTCTAGTACTAATTTGCCCAAACACGCTTAATTGCTTAGTTCGAATGAAATTCAATGTTTGCATGAAATTCAAGGTTCGCATGATTTTAAAATGTGTTGTACTACGAAGATATTGAATTATACATATATAATATTTCACTTGACTTGACTCATTTGTAGTCTTATTTATTAGGGTGGACATTGGCTTGCAAGTTTGCAGGATTTGTCTAAATTAGTTTATGTATTCTAAGATTTGGATTTGTTTTTTGGGGTAACTATCTTTTTATCATTTGTACTTAAAGTGAAAATTATTTACACCTCATGAATTTTAAAAAGTTACCTTTGCGTCATTTATACTTTGGATTAAAGTGAAAATGTTAAAAAAATTATCAAACATAATGGTTTTGATTATAAATAAGTTTAAAATTTTCATTCATATATATTACTTATATTTACACCCCTTAAATCTGTTTGATTTTTAATGGGTATTTTTTCTTTTCACTTGAAAATTTAACATCGTTTACAATTTCATTTTAATTCAAAATATAAGAGATACAAAAGTAAGTTTTTAAAATTTAGAAGGTGTAAGTGATTTTCATCTTAAGTACAAGGGATAAAAAAAGTAATTATTCCTTGTTTTTAAGTTATTTTCAATGGATAGAGAAAATTTCACGCTTGATCTTGGCCTAAAGATATTAAAATATAATTTTTTATTTGGATATTATTTGTATATTATAAAAAATTTAAAAAGGTACAACTAAGATTAAATACATCACATAAAAATGTTAAATAATAAATATTTTATTATTTATTAGGTCATAATATGAATGTTGTAACTTTTAAATATTTTTAATTGTATAAAATGTGAAAAAAAATCAAAATTAGTGGATAGCTGATTAAAAATTAATTTATTAATAATTAACTTAATTAAACACTTAATTTTAAAGAATTAACATAAAGTTGAGTTTAAAAAAAAGTCTCCTTTTGTTATGAATAAGAATTTTTAGTAATTTTTGTTTGTTAAAGATTATTAAAAATTACAAAAAATTATTAAAAATTCTTAAAAATATTAGTGCACACAAAATGCTAGGTCTTGTCACGCTTTGGATTTCATAACTCGAGTACGCGAGCAAAAAAACACATGTTACACCATCTAATAACTTTTCCTATTTCACATCAGAGTCATACACACTTACTATGAAGCAATGAATAATATAAAAATAAATAAAATTCATACTTTAAATTTAAATAAATACCTTAATCAAACTAATTAGGCAACAAAACTCAAAAATAAAACTACAAGCTCCAAAATTAAGCCTAAATAATATCTCAAAAACTAAAAATAATTTTCTAAAAAGTCTAATGTAATTAAATAAAAAAATTAATACAATTCTAATTGTCATGTTGAGTAAGTTCAACACATGACTCAAAATCATTACTTGTGTCACAATCTATAAAAGGATAAGCACTAATATTATGTGTTCAGAATCTTAATAATAATATAAATGTAATAATGTTTTAGTACGCTGCTAAATGAAACATCGCAGTACAAACAATAATTTCATGCATCTTTAAATATGAAATTAAATATAATTATTTGTCTCTTTTTTAACAATTTAATCACGTATTAACATCACATAGTACATCAAAATTAAACAACTTGGTTTTAAGGTACTATTGTATTATTATCCTGTAAAAATAGGACTCGATTAATATGCACCATTCTTGGATATCTCCTTGGTTGTCTTGTAAAAACATGACTTAATCAATATACATCATCTTTTGGTGTTTGCTTTTTATGTTGAAATTATAAAAATTTAATATGCCACTTTTAGGTTTCTGCTCGTTCGTAAATTACTAGCCTATTAAACTCGATTACCACCTTTGCACAGGTTTCGGGAATCTTAACAATTGGGTATGTATATTCGATATTTTCTGTGCCCCTTAACCTAAACAAAACACATTAAAATTTCATTTTATATCTACATTAAATAATTTTTTCCTTTATTTCAAAATTTTCTATAAAATTATAAATAAATAAAAAATTTCTCAATTACTTGTATTTCATGAAACTTTTTTAACTTCTAATCACTGCTCATTCAAAAAATTTTCCAAACAAATTAATGGACAAAACAAATCTAACAAATATGTCATATTTGTTCAATTACCTTAAAAGAATTTAATGCCTAAATAAAAACAAACAAATCATCAAACAATTACTGTCAACTTTGTTCTGCTTGAATTGATTACCAAAAGAAAGAATTTAATAAATAAATAAATAAACAGTTCATCAAAACCATCACTGTCAATTCAAAGTCAACTCTTGGATCAATTTATTGCTGTAGGAGCATATATATATATATATATATATTATATGTAATTAATCAAATGTCCAGTGCACTAACTATGTAAACCCTCAAAAGTCAAGAATTTTAATCATGCAAACCGCTTATAATATATAACTATGCATATATACATGCTACATATTATAAGGTTGCCCTTTTACATCTTCAAATTGGACGAATTATTTACTACTGAAAGAGTTGGCAAGGGTTTTTATTTGGTGTTGCTATCGCGTTTCTTTTCCTCTTTCTCTCTCTCTATCTATCTCTCTAGGATTTTTTTTACACAATAAACACAACATTATATATTTATCAGCAGAATTTTAACGTTAATAAATTAAATTAATTACCTATCACCTATGGGTTTAAAAAAAAAAATATATCTTCCCTAAAATTCTAAAAGGATACCAAAATTTAACCATCTTTTTTTTTTTAAATACAACTCAAAATTAAATAACAAAAATTTTAAATTACTAAATTTAAATAACAAATTTAATTTATGTAATAATTAAATATAAAATAAATTAAATCAAATCTAGGTCATTACATCCTACTTGCTTTACAAAAATTTCGTCTTCGAAATTTAGGAGGTAAATTAAAGAAAAATCAAGGGAACAACTTAGGATATCTACTTCGCATATCTGTCGTCGCTCCCAACTTGATTCCTCAACACCATGGTGTTTCCATAACACCTTAATCAAATAAACAGTCTTCATTCGAAACACTTACTCCCGAGAATCTAGGATTTCCACTTGTTTCACCTCATAGGTAACATCTGAGTCAATCTCAAGCTCGATCTAATCCCATACATGCGAAGGGTCTGGGTTATACTTTTGAGGTATGGACACATAAAATAGTTCATGCAGTCTTGAAAGTTGTAGTGGGAAGGTACGATGGTAAACTACTTCTCTAACTCTGGCGAAAATCTCAAATGGTCCAATATATCTGGGGAACAACTTCCTCTTACGCCCAAAATGAAATTGACCCTTCCGAGGCGAGACCTTTAAGAACACATGGTCTTCTGCCTCAAACTCCAATGGTCTCCACCTTTTTAGCATAACTCTTTTGGTGGTTCCATACTGTCTTGAGTCTTTATCGAATCACCTTGATTTTCTTAGTTTTCTCCTACACAAACTCAGGCATGGGCCTAGTAATTGCAGTTTCTCCAACTTCAGCCCAACAAATAGGAGAGTTGTATGACCTACCATATAGAGTTTCAAAAGAAATCATCTCGATGCTTAATTGGTTGTTATTATTATAAGCAAATTCAATAAGAATAAGGTAATTCTCCCAACTACCATGAAAATCAAACACACACGCCCTGAGCATATCCTCTAAAGTCTGAATTGTGCGTTTTGACTATCTATTGGTCTGAGGATAAAAAGTAGTATTAAACGACAACTTTGTCCCCATGGCCACTTGGAGACTTTGCCGAATTCGAGAGGCAAAACGCAAGTCCCTGTTTGAGACAATGGATACAGGAGCCCTGTGAAGTCTCACAATTTCTTTAATATATAGTTTAGCCATGACATCCATAGAGTCGATCAACTGAATTGGCAAAAAATAAGCCAACTTTGTTAACCTATCCACTATCACATAAATAGTATCATGGCCCTTTGAAGATCTCGACAAGCGATAAACAAAGTCTATCGTAATATTCTCACATTTACATTTCGGCAATGGCAAAGGCTGCAAAAGACCCGTCAGCCTTTGATGCTTAGCTTTAACTTGTTGATAAGTAAGGCACTTACTCACAAACACTGCCATGTCTTTCTTCATGCTTGCCTTAAAGAACTTATGGCGCAAGTTGTGATACATCTTCTTATCTCCAAGATGTAGTGCAAATTTATAGTGATGGAACTCCCTTAGAACCATATATCGAATAGAAATGGGCACAAAAAGTCTCCCCAGATACCTCAACTCATTATCATCCCTAATCACCCATTTTGGCATCTCATCAAAACTTAGCAACTTAGTCCGAATAGCCTCAAATTCCACATCAGTCCCCTGAGTTTCAATCACACGACTCAACAAAATTAGCAGAGTAGTTAAGCCATATAGAACATCATGACCATCATTTTCTTAGAACTCCAAATCAAACTCACCAAGACTTCTTATCGTTTCTCGCTCTTGCACGGCAAGACCTGCTAATGAGCCATGAATCTTTCGGCTAAATGCATTAGCAACCACATTGGCCTAACCAGGGTGATGCTGAAGCTCAAAATCGTAATTTTTCATATACTCCATCCATCTTTTTTGCCTAGATTTAGATTCTTCTAAGTGAAAAGATATTTTAGGCTCTTATGATTAAAAAACACTTTAAATTTCTCACCATACAAATAGTATCTCCAATTTTTCAAAGCATAGATGACTACTGCCAATATCAGATCATGCACCGGGTAATTATCCTTATAAGTCTTCAACTGTTTAGACTCATAAGTCACTACTCTATCACCCTGTATTAGTACATAGCCTAAACCTTCCTTGGATGCATCATAATATACTGAATAACCCAATCCCTTCTCTGGAATCATAAGCACTGATGCAGAAGTTAGTCTCTTCTTTTACTCTTAAAAAGATTGCTTACACTTCTCATCCCAAGTAAACTTCACCTCTTTTTGAGTTAGCTCAGTTATCGGCCTGACTAACTTAAAGAACTCATAGACAAATTGTTAATAATACCCTACCAAGCCTAGAAAGCTTCGAATCTCAAAAACTGTTCTTGGTCTCGGCCAATCTATGACTGTCTCAACCTTAGATGGACCAACCGCAACTCCTTCCCTAGAAACAACATGCTTGAGGAATTTTACCTCCTTGAATCAGAACTCACACTTAATTAAGTATAGAACAGATAGTCCTTTTAGGTTCGAAGTACAACTCTCAAATACTTATCATATTTCTCCTTTGACCGGAAATAAATCAAAACGTCATCAATAAACATGACTACAAACTTGTCAAAATATTTACTGAACACTCTGTTTATCAAATCCATGAACACATTAGGAGTATTGGTTACTCCAAATGGCTTCACCAAGAACTCGTATTAGGCATACCGAGTCCTAGATGCTGTCTTAAGAATGTGCTCCTGCTTCACCCTTAGCTAGTGGTAATTGGATCTCAAATCAATTTTTTGAGAAAATGACTAAGCCCCTTAATTGATTGAATAGATCATCAATTTTTGGTAAATGATATCGATTCTTGATCGTGAGCCGGTTCAGCCTCTGATAATTTATACACATTTTGAGAATTTCATCTTTTTTTTGCTGCAAACAGTGTTGGTGTACTCTAAGGTGAAGTGCTAAGATGGATAATTTTTTAGAGTTCAATTCTTCTATCTGGAATTTTAATTTCACCATTTTTTAGAGTTCAACTCTTTTATCTGGGATTTTAATTCCACCAACTTTGTACGTGCCACTTTGTATGTGCCACTTTGTATGGGGTTATAGAAATAGGTTTGGCGTCGCTATCTTTTTTCCTTTCCTTTCTCTCTCTCTTTCTCATTCTCTCTCTATCTCTCTAGGGTTCTTTTTACACAATAAATACAACATTATATATATAGCAGCAAAATTTTAACCTTAATAAATTTAATTAATTACCTAGCCTCCCATGAGTTTAAGAAAAATATATATCTTTCTTAAAATTTTTAAAAGGTTACTAAAATTTAACATTTTTTTAAATACAACTCAAAATTAAATAACAATAATTTCAAAACATTAAATTTAAATAATAAATTAAATTTATTTAATAATTAAATATAAAATAAATTAAATCAAATTTGAGTCATTATAGGTCTAATTAGAATTAGTTGGATCTGAGTATAACCAGTCCAATATTAATCCGCCTAGATTTCATTGAGTCCATATCATGACACTAAGTGGGTTATAATTTTGGATTAATATCTCACTTGAATTAGAATTTTGTCAATTTATTATTTTTAAAATATTTTAATTACTTATTTCACGTACCTCTTTATTATCCACAAACAATATAGGTGTTTTATTTGTATTATTATTATTTTTTAATTTGATATAAACACATTACTTATAGAGATAAAGAACATTAGATAAACCGGAGAAAAGTAGATGCTCAATTTCTAGTCTTCTATAAAAACAAAACTTAAACTTTGAGGGAAATGGGTACTTTTTAATTTACGTCATTGTTTATTTATTTTTAGTGCAGCAAGAATCACAATTATCCAGAAGAGAGGGTCTTGGGTATCTATCCCGTGTGACGAGCGATGCGGAGAGAGCGAAAAAATAGAAAGGATATAGCAAATGACTGCAACTCTTCAGTTTAGTTTATGAACATCAAAGAAAAAAAAAACATAAATTTTTTTTAGAGAATTCTCTTTTACAAATACTTTATTGGGTAAATTACAAATACTTCTCTTAAATAGTAAGTTAATTACACATAAATTCTCTTAATATTTAAAATTTACATAAACTTTCTTATTTTCAGTAGTTATTAACTTTCTACCCCTTCCATTAGTTGAAGTATTAAATTTTAATAGAATTGTAGAAATCATCCTGTCAATAAAATTTTTTACAATAAAAATAAAAATACCCCTGAATAACACTCAAAACTGACCCAAAATACTTACCCAGAAAAAAAAAAAACCCTTAAATCCAAAAAATTATATTCTTAAAAAACGCCGTAACCCGTCGCCGTTTTGGCACTGCCATTGATGACCCGCGCTTCTGGCTTCTTAATCGTAAAAGAAAGAAAGCTAAGAAACTCAAAGAAAAAGTCTTGTCAGTATGAGATAATAGTCTTTTTTTTTTTTTTTCTGCATGGGATAATTACTTTCTTATTTTTTATATTTAAGATAAAAATCATTTATTTTTATAAGTTTTAAAAATTTACTTTTGTGTTCCTTACGCTTTGAAGTAATGTGAAAATATTAAAAATTTCGTTACAGATAATAGTCTTATGTCTTATTAATTTTAAAAGTTGCATTTATATACCTCTTTCTAGTTCATATTATTTACACTTGTATCTTTCAATTTTATTGATTTTTAATGGGTATTTGCATCTTTTTTCTTAAAAATTAAACATCATTCATATTTTCACTTTAATTTAAAGTGTAAGGGTTACAAAAGTGAATTTTTAAAACTTAGGAAGTGTAAGTGATTTTTACCTCAATTACACGGGATAAAAAAAAAAATTATCCCACGTGTGTATGTATAAAGTAAATTTTATTTTTGTACTAAGAGATTTTTTATATTATTTTAAAATTTAACATTTTTAATTATAGCAATTAAATAATTCAAAATTTAATTTATTTATTCAAAGTATTTCTCACCAAAACCTTATATGATATCCTATGTAAGACGAACTTACTGCAACAGTTCTTCTTAGATATATAATTCTTCCACACTTATCAAATATATATACATATATGTATAATTCTTGCATTGCAGTCTCATTTGGGTTTAAGTAGTGGAGTTTGGCAACGATGATAAGTATTAGCATATTTTATTAAAAGAGATTTTGATAAACAACATAACATGTACCGACCCACGCAATTAATTGTAATCATACTTGCGATGAATACAAATAATTGTTAATTCCTTTAGACTTTCATCTATATGATACTTTATTAATTGGTCATCTCTTTGTTTTTTATGGGAGACATCGACAAATTTTTGTCCAAAGTATCTATGATTTTGTCTTGGATTTTTCTCTCTCCATGTATATCTATATATATTGGTTCTCTATCCCTTTTTTACAACGCATCAAACTCGATATGTATGGCGGCCGCAGCCCAATTTTTGTTGATGATGATTTAGGGCGAGTTTGAAGTGATAAAAAGTGAGATAAAATATGATTTGAGAAATTTTTTTTGTGTTTGATGCACACATCTCAAACTGTATTTTTTTGGAGATGAATAGTAAGAATCCTGTTCTGAAGGATTGAATTTCTGTTTGAATGGATTCAAAATTTTGGACAGTCATGGCTTCTTTGCACTACAATCCGTCCAAATAGATTGTAGAAACTATTTGGACGGAAGTTAGCTGCGCAAATCCGTCGGAACGGTTTCTACAATCCCTTGGAATAGTTTCTATGACCCTACAAAAAATACTTAAAGTATGTGTCATTTGGTAACTTGAAAGTCTATGGTGAGAATGGTGAAAAAATTTTTACTATTTGATTAATTAAATTCTAGTTAACAACTTTTTTTTTGAAATGTATAGAAATTTTCAGAGATTTTAAGATATTTTTAAAGATTTTTAGTTAATTTCACTAAAATTTGATGCGCGAAACGCACCCTTAACACATTGTCTATATTCAACCAATTGCAATGGATTTATATACGCAAAGGTCAACATTACAAATATATATATCTAAAATTTTATTACATTTAATTATCTTATTATTATAATGAATTAAGAGGACGGGTATTTTGTTGAAACTTTAAATTTGGTAAAATTTCAATTTCGGTGAATCTTTTTTCTTCTCTCTATAATGTCCTTCAACTTCGTATAACTAATTTAATAGTGTCGTAAGTAAGATTTTTTTTATAACTAATACATAATTAACTAATTTTAGTCTTTTATAATTTTGTTTTTCTTAAATATGTTTTAACTATTTGTTAATTTTTAGAGATTTTTTTTCTTTAAATGTTCCTTAATTGGTTACTATTTACCTAAGGTCTATTTGGAAAGTCAGGTAGCTTCTCAGTTTTTAACTTTTTAGTTTTTTGTCTTTTTTTTTTTTCTAAATGGTCAAAATTACTTTCTTACAATTAAATTTTTTTTAAATCATAAAAGGCAAAATTAATTTTTTTTTAAATCAAAAAAGGCAAAAATGTTAAATTAACAAAAAGCTAAAAAGTTAATTACTAAAAAATAAACTTTTTTTCTTCCTAAACACAAAGCTAATTTTTTAGTAGTTAATTACCAAAAAAAAAAAAAAAAAACTAATTTTCTTTCAAACTAGTCTAAAAACTCTTAATTACTCATTGTTTACTATGTAAGACACTTATGTCAATTTTTTTATTTTATTTAAGAAAATTTAAAAAATCATACATATAGTATGCGCTTGTTAGTTTTCATAGTATAGGGAAAAAAAATATCTCAAATCCAAACTTGAAAATTACAAATGCGCAGCAAGATGATTCTGATCAGCAATCCAATTTTCCAAGATATCCTCAAATTTCTCTAAAGATGATGTGTGTGGTCACGTTACAAATCCTAATGTTCACTTATATCAAGAAAGTTGAGTTACAATATTAGAGATTTTTTTTTTTAATTCATGTAATGTTAGCATATTACCTTATAATTGCCCTTTTTCAAAAGATAAAGATATTTTTAAGCCAATCGGATATCAGCCCATCAAGAATAAATTTGAGCTAGTTTTGGAACTAAAGACCCATGAAATTGTAACTCCAACTTAAATGATCTGGGTCTAGTCAACTCATGACATCTCGTTGGTCTTTTAAGTAAACCTCATACT
Organism: Vitellaria paradoxa; assembly: GCA_019916065.1. Classification (NCBI taxonomy): domain Eukaryota; kingdom Viridiplantae; phylum Streptophyta; class Magnoliopsida; order Ericales; family Sapotaceae; genus Vitellaria; species Vitellaria paradoxa. The sequence goes on from CM034241.1 coordinate 12,653,693, forward strand.
ATTCCACTAGAAGTCCTGGATGTAATCTAGTTATCCATGGTTAATAATCTCTATAATTAAAACAATTTTTAATAAAATGAATTTGGTTTTAGATCAATAATATTTACTTAATTAACCATTCGTTATATGCTCATAATTAAGTTAAGTCCATGTAAAATGTCATGCCTTTTAAATTATATATTTATTCCTAAGTCACTATTTATCCAAAATTGACCATTCTCAATATTTTTATATTTGTAAATAATTTACAAATAAATATTATTATTCAATAAATAATTTATTGAATAAATTACTGCTACAGATTTAATGATCAAGTACAATAAGTACCTTAGGTGACTACAATTAAATTAGTTTCATCTTATAAATATATGTTCCAATGATTTTTGAAATTAAATCTCTACGCTATCAAGATTTTGACTATTTATATAGATATCATTTTATGATATCTCAAATAAATCTAATACATGAATGTTGGTCCACTACAAACTTAGCGTCAAGATTTATTAAACTTATTAAAATTTTAGTAAATTATGATTAATGACATTTATTAAATTACATTATAATTATATCACATATACATATTAACTTTTTCACTCGAAATCCCTATTTTAGTGATCAAGACATCTCATTCAATTGAGAAGTAGAAAAGCTAGGATTTTAATAATAAAATGTCCAATTTATTAAGAATTATGAATAATATTCTATTTATAAAAACTTAGGATTTATATATTTCTATATTGACATCTTATACTCAATACTTAAAATTACATACTTTATAAATAAGGAACAATATTCTATACTTAAACAATGAATAAATACAATGTATTATTACCAAAAAATAAAAAATGTGATTTCAAATTATACTTTTAAGGGCATAGCTATAATACAAGTCTAACAGTCTCCCACTTACCCTAAATCATGTCAGGTATATGATGAACCCTCATATCATACATATGATTGCCGAAACTTTTAGCTACCAAAGTCTTAGTGATTGGATCTGTTAGATTCTCTGCTTATGCAATTATGGACACCATGTCTTCACCCTTCTGAACTAAATTGCTCACTAAAAGGTATTTTCTCTTTATGTATTTCCTTTTCTTGTGATATTTGAGTTCTTTTGAGTCCCACTATTGTTACAATAAAATATAATGAGCATATTAACACTAGGAACGACCTTTAGTTCCATAAGGAATTTACGGAACCATATACACTCTTTCGCTGCTTCTAAAATAGTTATATATATTCGGCTTTTATAGTGAAAACTGCTATACAAATATTCATGGTAGAAATTGCCATACAAATTTGTTTCACACTTTTCCAATTTATAGCTTCACCATCTAAGGTGAACACATAACTTGAAATGGATTTTTTGGTGTCTCTATTTGCTTGAAAATTAGAATATGTATACTTAATGGGTATAAGATATTCACTGAAATATAAAAGTATATAATCTCTTGTTCTTCGAAGATATTTATGTATATGCTTTACTGTATTATGTTTTAGTCCTGGATTTGACTGATATCTGCTGATTGTCTGTACTATATAATCAATATGTAGTCTAGTACACTGCATAGCATATGAGACTTAGGTGACTGATCATGAAATAAACCAACTCATGTTTGAAATGAAGTAATTTATTCTTAGTGCAGCAACAGTTTTTCTTAGATACAGAATTCTTGCGCTGTAATCTCATTTGGGTTAATTTTGTTAGTGGGGGTTGGCAATGATGATAAGTATTAGCATACTTTAATCAAAGAGATTTTGATAAACAATAGAACGTATATCGACCCACATAATTAATGGTGATCACACTTGCAATGAATACTGGGAATTGTTTAATTCCCTTAGATGTTGGGCCTTCTCTCTATATGATAAAGTATCATTCATTAGTCAACTCTTTGTTTTCATGGGAGACAGAAACAAATTTTGTACAAAGCATCTATGATTTTGTCTTAGATTATAATTATATTCTCTAACAACATATTTAATATGTATGGCGGCCGCAGCCCAATTTTTATCCTAGATGATTTAACATGCTGTCTATATTCAACCAATTGTAATGGATTTATGTGTCCAGAGGTCAACATTACATATATATGTATTTAAAAATTTATTATCATTAATTATCTATATTATTTGCACTATTATATAAAGGGAAGAGGAAGGATATTTGGTAAAGTCTCAAATTTAATAAAACATTAAATTTGATGGAACTTTTTACTTTCTTCCATTTATATCCCTTAACTTCTCGCAACTACTAATTTTTTTCATGAAAAAGAAATTTTTTTTAGTAGCTACCATTTAATTAAGTAAATTTAATTTTACATATTTTGGTATTTCTTAAATGTCTTTTTAACCATTTACTACATTTATATTTTTTTCTTTATTTAAATTCCATTTAATTATTAATTATTTACTTAAATGTCATTTAAAACTAATTATCTAATATTTTAAAACTATTTTTATAATTTTTTATTCGATAATTTATAGAAAATTAAAAAATTTTGTTTACTTTTTTTTTTTTTTTTGGAGAAAAAAAGTATAGCAGGACCTTGAACTAACATACCCATCTAATAATAAAATAAGAGATGGAGTGTCTGGTTGAAACGTTACTTCGAATTTGGTGAATTCTAAGTTTGGTGAAGTCTTTCTTCTTCTCTTTATAGGAATCCTCAACTTCCTATAACTAATTTAGGAGATGTTTAATAAAATAAGAGATGGAGTGTCTGGTTGAAACGTTACTTCGAATTTGGTGAATTCTAAGTTTGGTGAAGTCTTTCTTCTTCTCTTTATAGGAATCCTCAACTTCCTATAACTAATTTAGGAGATGTTCGGTGTGATAAAAATCGTTAAAAAATTTTAAAAATCTTTGAAAATTTTTATAATTCTTTAATACATTTTGCACTTCTTGTATTTTGTGAATTTTTTATAAATTTTGTATATATCTACATATCCAAATAATTTTTTACAAACCCTAATAACATTTTACAAATCTCAAAAATTTTTCAACAACTTTTAATAAATTTTAACATAAAACTGTTCCGATGAATCTAAAAAAACTGTTCGAGCGATTTTTCTCTCGAAAAAATTAATGCAAAAGTAAAAAAGATTCACTATTTATCTCTAAAAAACGTGGTTTGGTAACTACATGCCAAACGTAAAAAAATTACGAAATTATATTTTTTGTTATTTTTCGTCACTCCAAACACACACTTAATGGTATTGTAAGCAGATTCTTATAACTAACACATAGTTAAGCAATTTTATCCTTTTACAGTTTTATTTTTCTTAAAAATGTTTTAACTATATATTCATTACTTTTTATAGTTGATTTTTTTTTTTGTTTTCTTTAAGGGAGTGTTTGGATGGCAAAAAAATACAACAAAGAACAAAAAGTTAATGTAAAAGTAATATGTAGTAAAATTTAATTAAAAAAATAAAAAATGATAAAAATTGATGAATTTTGGTAAACTAAACACCCCTAAATGTCCGTTACTTGGTTACTATCTACTTAAATACCTTTAACTTCTCATTATGTACTATTTGGGACACTTATGTCAAATATAGTGTGCATCCACTTTTAATGTGTGTGTATAAATGTGTACTATTATAAGAGGATAATATTAAGCTCTCGTTTAATAATGTTTTTATTTTTTGTTTTTCTATTTATATTTTTAAAAGTTTATAAATTAGCAACAAAAATATGTTTAGTAAATTTGTTTACATTTTTTGTTTCCAAAAAAATGAAAATTTAAACAAAAAATGTAAATAAAAAAGTATTTTTACTCTTTTTTTTTTTTCTGTTACAAACATTTTATCAATATTAACACTTTATTCAATTTTTTTGGAATCATATTAAAACGATCTATTTTATTTAGATATTTTATTAAATTAAATTATTTTTAATAAAAGTATAATTAAATTGAATTAATTAAATTAATATGTAATATATTTTATTAATTTATTTAATATGAAATATAGTTTATTAAATTATTTTTAATAAATATCATGATTAAATTATTTAAATTATTATGAAATATAGTTTATTCAAAATTTTAATAAATAACATAATTAGATTTAATTAATATATTTTATATTTATTAAATTAAATGATTTTTAGTAAATAATTTAGTTGATAAATTTAATTTAATTAATATAATTAATTAAATTAAATTAATATGAAATATATTTTATTAAATTCAATTAAGTTTTTAAAAACAAATAAAATGAAATATTTTATGAAAATAAATAATTAATAATTGTAAAAAAAATTACATTCCAAACACGGTTTTAATTTTTATTTTAAAAAAACGACAATAAAAAAAACAAAAAATATGAACAAATAAAAAAAAGAAAAAGGCAGTGTTACCAAATGATTCCTAAGATTAATTGGTAAATTACATATGGGGTGAAACAATTACTTGGTCATGGTGAAGCTTTTTAATTTCTTTTATTAATATTGCTTAACTATTCACCAATAACGTAAAAGAGTTATACAATTAATTTTTGATTTTTTGTAAGTTATTTATGTAATTTCATCATTTTTTTTATTTTCCTTAAATGCTTTTTGACTACTCATTAATTTTATACATTTTTCCCTTAGATACTAATTATTTATTACTTACTTAAATACTATTTAACTGCTCATTATTTAAGATAATTTTACATTTTTTAATTATTTTAATTTATTTAAAATAAAATAAAAATTTTATATACATAGTGTGTGCGCGGCCTCTAATTTATATAGAATGTCAAAACAAATTAAAAATTTAGTAAAATTATTTTATTGCGATCTTAAGAGTCAAGGATTAATTCGAAACTTGAGTTATTTCCTGGGAAAAAAAAAAAACCTATTTAGATCTGATTATTTTTGAATTTCGTATCGCACTGATTATCCTTTTAATGATATGTGTATATATATATATATATATGTATTACTGTTTTTCTTAGGAAGGTATAGAATTAACTCATTACGTCAAGAAAAGAATGCGAAACGGTAAACCTTTCTTGATCCACTAAAGATGATAATAATTACTTAAAAAAAAAAAACGATATAAATCTAATGAAATCGACACTTAATTGTGAAAAATCTTTGACTAAGAAAGCTAAGGGCCGGCTAAAAGACAATACCCAACATGCATGGGTGGCTTATTAATTATCTGAAAGGATTTGTTTTGGGAAAGAAGATAAGGTATAATAATAATAATAATAATAATACTAATGAGAAAGAAGAAGAAGAATAAGAAGAAGTATGAAAATAAATAATTAATAATTGTAAAAAAAATTACATTCCAAACACGGTTTTAATTTTTATTTAAAAAAAATGACAATAAAAAAAAACAAAAAATATGAACAAATAAAAAAAAGAAAAAGGCAGTGTTACCAAATGATTCCTAAGATTAATTGGTAAATTACATATGGGGTGAAACAATTACTTGGTCATGGTGAAGCTTTTTAATTTCTTTTATTAATATTGCTTAACTATTCACCAATAACGTAAAAGAGTTATACAATTAATTTTTGATTTTTTGTAAGTTATTTATGTAATTTCATCATTTTTTTTATTTTCCTTAAATGCTTTTTGACTACTCATTAATTTTATACATTTTTCCCTTAGATACTAATTATTTATTAATTACTTAAATACTATTTAACTGCTCATTATTTAAGATAATTTTACATTTTTTAATTATTTTAATTTATTTAAAATAAAATAAAAATTTTATATACATAGTGTGTGCGCGGCCTCTAATTTATTTAGAATGTCAAAACAAATTAAAAATTTAGTAAAATTATTTTATTGCGATCTTAAGAGTCAAGGATTAATTCGAAACTTGAGTTATTTCCTGGGAAAAAAAAAAAAACCTATTTAGATCTGATTATTTTTGAATTTCGTATCGCACTGATTATCCTTTTAATGATATGTGTATATATATATATATATATGTATTACTGTTTTTCTTAGGAAGGTATAGAATTAACTCATTACGTCAAGAAAAGAATGCGAAACGGTAAACCTTTCTTGATCCACTAAAGATGATAATAATTACTTAAAAAAAAAAACGATATAAATCTAATGAAATCGACACTTAATTGTGAAAAATCTTTGACTAAGAAAGCTAAGGGCCGGCTAAAAGACAATACCCAACATGCAGGGGTGACTTATTCTCTGAAAGGATTTGTTTTGGGAAAGAAGATAAGGTATAATAATAATAATAATAATAATAATAATAAGGAGAAAGAGGAAGAAGAAAGAAGAGTATGACCCGCACGGGTTAGTTCAGTGGAGCATGGGCCGGCTTGAAGAGTGGGTATGCTTCTCACGTCTCGGGTTCGAATCCTTTCCTGGGCGCTCGGTTTTATCGGTGGGCGTGTCTTGCGGGGTGGTGCGCTCGCCCGGAGGTTTTACTCGCGACGGTTCACCGGCGAGAGGTTTCCTTCGTATCAAAAAAAAAAAGAAAGAAGAGTATGAAATCTTGGGTAATAATCTAATTGGTAAAATTATGAGTTTATTCTCTAATTGTTACTAGTTTGATTTTTTTAAAGTCATTGAGAAATTTGATCGTTAACTCTACAAGTTTAGAAATTAGCTAAGGTGCATGTAAGTTGACCTAAATACCTAATTAGAAAAGATTAGTTTTGAATGTTTGTCATATATATATAAAGTTGATGTTGTGATTTAACTTGAACAACAGGTAGAACTTATTAATATTACTAATCATAAATAATAAATGATCATAAATATAGTTATTTTCGCTATGTGCAATGTGTGTGCCTACAAATAATTAGATATATGTTAGTTGAAATTTGAAATATTACAACCTCCTGGTATGTGTTTAACTACTTTTTGTTACAAAAAATTAAATAATATATATATATATATACTGATTAGGAATCACTTCGTTGTGTGAAAAAAAGGGGAAAGAAAAGAAATAAAAAAATGAAGAGATCGTCTGTCAAATAAAATATGCATGGATCCGTATGGGAAGGCAAGTTATACTCGGCCAACTACGCTTCTCTTAAGAAATAGTCAAATTTTTAGTGGGGCCACAAAACGTTATACATCTCATTATCATATACGTGGCATTATGATGTTCCATATTCGTACGAAATGAGAGCAAAGGAAAAATGAACGAGGCAATCCAAATTTATTATAATGCGTACTCTATTACTATCTGGAAAAAGACCTTAGTCATTCTGTTAAAAAAATTGATAACAACGTTAATATTTTGTGAAAAAGACATCAACACCCTTGTACCCATTCCTTAATTCTCACCCAAATCCTATTCTAACTTTTTTCTCTTTCATGACTTTCTCTCTATTCACTAGGTCTCGGGTTTGCCTTCGGACCTACTCCATCGCCATCGATAATGATGCTTCCACTAGAACTCCTTTTCTTCTACCTGACCTCCTTTTCTTATTGTGTGTGTAGATAAACATACAGTTGACTCGAGGGGAAAAACAGTGAATTTTGGGTAATTGTTGGTTTTGCTCAAAGAATTTAGTGTATCAATGTTGAATCAGTTGATTCTAACAGTAATGATGTCGCGTCTCTTTGTGTGTGTATATATTATGAACCTAAAATAGTTAGTTATGATATCAAATTAGTTAGCTAGTTAGAATTTGTATAAAATTAGTTAGTTAGTTTAATTGTTATAATAGGCAACGAATAGAGAAATATTATAAGGAAAAAGAGAGGGGAAAAATATTCATTTTGAGATTAATTGCTCGATTAGGAGAAATTTGGATTGCGCTTGAATGTAATCCAACTTCTTTATTTTTCTCTTTAATTTTCTTTTATTTTCCCACCATCCAAACACTAAGAAAGGGGTTCATCTCAATTGGTATTAGACTCGTTTGATCCAATATGGTAAAAACAGATATGCAAATGTATCAAAATCCAGAAATCAATTCACAATTCAAACAATTGATGAAGATGATGGAAGCTGTGAATGATAGACTAGATGTGTTATTTCAATAGGTTCAATCCAATATGGAAGTAATTAAGAGGGTCAAGAAAAAGATTAGGGAACTGGGGATTCTCAATCTCAAATGCTAGAAATTATCAACGGAAATCAAGAAAATCAAAGAAGGTAAGAAGATTTACAGTAGGTGTGTTTGCCGGCCATCAGAGAAGAATTAGAGAACAATGTTAGAGGATTTAATTCAACAATGGCTCTTTGAGCTTTGGTGAATAGAAAGCCCTAAGGAGGGAGCTAGGGTTAGGGATTCAAAAAATTCAAGGTTTGTAGACATTCTTGCTGCTAAATCTACCTTATGACTATGGGGCTTTTGTCACGCCCCAGATCTCTTGACCCGAAGGGTGAGTAAATCAACAGACAAACCATGCACTGATTAACTATACATTGATCAGAGCAATATAACAACCCTGGAGCAACATCTACGTAAGATAATAACATAATATAAACCAAGTCTTAGCTATTACTAGGATGTCATGCTCCAGCATATCCCATAATAATATATAAGTAGAGGCCTTATGACCTTTACAATCCAATCGAATAAATCTTTAAATTAAAATAATATTACAATCCTAAATGAAAATTTTAAATTAAGTAAATGAAAATCCAATGTCTGCAACAGGTTATGCATTTCTATTTTCACCAAATGCCAACCTAGTTCTTAGAGTCTGTTCTCGCAACAAAGTTTATAGGGACGTGAGTATTAACCCCCTATCCCTAGGAAGCATTATAAAAACATATATAATATGTAAAGCGATAACATAAACAACACCAATATTTCCTAACATGCAATATCATAAAATATCAAAATCCAAATCCTCATACATAAGCATCATAATCTTTTATCAAAAATATATACCTCATTTCAAACGCATATTATGATAAATGTCATAAACCTCAATGTTTTATTCAACTATTTTCTCACTTTAGCATTCTTATCATAATCATTCTTATTTATGTTCCATTCTCATTTAGTTTACGGGGTGAGCACAATCAATGTTGTCGTTAAAAGCCACAATTAACTTCAATATACATCATCGTTAAGGGTCACGATTAGCCATATTACATGTCATGTTCTAGGCTACTAACGGCTAGCATGAACATCAATTCCTGCGTAGGTTTCAGGTCTTTTAACTTTAGAGTAATATCTGTACTCTTCTTATTTTCTCATACGCCCAATCCATGTGTCACAATATCAATTGCTTTTTCTCTTTACTACTCGCCATTCCCACTTACATAATTATGTTCACATCATCATCTCATTTAGCGACGTAACAATTTATATCATCATGATAGCTAAAAACAACAATCTTAATTCAATTCAACACTATAATAACATGTTATCATTTTATTACCACGATTTCTCATTTCTTAACATATTCTAAACTTATTTCAACTCAGACATTGTATAATTTGCATTGACAAGTTTATCACAACTAAATATGAAACATATAGCAAGAATAAGACATCAAAAATTAAGAAATACATCAAAAGAAACATAAACTGAGATTCTATAACACTCGGGGCACCTCCGTAAGGGACCCGAGCACCTGCACAGAGGGTTAGGGTGCCCTTCCAGACTAGTAGGGTGCCCCTCTGTGGGCGAGTTCAAGATTTTGTTATTTTTCTCATACTTTTACCCCAAAACTCATTCTATAACCAATTCCTTATACTTATAAACCCTTCTTGTGTAAATTAGCAAGTTCACAACTATGTGTGTTTAATAAAAGGATAACTTAGATAAGAAAATCCCAACTTTACACTTTCTAGAGGAGTTTGAGCGCCCCCTTGAGGGACCTAGGCACCTGCTGATTAACTAAGGCCAAATAAGGCACCTCGGGTGCTTGTATAGGGATCCGGGTGCACCTTTATGTTTAGATAGGTTACTTTATTTTGGTCGAAACTCTGGTTTATAGGTTTATGTTTCAAACTTTGCCAAATCCAACTTTTAGTTCAAAACTTTATTCCTTTGTGTTGATTAGGGTCTATGAGAGCTATATGAAATAATCAATATGAGTTTCAACTAATTAACTCTGCAGAATCATTTCTCAGCCCAATATATACATAGGGTCTATGAGAGCTATATAAAACAGTCAACATGAGTTTCAACTAATTAACTCTTGCAAAATCAATTTCTTAACCCAATATATACAGACACACTTATACATGTGTCACTTGGTTCAATCTTCATATTCATGATTTGATAACCCAAAATATTGAACCTACCAACATCTAAAGGCATCTCTACACCATATATATACAACTTATAAACTTAGTGTCCCTACCTTAAGATGTAAACATCTAAGAACCAAAAGTAGTGGACTTTCGTTTACAAGCTTCTAGCTTCGAGTAAATCAATCTCTTTACCCCTTAATCCAAATAACAAACAAACCATATCGATGTGTTCAAGGAGAGCTTAATTTCATTCTTGTAATATTAATTTTTGTTTGGTTATGTTAGAATAACTGACCAAAACCAAACTCCTTGGTTCCTTTCTTGGTCCCAACTCTCTCCCGATTCTCCACTTCTGATCTCCAAACTCTCTCGCTCCCTCTGGTCTTTTCTACATCTATATACAACATCTGACTTGTTCTCCAAGCATGTTACAGTACCTTACGACCTCTCCTACCCCCTATTCTGTCCCAAAGCTGCCATAGAAGTGACCTTTGGTTGACAAGCACAGAATCACATTAATCTGTCAAAATTTATACAGGCAGGGCACCTCTCTGCGCAACCTGGGGCCTCTTTCCCAGGCACCCACCTCTCTCGTTGGGGCACCCCTCTACATCTCTTTGTGCCAAAATGCCTAATTTTAGGTTTTTAGATCCATCACTTCTGAGATTTTCACCAATTACATCCTTAATGACCATAGTTGACCAAATTAACATACCATTATCTCCTAAACTTGCTAAAATCATCGGATCATATTAATATAGAAAATTCAAGATATTACAGCTCTGAAATCGGCCATCAATGAAGACATCATGTAGCTTCATCATTAGAAGCATCACGAGATTTACATCACTAACTACAACAAATCCCTCAAACAGCTTGATGCCGCCATGGCTAAGGGCAACGCTTCCACGTCTGGACCGACAATCTTGATTTGATAGTGGAAGGAAAGTTTGTCGAATCTGAGACACATAACTCTGAACTCTTCTTTGGGGTTCTTGGTGGTCTTGGGCAATCTAGCACCATCACCAGAGCTAGTGTTCTAGAAAAAGAGGCGCTAGATATGGTAAGAGGGCTAGGGGTGATGTATGCCCATTTTGCTGAGTTTACATAGGACACTGACGTTGAGTTTTTTATGATTCGATTAAAGAACGAATCGTTCGATTATGTAAAAGTGCTCAAGTTTCGGGATCCCAGTGGAGACACAGGCTTTCTCATCTTCTCCATCATTAATTTCGTTCTCTACTAGCCATCGTCGTCACAGTTGTTGGAAGAAGCTTCCAAAATAAGCTATATTAAATCGGGTGAAGCTTAAGGGTCAGGTCACCATAATTAGGTGGATGAGTTGGTTAATTGAATGGGCTACTTGGGCTTGTATTGGCCTGAATAAATAACACAGGCCCAAAATATTATTTTTATTCTTGTATTAAAAAAAATCTTGCATTACAACACCACAGTAGTTGTATTTTAACTTTGCAGACAAGGTCAATTTTTAAGGGAATAGGAGTTGTTATGAAGCCAAATTAGTTAGTTAAGACATCAAACTAGTTAGTTAGAATTTGTATCAAATTAGTTAGTTAGTTTTTATTGTTGTAATAGTCTGTAAATAAAGAGATATTTTAAGGAAAAAGGGAGGGAAAAAGAATATTCATTCTAGGATTAATTTCTCAATTAAGAGAGTTTTGTATTGTTTTTTAATTTAATCTAAATTCTTTATTTTTCTCTTTAATTTTCTTTCATTTTCTCACCATCTAAACATTAAGAAAAAGGTTCATCTCAGTGTAAACATATTTCAGTTTGAAAAAGAAAGATGAAATTTTGGTTAATTTTTCTATTTCACTCGAAGAACTTTAGGAATTTTTCAATTTTGCACAAAAAATTTGGTGCAATCGCCTCCACATATCTTGTTGAAGATGTCTAAGCAAGGCAGCTATTGCAATCTCATAATTTCATCCCCAAAGAAGTCATCCTTTATAATAAGTTAAAGCATTCATGTACGTATTGCCATATCATCCTTTACAAAATTATGGAGGTCAATCCTATCAACATAGTGGTGTTTGGATGGGAAAAAAGTAAAAGAAAAGTACAAAATTGAAGTTTATATAAAAATGATATGTGGTAAAATTTGATCAGAAGAAATTAAAAAAAAATTAATAAAAGTTGATGAATTTTGGTGAGTTTTGATATATCAAAGACTCCCAAAAGAATTCAAATGGTTTGATTACAAGAAGGTCCTCATACTAATAATTGATCACCAATACTCGTTAGGTTTTTGATATAAAATATTGTGGTTACCAAAGTTGTTAAAATCTCAATTTAAATAATAAAATATTATAATTTTACGATGTTAGGATGAGAAAACTTATTCGATCTTATATAAATTCTTAATAGGGTAAAATAGGTAAAATCTCGATTTTGGTAGGTAAAATCAGTAAAATCTCAATTTTATAGGTGATTTTATTGATTTTAAAAATTGAGTATTCTTGTATAATTTTGTCAAATAAAATAGATTTTATAATTTTTTTAAGTGATATACCATAACCGTTTCACTTGTTACATTTTTTTTTCTAGATTTTTCTTATTTTATAACATTACTCTTTCCTATGCTATACTACCTGAGGATTATGTGTATTGTTCTACCAAATTGACTACTGTAGATAAAATGTAACAGTTAGAATAAAAACCAAAAGATCTATAATAAAATATTACAAATACATTTCAAATTCTACAAAAAATTAAGATAAAATGAAGTCAATATTTTAATGTCAATTATATAAGTTACACCAAATAATTTAAATATTTCAATTATATAGTTGAGTAAATGAGATACAAAACTAGATATAGAATCTTTTGTGAACTTTATTGAGGGTTTATTTTGTTGATATAGGTAAGTTTTTGTGTATTATTTTTTTATTGATATATACATGTTTTGAATGAAAAATTATAATGTAATAGACTATGTTTTCATGTAATAGGTATGGGGTAAAATCTTACAATTTTAGGATCCAATTTTTTAAATGTTCCACCGATTTTAAGTGAAATCTCAATTTTCTGAACAATTTCGGTGATTATATTTTCCTATATTTTGATAAAAAGCTTTTAACATTTACTCCCTCTCTCCCTCCCTCCCTCCCTCCTTTTGCATATGTGCGCAAAGCAATACTACCCTAAGTGGTTGGGGAGGATTTTTGGCAAGGGCTTGTAATTGGTGGTTCATTGGACATGATCATGATTTGGAGGTTGGAACTATGGTCAGCACCCTTAGAAGAACTTGTGGCAATGGTCGTTGAGGAGGGCATAGACTTCCATGGCATAAAGATGGAGCATGCCGAGACAGTGAGGTTAGTGACGAGGAAATACTCAGCATTGAAGGAGTAGCTGAGGGGGAGGCTTGGGAACTCAAGGTTGATGTCAATAAAGATTTGGCCATTGGATCACGAACCTGGCAGCTTTCCCTTCCATTCTGGTGATATATATAGATATTGTTGTTGTGGCTTGTATTTTTATTTTTGGGCCTGGAATTATAACCCGATCCGAAAGTCTCGCAGTACGACCCACATGGATATTTTTTTGGGGGTCTGTGGTGGTCACGGAGGGCATGGGCTGATAGGGTTTTGGGGGCTTTCTATGATAAAGAAAAAAAAAGGCCGACCGGCATTGTAACTTCTTTCTTTCATCATAGTGAAATTTCTCCTGTGTTTTGCTCATGGACGTAGACTTTATAGTCAAACCATGTAGATCTTGCTGTATATTATTTTCTCTTTTCTATACTTTGTTTGTGTGTTGTATGATCCAAGATTGTGTGCACAGTTTTTTAACAAACTGGTATCAGAGCTTATGTGCAGTCAATCTAGGGTTACTGATGGCGTCGTCTTCAACAAAGTATGAGGTAGAGAAGTTTAATGGAAAATTGAGTTTCAGTTTGTGGAAGATTAGACTAAAATTTTCATTGATATTGCAAGGTTTGCGGAAGGCTGTCGAGGACAAACTTCCAGAAGACATTAAGGAGGCGGATAAGGATGAACTAAAGGAGAGGGCTTTGAGTGTGATTTTTATTAGCGTCATTGATAATGTTCTACAAGAGATTGTTGGTGAAAAGACGGCATCTGCAGCATGGAAGAAATTTGAGGAACCGTATTCAATAAAATTGCTGACAAACTGCCTCTACCTTAAGAAGAGATTATATAATCTGAAGATGAAAGAAGGTACACCCATTAAAGAACATCTTGATGAATTTAATTCAATTATTATGGATTTGAAGAATATAGATATTGATATTAATAGTGAGGATCAGGTTTTGATTGTGTTATGTTCGGTGCCATCTTCCTATGAGACTTTTGTTGATACTCTGTTATATGGGAAAGACAGTATTTCACTTGATAATGTTAGTAACTCTCTAAAATCAAAGGAGTTGAAAAATAATTTTCAAGATGATAGATATAAATATGAGGGGGAAGGTTTAGTGAGCATGGGAAGAATAAAGTCAAGGGAAAATCCTTCAAACAGGAAGAAGTCCAAGGCAAGATCAAAGTCAAGAATGAAAAGGGCCAACTGTTTTGAATGCGGGGAGCAAGGTCACTAAAGGAAAGACTATCCCAAGTTGAAAAATAAAAAGGGGAGCAAAAGCAGAAAGTTCTCCAAATGTTGTTGCCAGAAAGAATAATACTGATGACAGTGACAGCGTTGGGAAAATTTTATCTGTGAGTTCAAGTCACGGACAAAATTCCTGGGTCCTTGATACTGGTGCTACTTTTCACATGTGTCCACACAGAAATTGGTTTGTCATTTACAAACAGATGAGTGGTAAAGTATTTCTGGGGAATGACCTTGCATTACATGTGGACGGTATAGGTAATATCAGATTGAGGATGTTTGATGGAGTTATCAAAACAATGGAGTGTTGGCATGTTCCAGGACTGAAGAGGAATCTGATTTCCCTTGGGACACTTGATTCTCATTGATACAAATGCCATGCAGAAAATAAAGTTCTCAAAATGTGCAAGGGATCTATAGTACTCATGAAGGGCAGTTTGGTTTTAGGATTGTATATTCTCTAGGGCAGTACAGTTTTAGGTGAAGCTGCAGTAGCATCTGGAAGTTATCATCAGAATCATACTCAGTTATGGCATTAACGTCTTGGTCACATGAGTAAGAGAGGATTATCTGTGTTGAGCAAATAGGGTCTGTTGAACAGATAGAAAATAGAATCATTGGCTTTTTGCGAGCATTGTGTGTTTGACAAACAGACCTAGGTGAAGTTCAATAAGAAGGCAGTGCGCAGGACCAGAGGTACATTGGATTATATCCATTCAGACCTATGGGTCCTAACAGAATTCCTTCGAAGAATGGTGCCATGTATTTTATGACTTTGATTGATGATTACTCTCGGATGGTTTGGGTGTATTTTCTTAAGACAAAAGATGAGGCTTTCTCAACTTTTGCAAAGTGGAAGACGATGATTGAGAAGCAAATAGAAAAGAAGGTTAATCATCTTCAAACTGATAATGGGTTAGAATTTTGCAAACGTGAGTTTTGATGCATTCTGCAGTAATGAAGGAATAATGAGACACCACACTTGTACAAGGACACCACAACAGAATGGCATTGCAGAACACATGAATAGAACACTTTCTGATAAAGCACGAAGCATGCTCTCACATTCAAGGTTGGGAAAGGATTTCTGGGCTGAGGCAATTAATACAGCCTGTTTCTTGGTTAATCAATCTCCATCTACAGCTATTGAGTGCAAAACTCCTTTTGAGGTTTGGTCAAATTCACCTGCTGATTACAATCAGTTGAGAGTATTTGGTTGTCCTGCGTATGTTCATGTGAGGGATGGTAAACTTGAACCGAGGGCAAGAAAATGCATATTTCTAAGGTATGCATCTGGAGTGAAAGGCTATAGGTTGTGGTGCAATGATCCAAAGTCTCCAAGATTAATTATCAGTAGGGATATGACATTTAATGAGTCTGTTTTATTAGATAGCTAGAGGGATAAGTCAATAGTAGAACCAAATCATAGTGTCAGAGAATAGGTGGAGCTTGAGGTTAATACTTCAGCAGTTCAGTTTAGTGATCCAATGGAGTCTAAGGCTGAAATAGAAACTAGACAACAAAAGGTGTAGGATCATGATCAAGAAGAGGATGCCCCTGAGCAACAGTAGCATGAGCCGTATAGCATCGCAACCGGTAGGGAGAGAAGACAAATCAGACGCCCGCAGAGATATGCAGAAGTAGATTTAGTTGCGTATGCTTTATCAGTTGCTGAAACAGCTGATATGCATGAACCGAATAATTATAGAGAAGCTATTTCTTGTTTAGATGTAGATCAGTGGGTTGGTGCTATGGGTGAAGAAATTGAATCTCTTTACAAGAATCAAACTTGGAAGCTTGTGACATTGCCAAAGGGACAGAAAGTGATAGGCTGTAAATGGGTTTTCAAGAAAAATGAAGGCACTCCAGGGGTAGAAGCACCTCGGTATAAGGCACGGTTAGTAGCTAAAGGCTTTACTCAAAGAGAAGGCATTGACTTCAATGAAGTATTTTCTCCAGTTGTGAAGCACAGTTCCATTAGAGTCTTATTGGCTATGGTTGCTTTTCATGACCTAGAACTTGAGTAGTTAGATGTGAAGACAACTTTTTTGCATGGCGAGTTGGAGGAGCAAATTTATATGAGTCAGCCAGAGGGATTTGCCATTCTAGGTATGGAAGACCATGTTTGCTTGCTTAAGAAATCTTTATACAGTTTGAAGTAGTCGCCTAGGCAATGGTATAAGAGATGTGATACATTCATGGTTCGTAATGGTTATACCTGTAGTTCTTATGATAGTTGTGTGTATCATAGAAAGCTTCTAAATGACTCTTATGTCTACTTGCTACTATACGTGGATGACATGCTTATTGCTGCTAAAAGCATGGTTGATATTAAGAGATTGAAAAAACAGTTGAGTGATGAGTTTGAGATGAAGGATTTGGGGGCTGCGAAGAAGATATTGGGAATAGAGATTATCAGGGATAAAAATGTTGGAAAGCTTTTCTTGTCTCAGCAGAATTATGTTGAGAAAGTGCTTCAGTGTTTCAATATGGATAATGCGAAGCCGGTAACTGTCCCATTAGCTGCCCATTTCAAGTTATTTGTAGACATGTCACCAAAGATAGATGAGGAGATGGAGCACATGTCGAGTGTTCCTTATTCGAGTGTCGTGGGTAGTATCATGTATGCTATGGTTTGCACTCGACCTGATATTTCATATGCGGTCAGTGTTGTGAGTAGATACATGGCGTGTCCTGGGAGAGAACACTGGCAGGCGGTGAAATGGATTCTAAGGTATCTAAAGGGTACTACAAATGTTGGTTTGACATTTGACAAGGCCTAGATGAGTAATTCAGTTGTTAGCTATGTGGATTCAGATTTTGCAGGGGATATGGATAGGAGAAGATCTCTGACAGGTTATTTGTTTACTCTTTCTGGTAGTGCTATTAGTTGGAAAGCAACATTACAAGCTATAGTTGCCTTGTCTACCACAGAGGTTGAGTATATGGCTTTAGCAGAAGTAGTAAAGGAAACTTTGTGGTTACAGGGTTTGGTGAGTGATCTTGGGTTGATACAAAACAAACCAGTAGTGTTTTGTGACAATCAGAGTGCGATTCATCTCACTAAGAACCAGATAAATCATGAAAGAACTAAACACATTGATGTCAGGTATCATTTCATTTGGAATATTGTATCACAGGGTTCAGTTAATGTACAGAAGGTCTGTACACATGATAATCCTGCAAATATGATGACCAAGGTAGTTCCTGTTTACAAGTTTAGGCATTGCCTAGACTTGGTTGGCATTTGTGGTGCTCAGTAATGCCCTTTAGAGGGCTTTTGCCAAGACAGAGCATTGAGATGATTTCTTTTGTTGATGATAGAGAAAATTCAAGCCAAGGAGAAGATTTGTTGTTGTGGCTTATATTTTTATTTTTGGGCCCAGAATTATAACTCAATTCGAAAGTCTCACAGTGCGACCCACATGGATATTGCTTTGGAGATCTGTGGTGGTCACGGAGGGCACGGGCCAATAGGGTTTTAGGGGTTTTTTCTAGGATAAAAAAAAGGCCGGTAGGCGTTGTAACTTTTTTCTTTTATTATAATGAAATTTTTCCTTTGTCTTACCCGTGGACGTATATTTTATAGTTAAACCACGTAAATCTTGCTGTCTATTATTTTTTCTTTTCTATACTTTGTTTGTGTATTGTGTGATCTAATATTGTGTGCACAGTTTTTTAACAGATATAGATATGTACAAGCTTCACGTAAATCTTGCTGTCTATTATTTTTTGTTTTCTATACTTTGTTTGTACATTGTGTGATCTAATATTGTGTGCACAGTTTTTTAACAGATATAGATATGTACAAGCTTTTTACGTCTCTCTCTCTCTCTCTCACACACACACACACACACACACACACACACACACACACACACACACACACACACACACACACACACACACACACACACACACACACACACAGAGATAATAAATTTGGTATAATATTTAATTTTATGGGAAATAATAGAAAAGGTCAATATTATCAGTATTTTAAAATAAGATAGACGATTGTAAATTTTAAATGATTAGGGATGATAAGTATGATTATCTAAATATGAAAGGAGATATGTGTAATTTACTCTTTTGTTTTTTTTATGAAAAGTGGGTGATGCCCCAAAAATTTTATTTGTAACCCTCTTTTATGGGTTATTACGCCAAAAAATTGTGGCTACATTTGATGAAATTTCACAATCGTTCCTCTTACAAAATAAATGTTAAAAAAGTTTATTGAGTCGGATTAATGTTATATGAATTTTATATAAATTAATCAAAATATCCTTATAAAACGGTATAACCTACCGACAATTTGATTATGTACGATATAGGTAAGAAAATTTTAATTAATTCACATAAAAAATTAATATTGGTAAAGATTATTTGCACTTTTTAGTTATAAATGACAATAAGAGAGTTTTTTTTAAGGAAACTTCAAAATTAAAAAGAAGTGGAGGTCGGAGTAATTTTTCAAATATAGAAAGTGGGGTCTAATTTTTTCAAGAAACCTTTAGCTAGCTTATCCAAATTGATTACAAATACTTTATTAATATTAACTAGTTCGCATTAACCTCTCATTTTTCTTTAAAATAAAAATAGAAGATTAAAAAAATAGACCCAACCATATTAATGTTTCTGTGTAAACTATGTTTTAGAGAATCTCTATCGTGGTTCTTCAAATGTGAACAATATTATAGCATTCTCTACTTCAAAAAATTAAATGGGGAAGTTAAAAGTGTTTTTTTCTCTTTTAGTTGGTTTGGAGAAGCTAATGTAAATTGATATTGAAAGAAAAATTTAAAATTATTTTAAGAGGATTGAGCTTGTATGTACAAAGGCCGATGATATTTGCACTTTTTCAATTAGTTTCTCTCACTCTACAATAGTTTTAATTTATTAAATAAAAAATAGTAATATAGAATGGAGAAATTAATAGAAAAGTGCAAATATCCTTACCCATTTGCAAATGGGAGTTGGCAATCAACCTGATTGGACTTGTTTAACTAGTCTAGCTTCTAATTAAATTGAACTTACACTCTATTCGAAATAGTAGATTTGTTGAGATTTGATTTTATTTCATGACTTAAATTTGAAATTTCTATATCATTTGAAGTTTAATCGAGAATTTGACGAGAACTTATTCTTTTCTAAGTCATCTAAGTAAGTTGACAAATTTATCCTCATATATCATATTTTCTATTTTCTATTTTCTATTAATATGATTAAATTCGGTATTTTTTTAAATTAATTTATTTAATTTTAAATTTAAATATATGTTCTAAACATAAAATTTTATTTATCAAATTAAATTAATTCTTAGAGAGAAATTTTTTCAAACAAAGTGTTACTGGTGTAATAAGAAACGTGGAAAAGTGAGTTTGAGGGATCTTGGGATCCTGGGAACACCAAATTAATGGAAATATAAAATGATTTTGGGTAAATTTGTTTTTATTTATTTATTTACTTAGAGCATATTTGAGATGCATGTCTTCAAATTTGGTGAGTTGATGACTGGTCGTGTGAAATAAATTCCATCACCATTAAACTAGTGACTTTGTCATTTTAGAATATTTTTGGTATACAAGTTTACATTAATTTGTTATTCAGATTGTTTGTATAAATAATTGAATTTCTAGAAATTATATTTGAACTTAACCCAAATTAGCTATTGTTGGTAATTTTCATATTTCTTAGCAGTTTCTTATGTTACATCATAAATAGAGTTGTATTTTTATTATCAAAGTCATTTAGAATTAATAACATTTTTATATTTTGATTACATTAATTACTTGTTCTTTGGGAACTTAAGGGAGTTAATTGATGCATACTAAAATCGTAATAACGTTTTATTAAAAAAGTTTCTTATTCAGTTTGGATATTCATTAAAAAATTATATCTAATTATCAAATTTATCTTTCTTAGAATCAATTTTTGAATATTTACTCTTGTTTTTAAATTTGTTTTTAAAATATTTCATATAACTTAATACTGAAGTTAAAAACTTTTTAGAGTTAATAGTTATTTTATTTTTTTATTTTATATTATTTTTTCATAATTTTAATTATATTTTGTTAATTTTTTTATTTAAAGTTTATAAGCCTAGGTAACTCTTAGCTGCTTTTGGATTAATATAAAAATGTTAGAGAAATTTTCTCTAAAATAATCTGTTTATTTCTTTAATATTGGTTGGCCAAACTAAAAATTTACTGCCCATTTGTTGAACCGTTTTGATTCGTCAGCTTCGCGCTCCATCACTAATATATCTTTCATAATACAGAACCATCCATGCACGTCTGTTCTTTTATTGACTTTTTTGACTTTTTAAGTGTTGCATCGCATCACTCGCCCTTCTAAGACGGAAGTAAACTTAGGATTTCAAATCAAGGTCACGATTCGCTTCAAAATGCATTCACAATCATTCCAAGGCTAAGATAATCTTATTTATATACAAAGACATTACAATGTATTATGTATGTATATATGTATCTTGATGATACAGAACCAACTTGTATAGAAAATAGTTTCCTGTGGCTGAACTAATGTCATGATCAACCTATGCTACCTACATCAACTCACATATGATACATCATTTTTATTGACAAAATGCACGGCTGAAAGAGATTTTAACCCAGAGAAAACGTACATTACACCTACACCCACCCACTATAAGCTCATTATAAGTTTATAACTTGCTTATATATATACATATAACACTCGCAATGAAAAACCCTAAAAACCCAAAATCCTACCACATTAAACACTTTTTTTTTTTTTCCAAACTATGACTTAAATAGCACCCTTATATTTTACTTCCAACTCTATTTTCGCCCATGCATTTTTTAATCATCTTATTTTATCCTCTTTTATCAAACTTACTGATAGAAAATGACACACATGTCCATGATTTGCAATAGACACGCAGTGCTTTCTATTTTCTGTCAATTTATTTTGACAGTAACCAACAGGAAATTAAAGTAAGATGATTCAAAAGTACAGATCTTTCGTAAAGTTGGAAGTAAAGCACGAGAATACTGAATTGAAATTTACCATATTTTTCCTTTATAAATATATTCAAGATACGAGCCAAGACGGACTCAACCTTGGATCTGGTGTCTCTCTCATCTTGTGCAGTAAGATTTGGGTGAGAAGAGTCGTAAAGGCGAAAACATTCCCATGTACTTTGGCGATGAAGAGACGTTATTTCCTCCCAAGCACCTTGGCGAAGCAATCCCTTCAATGGGATGATATTTAGGCAAATTGAATAACCCTTCTGATGAAGATCTGATCTCTTGATCACGCCGCCCATTGAAGGTGCTAAACTTCTTGAATTTCCCAAACCACCATCCCTTCTTATTACCGTGAGAGTAGTCTTTCTGAGCTCCACTCATCTTCTCACTCAAGTACTCCTTCACGGCGTTAATTCCGTGCTCGAAAACCTCCGCCGGCGGCGAGACTAGGGGGTTCCCTTCAACGCTGAGCTTCTGGAGCTTCCGGAGGCAGCCGAGGGAGTCCGGCAGGGCCGCGATTCTGTTGTAGCTGACGTCCAGTTCGACGAGGGACATGAGGAGGCCAAGGGAGTAGGGGAGGACTGTGAGGTACTGGAAGTTTTGGCTGATGTTGAGGACTTGGAGGTTGATGAGGTTCTCCAGGTCTTCCGGCAGAGACCGGAGGCAGTTGAGGCGGGCGTCGAGCACTCGGAGGTTGGTGAGGTGGGTGATGGAGTGGGGGAGGAAGACGAGCTTGTTTGAGTTCACTGAGAGCTTCTTTAGGTTCACTAGCTCGAAGCCAATGGTGTCCGGTAACTTTGTTAGCTTGTTGAAGTTGGCGTTGAGGTCTTCCAGGGATCTGCGTTGTGCATGAATGCCAAAAATGTCAAGTCATTGAGAAAATGTTAATTTAAAGAATTTATTATGTGTATATATTAAAAATGTGAACATATTATGCTTGTGATTTTTACTAAAATTATATCTTAGTTAAAATAAAATTATTAAAAAAAATTGACTTAAGTGCCTCAAATGGTAAAAAATAAGTAGTTAAGAGTATTAATGAAAATAAAAAATTTATAAAAGTAGCATGTAGTTAAAAAGATATTTGAAGAAAATAAATATATAAGTAGTTGAAATATAATTTTAAAAGTTAAAGTTATAATTTTAATTTTTAAATTCTTATGAAAATTCATCTGACAATCAAAATTAAAATATTTTTATTAATTGGATGA
This sequence comes from Vitellaria paradoxa, assembly GCA_019916065.1. NCBI lineage: Eukaryota > Viridiplantae > Streptophyta > Magnoliopsida > Ericales > Sapotaceae > Vitellaria > Vitellaria paradoxa. The sequence goes on from CM034241.1 coordinate 12,676,658, forward strand.
ATTTTCTTAAAAATCTAAAAGTTGAAATGTAATTTTTTTTTAAATTGTATTTTAATATCAGAATTCTCACATCTCTATTTCGTCCTTTTAACTTGGATGACCTTATTCACTCAACATACAATAATAACACCGATCAAATTTAGCACTAATTAAGCTAGCCAGTCAATTAACTATAGTAAGCAGATGGAAATTATGCATTCAAAAGGTAATAAACAAACCTGCAGTCCTCAATAGTTTTAGGAAGTGATTCAAGAAGGTTTCCGGAGACATTCAAAACCTTGAGCTTTGACAAACACCCAATTGAGTTTGGGAGGGACTTGAGCTGATTCGAGTGCACATCCAACACTATCAGATTTAGCATTCTTGCCGTCGCAGATTCTGGTATACTCTGCCAAATTAACATATACATATATAAATATATATAATTAGTATAAGAGTTTAATTTTGATACATTAATGACAGTTTATTTAACTGCATGTAAGCAAGGATCGACATAAAAAAATTTATAATTAAGGTGAGATGACATTAGTAGTTCAACTTTGATCGACCTTAATATCGATAGAATTGGTTCATATATAAATATTTATATGTATAGATATGTTTAGGTAAAAGTAATTACTGCATGAGATCATCTAATCAAATATCACAATATTTTTAGTTAAAAAACTTCTGAGGAGGTAATAGGATAAAGATGAAGTACGAAGAAAATATCAGCAAAGCCAAGAATATTCTATTGTCATTCTGATGGTACCTCCAAACCAACGTCCCAGAGTGAAAGTCCTTGGCTTTTCTGGCAAGAGGTGGGTAATTTTGGATAATATAGTTTACGTATATATATATAGCGAGAGAGAGAGAGAGAGAGAGTTGAGGTTGCAAAAGAAGACAATAGCCGTTAATTACAGCCAGTTAGAGAGTAATGCAAGCAAGTGAAAACAAGACTCTAAACAAATTGGCAGCGTGTGTTGTCCTTATGTGAAAAAAATAAACTGAAGAGGTGTGAATGGAGAAAGAAAAAGGTAGTTTATTCATACAAAACTAATCATAACGTAATGCTTATGACTATATAAATTTTCAGAAATTGATTTTTCATGTTCATATATATATATATATATATATATGAAACCTGAATAGTTAGATAGAAAAATCTTGAAGGAATTGCGTGATAATTTTTTCTTTTTTTTTTTTTCAGCCGCCGGAAGATAATTTTCCATTTTTCTTGCATTGATTGGGAGTTGAAGACCATTTTCTCCCCGGACAATGACATGGAAGGCTTTACTTTGTCCATAGACCAGAAGCAAAAATTGACCACAGTAACACCACCATTTTCATTTGGTTTTATATGGGCCCACGCCTGTATATATATATTTGTATATGTTAGAGTAATTATTTCAGAGTAATTATTTCATATTACTTTAACGTGTTTGACCTGATTAAGGCTTGGTTTGGAAATAAATTTAATTTTTTTTTAGCTAGTTATTAGTTAGCTAAAAAAAATAGTTAAATTTGTGTTTGAGAAGGAAAAAAAGTGACTTTTTTGAAGTGACTAACTTATATTTGTTAATTTGACATTTTTATCTTTAAAAGTTTAAAATAAAGTTAAAATATAAGAAAGTAAATTTGACTAAGCACTGTTGAAATAACCATTAGCTTGACTAATGGTTACCGATGCCAAACGGAACCTAAACTTTAGAACATACGTTCAAGTACCATGTGTCTATTTAAATTGTTATATTTTAATAAAAAATAAAAAATAAGTAGAATTTGAATTATTAAATACTTATGTATTTTTCAGAAGGTGTAAAAAAATATAAAAAAATTGAAAACATTTAAAAAATTTTGATAAAAATTAAAGATTTCTAATTTTTAAAAAGTTAAAAAAATTAAAAAATTTTCGCTAAATTTAACGCTGCAAACACACAATATATTTAACTTTTATTCATCCACACACGCTTCGGGAACAAATCTGACTAGTGATGTGAACATTTATGGTGAGATACTTCAAAACAAAAGACGAGAGAAAGAGCTAAATATGAGAACATCCTGTTGATTCCCACCACACTTTTTGAGAAGTCAAAGAATTCCACTGCTATGTTTCTTCTTCCTGATAAAACCCCTTATCTTTTCCCACACAGTCACAAAAGGAGGGGAAAAAAAAAAAGAAGGAAAAAAAGCAAAGAAAAGTGGCCACTCATTTAAAGAAACTGTAGGAAATAGAAGCAACCATAAAAATAATAATAATAATAATAAAATTAAATTAAGGAAGAAAGCGCACTGCAACATGTAGCTAGCAAGTTTTATCATACACACTCCAAAATCCAATATTCTAAGGACTCAAAAATTATGAAAAGGCACAAGAAAATTTTAGAACAAGGTAAAGAAGTTCATGCCATTTTAAAGCAAAAAGACATATATAAGAAGAAAAACTAGTACACACACATATATATTTACATAGAACTTAATTACACACACCTGAAGATTGTTATTGGAGAGGTCTAGCTTGCAGATAGTCCCAATATTGAGAGAAGGGTTTGGGAGAGTTTCCAAAGACATCCCACTCAAATCCACAACCTGAAGCCTCTCCTCTTCCACTGGCGCTCTTTTCCTATCTGGCAACCTTCTCTTTACATCCATCCTCGTTCTATGTTGATGCAGTTGTTGTTGCTGTTGTTCATACAACATGTTTACACACAATCAAGTGAAAATTATATATGTGTATTTGTATATATACATGGAGAGAGAGAGAGAGAGAGAGAGAGAGAGAGAGAGAGAGAGAGGTGCTTGCTTTCTGTTGGACCCAAATGAATTAAGATCATAATATATAAGGAGATATTGCAAGGACGTACGGAGGGGTAAAGTGGGGAATGACGTTTTGGGATGCAACAATTAAAGTACAAAACTCCGTATTCCAAAGCTTGCGTATCCACGTTGCCTACTCCTCTCTCTCTCTCCCTCTCTAAAGTCAACTCTAATCAACCATCTCAGGCCGCCCCAGCCGCGAATCGTGCCCATCGCCACCTTTGCATATCATCTAATATCAGACTTGAACCCGTTTGCAATTTGCTAATGGAAGAATATATATGCGCACACACAAAACCCATAAAATTATATAAAATAAAACCAAATATATATAATTAAATTTACACAAAAGTATATGGTCATCTCTCTCTGTCTATATATATATCTGCCCCATTTGTATGACTTTTTGGCCATTGGCTTTGGTCGCACATGATAAACAAACTAATTGATGAGGATTGTTCAACTTCAACATTAGTATATTTTTTTTATTTCTTTTTTTTAGTGTTAGACTAATGCCAATTGTAATTTGCCATTATAAGAATGTAATATATATGTAATAGAGTATATATTGTTCTCTCTCTCTCTCTCTCTCTCTCTCTGTAGTACATGCACATATGACCTTGTTGGTTACTGTGGCTTATATTAATGGAATTGATGAGGATTATTCATCATCAGCACCCCTTCTGCTGTTTTTAATATTTAGGGTTGTTATCATTAGTACGTTCCTTGTACCTTCCTTATATTAATATCTAATGAAGAATCTACCACTTTTTTACATATATATACATACATATTGTTTTCTTTGTTTTTTGGATAGGTGATGGAAAAAATTTTCAAAAGATCCATAATCATCTTTTAAGCTAAAAGAGACAGGACAAGAACTAGACTAGACAACAAATACACATCATCATCTTGTTTCTCACTGAGGCTAGGCAATTAACCCAACATTCTGAATTGAAAATCCACCACTTGAACTGCTGGTAGCTGGATTGAAATCTTGCCCATATTCTAATTCCATGGAGGTTAATATTTGTTAATTTAAATCGGCATAATGATATATAATCTATTGTTCCTCTCCTTTTAATATGATTATCATCTTATTTGTGTCTGAAAATAATATGATTCACATTAGTGAAATAAGTGATGAATTTATTGCCTTCCCTTTTCTTTTCATTTATTTTGTTTTATTTATTTATTTTAGTTGCACCCATTTTCAGTAGCACAAACAATATTAAATTATAGCATCAATTCAATATTGAGAATGATATTACCAGTTACTAAAGCAATATAACCCAACTTAATTTATTCTAATTTAAACAAAGATTATGTTTGATTGGAGAGAATTGAATGATGAGATATAAGTAATACAATGGAATAATATATGAGATTGGATATAACATGAGATTATTTTTTTTTTTTTTAGTGTTTAGTTGATGAGATTTAATTGAAATATTATAAAAGACGTGACTTAACATGAGATGTGATAAAAAATAATGTTGAACCTATAAATTTAGTGACAACCCTACGATATTAATTATCTCCCACTGTGGGGATATGAATTTCATTCCAAGAGTTCTATTACTATAAATCAAATATAGGATTAAAATCAACTTAATAAAAAATAATATAGACTGTTTATTTGAATCCCCAAATTATATTCCTTAAATAAACATTTCTTAGATGACATGAAAACTTGTATGTCTATCAATTAAAACAATAAATTTATAAAACTTAATTTTAATTATAATTTTATCAATGCCACATTATTCTAGCTGGAACTTATTTTAGGCATATTTTCGCCGTCAGTTGTACCCCATTTTGTTCGGTTTTCTCTTTTGTTAAACTAAATTAGGCTCACATATTTCATTATTACCTCTACTCACATTAATTCTGCTCTACACTGTCACAAACCGAAGATTTGAACGTTATTATTCTTAGTCGGTGCATATATCGGTTCTAATTTGAATGTTATGAGAAACATCAAGTGGACCAAATAACCCGATAAAATTGATGTTATGTTTCTTCCTAAGGAGGAAGATCTAGTAAATTTATTTCTGATGTTCTATAAGAAAAATTCTATGTATAGTAACGTTTTCTTTTTGATTAATTAACTGGGTTACGGTCGAAGTGTTTTTTTTTTTTATATTTTAAGGGCTGAAGCACTTAAATCAAAAGTCGTAATTTAATAAAAATAAGTTTAATTGAATTAATAAATTTTATTTGATTGAATTAATAAATTTTAATTAAATTAAAACTTTTAATTTAAGCACTTTAACCCTTAAAAGTATAAAAAGTATTTCAATCCCTTTAATTCATTACCTACTCTCCCCACACACACACACACTCTCTCTCTCTCTCTCCCTATCTCTATTTCTATCTCTCCACGCACACGCATGCTGTAAAACAGAATTTTTAATTATGCAGAAGGTGAAGATTTTCCTTTAGACAAGCAGCAGCTGAAGGAACTACAGTAGTAAATGACAGGCATGTTTAAGAATATATATGATAGAAAAAAGTGTTTGATAACCTTTGGTATTATAGATATTATATATATATATATATGTTTATGTATGTACATGTGGGTGGTCAGACTGGAAGATCAAATAAGAGATAAAAGAAAACCAGAGAATAATATATTTATCATCCTAGGTCAATGGTACTCATTTCCACACAATGACGACAATTCAGTAAGTTCTTCCGTATTTAAACTACAGATGGCAGAAAATATATATTTCAAAATTAGGGTCCAAGTTGCATGACTTATGTATTAAAAATTATTACCCTGGATTTTTTTATTTGTATTTTTTTTGGGCATATTCTTTTGTCTGGTACATAATTATCCATTCCTGTTCTGATAGTCAGATTATATATTTTCTATATATATATATACATATGTATTCATTATTTTTCTCTTGGTTATATAGAAGAGTACATTGAACGTTGGTTCGAAGTTGTGCCACTTTGATTGACGTCCTAAGCCATCTTTGGCTAGTTGGTGTGCGCAGCCCTTAGCCTCCAATAATTATTAGGTGTCCTAGTTATCAAACTGACACTTTCCTGTACTAAGTATAGTTATCTGCAAGAATTGAGTACCCGACAGAGAACTACTCCTTGAACATGATATCAGGTCTATATTAATTGCAACTCTGATCAACTTTGATTCATTCAATCAGTATGCATTATTAGTCATATAGTTTTAACTACCATTTTCTTACCTATATTCAAGTTCGTACATTGCTAGAAATATGGGATTTAGAGACCAGAAAAACGGGCGACCGCTTGTAGCGAGGCTGCCGGTAATAGTATCCGAATTGCAACCACCTTAGGTGATAACTTATAGTGGCTGCTAAGTAGATATTACGACCATAACCGGTCACAAATGTGAAAATATAGCACTTCCCGTCCCGCGATGCGTCTTTCTGTCTCTCAATCTCTCATAATATTTTTCTTTTTGGGAGATGCTTGGCTATGATTTGGGAGCATTGGGAATTTGAAGAATTGAGGATTTGTGGCAGTGAGGATTCAATTTTTTTAAATTTGAGTTTTTGAATTTTGGGGCCGTGAGGGGTTGGGAAAGTGGTGGCTATGGATGGTGGTTGGTGGTGGTAGAGGGGGGTTAGGGTGAATTTGGGGATGATTTTTTGTTTTCTTTCTTTCTTGTTTCTAGTTGTAGCTGGGGTTGGGTGTTTGATGTAGAGAATTTTATGAATCTTGTATGCCAATCCAGAACATACAAAAAATACAATAAAAGAGAATAATCTCTGAAAAAAATATTATTAATTAAATAAAACTGTTTAGGACCAAGCCTTTACATATTATTTATAGGTTAAAAGAATCCTAACTCCTTAGGGAAAACAAATCAATGAAATAGGAGAATAATAAAAATTACCAAAAATAGCAAAGTCTGCGTTAAACCAAAATTTGGAAACTATAAAACTAAGGAAACATGTTGCAAAAATCCTATCTCAAATTGGATTTGTATAGGGCAAGAAAAAGAGGGCTGGAAATCTTTTCAAAAAGGGCAAAATTACCCTTTTGAAGGCCCAAACGATAGAATTTTTTTGAAATCTGATGTAGGTCATTACAAAGCAATGAGCCTTACTTGTTGGGCCGTTTCGCATCAAATTGGGCCCTTCCAGACTAATTTAGATGATGTCTACATCATCTGCCCCAAGTTGAAAATAATTCACCTTCGAATTCGTATCATCATCAAAACTATTCTCAGCCACTGGAATGAGATGTTTGACATTAAACATATCAGAGGTGCGAATGTGACTTGGGAGCTTGAGGTGATACGTATTTGGATTGATCTTTTCAATTACTTCCAGAGGCCCAATTGTTCGGGCAGCCAATTTATTGTATTCGCCAGCCGAAAAATGATTATTTATCAAGTCAGCCCAAACAAAATCTCCAACATCGAACTCCACATGTCGCCTCTTCTTATTAGTTTGCAATTTGTACTTGGCATTAGATTCCAGAATATGTTACAGAGTAGTTTGGTGAATCTGCTACAACTGTGTAATGAAATCCTCAGCCTTTCCATGAATACACTTCAAATCTGGAATGAAAGCCAAATCCACTAGGGAGCGGGGAACAAAACCATAGACCACCTGAAAAGGAGAAAAACCAGTGTTGTGATTGACAAAATGATTAAAAGAAAATTTCGCTTAGCTCACGATCTGCTCCCAACTTTTTGCTTGGTCACCAACTAAACTTCTCAGTATGTTGCCTAGGGAGCAATTGAGAACTTCCGTTTGCTCGTCAGTCTGAGGATAATAAACACTGCTTAAATCCAGCTAAGTATTTGTTAATTTCCATAAACAATGCCAAAAATGACTCAAAAATCTAATATCCCTATCAGACACATTAGAAGTGGGTAAGCTATGCAATCTGTAGACTTTTTAAAAATAGAATTGTGCCACCCTCACCACATCTGTTGTCTTCTTGCAAAGGATAAAGTGTGCCATTTTGGGGGAAACAGTTAACTATCACATAGATAGAACCATTACCCTTTTGAGAACGTGGCAACCCAAGACAAAATCCATGCTGACATCAGTCTATAATTGAGTTGCCACATGCAATGATATGTAGAGGCCAGCATTAGTGGCTGTTCCTTTTGAAACTTGGCAAACATGGCACTTCTTCATGAACTTAACAACTTCTTTGCGCATAGTCGGCCAAAAATAGGAACCCGCCACTAGAGCCAATATCTTATCTCATCCCAGGTGACCTTCATTATGCAATTCCCTAATGATTTTCAACTATAGGCTTCAGTCTAGCTCACAAAGTTGGTTGCCTTTGAAGAGGAAACCCTCTTACAAATGAAATTCACTACGTCCACCTTCTACCAAAGTCTCAAGTATACGAGAGAAATATGGATCAGCAGATAATAATTCACAGAATGCGTCAAAACCCAGTATGTTGGTATACATCAATATGAGACGGGAAGCTCGACAACTCAAGGTATAAGCTACACGGTTCTGGGATCCCGATTTATGCTTCAGAATAAAAGAGAACTACAAAATATCTGCAGCCCATTTAGCATGTCGATTAGACAGTTTATCTTGGCTACTGAGATGCTTAAGAGCTTCATGATTAGAATACAATACAAAATTACTAAGAATTAAATAATGGTACCAATGCTTTAGTGATTGCACAACGGCATAGAACTCGACATCGGAGTTGCTGTATTGTTGCTTTACCCTATTCAACTTTTCACTGAAGTATACCATGGGCCTAGATTGCTGACTTAGAACTGCCCTGATGCTAACTTTGGAAGCATCACGATGTCACTCAAATGGTTGTGAAAAATCAGGTAGAATCAGAACAAGGGCAGAAGCAAGTCTTTGTTTGATTACCTGAAAGGCCTCTGTCATTGCATCACTCCAACTTAATTCTCTCCTCGCATATAGTCTGTAATATGAGTCATAATAGTACTGAAGTGAGGAATAAAGCATCTATAGAAAGCTACTAGCCTATGGATGCTACGCACCTAAAATAAGTTTCGAGGTAAGGGCCATTGTCGAATTGCTTTGACATTGGATTTGTCCACAGCAATCCCATCCTTTAAGACAATATATCTCAAAAATACAACTCTATTAGTCATGAAGGCACCCTTTTTCATTGTGGCAAATTATTCTACCTTTTGTAAGCCTATGAGAACCTCACGACGGTGTTAAATATGGATCTTTGCGCTAGGACTGTATACTAAATTATCATTGAAATACGCCACAGTAAATTTTCCAATAAATGACCTCAACACTGGATTCATTACCCGCATAAAGGTACTTGGGACATTGGAAAGGTCAAAGGGTATAACTAACCACTCGTATAGGCCCTCGCGAGTTTTGAATGCTGTCTTCCATTCATCTCTTGGTCAGATCCAAATCTAATAGTACCCACTCTTCAAATCCAGCTTGCTAAAAATTGTTGCTCCGGCCAATTGATCTAGCAAATCATCCAATTAGGGAATGGGAAAATAGTACTTGACAGTAATCTTATTAATTGCATGACTATCCACGCACAGACACCAAGACCCATCCTTCTCCAGCGTCAATAATGCTGGGACTGCACATAGGCTAAGGCTTTGTCTAATCAAACCTTTTGTGATTAGCTCTTCCACTTGCCACCGTAATTCTTTGTGTTCTTTCAGACTCATTCTGTAATGTGGTCTGTTAGGGAGATTAGACCCAAGCACTAGATCAATCTGTCTTAAATGTCTCAAAATGGTGGTAATCTAACCAGTAATACCTCAGGAAAAACATCTGCAAATTCTTCTAGTATAGGCTTGATTGGTGTAGGTACAACTTTGCTCACGTCCTTCTCATGCTGTTGTTCCTTCCCAAGTAGAACATATACAACTCTGGTAATGGTCAATTTTCTTCAAACTGTGCTCGTGTTAGTAAGGTAGTATTATCCCTAACTTGTGGCTTGGATGCTTTATCTTTGGTTGGTAATAACATAATCTTAGTACCCTTATATTATAGACTGTAAGTATTAGTATGGCCATTATGTTACATTTGTTGGTCATATTGCCAAAGTCGCTCTATTAAGAGATGACTGTCCAAGTCGATGACATCGAACCATACCTGATCCTTAAATTTAAGACCAACATAAAAGAAAACCAAACAGCGCTTTGTAACTTTTAGCTCATTACCCTTCTTCAGCCATGCCAGTTTGTATAGACTGGGGTGTTATTCTATCTTCAATCCCAATTTTTACAATACCTTCTCGGAAATCACATTCTTGCAACTCTTGGCATCGATGACAAAGCGACACATCTTACCGCCAATAGTACAGGTGGATTAAAAAATACTGTGGCATAACCATGCATCTATCTTGGCTTCACGTGGTGCAAAACAGGCCTGTTGAACCACAAGTAAAGGGCCATGATCCCCTTCTACTTCTTCGACCTCACCACTATTTGATTCATCAATCTCTGGATCTTGTTCAACAGTGGGGTCCAAATCATCCTCGTTTATCTCCTCGTTAAGGAGCAAGTTTTTGCCAGGATGATCTCTTTTTCAACAATTAGCTACTCGGTGTTCGGGCTTTCCACATTTAAAACATTTGAAGTTTGGGGTTGAAGCTGTTGACCTTTGTTGTGAACTAGCACTTTTGGTTGCAATTAGTGATCCAGTTACACAGGATGGCTTCGATCTAATCACTGTACTCCCAGCTCGATTTGGACCACTCCAATTAGATGAAAAAGGTCTATAGTTACCTTATTTCTCCAATTGTAGTGCTCGCTGGTGCGCATCGAATTCTCAAAGGTCATTCCGTTAACAGTTGATAAAACTTAGTGGTGTGGTCGTCTATAGTCTTCGATCCCTGTTGTAAGTTCTGCAGCTTCTGTTACATTAGCTGGACATAATTGTAGGGTAAAAACACGCTCCGCATATGTTTCTTTAATTTCTCCCATGACCTTAACTTTTGTTTTCCTTGCTCAACCCTGGTGAGTTTGAAGTGCTGCCATCATGCTGCAGTTTTGCTAGAAAATCAAGCAACCACCAAGAGAACCCGTTTGTCTTTAGAAACACCCTTATACTGCAAAATCTTGTCCAAAGTAGCAACCCAATTCAGGAACTCTTTGGGATTCATGCCTCTATGGAACTCTAGAATTTCATTATTCATCCCAGATTCCCATCGATAAGAATCATGGTTATTTGCCATGACTCTCGGGTTCCACCTTCCTTTAGGTTGGTAATCAATGAAAGAGTTAGCAGTTTCGTCCTCTAATGCATTCTCCTCTGAAGGACGACTCATTGGACCACGATAGGGTTGGTGCCCAGTAGTTAAAGCAACTATCTATTGAGAAATTCCAGCCAATAATTCCTCCAATCGATCATAGTGTTACTCCTACTGTTGGACTCAACCTTCCATGTTTGTATGACGTATTGCGTCATCACGATCATATATATCCTCAATGTTAGTAGTTCGAATAATGCCTCCACAGCCCCTTCTTGCAGCTCTACTACGTGCTATGATCAGCTCGGTGCTCTGATATCAACTGATGCAGGAAATTTTGTGAATCTTGTATGCCAATCCAGAACACACAAAGAAATACAATAAAAGAGAATAATCTTTAAAAATAATATTATTAATCAAATAAAACTGTTTAGAACCAAGTTCTTACTATTATTTATAGGCTAAAAAAATCCTAACTCCCTAGGAAAAACAAATCAATGAAATAGGAAAATAGCAAAAATTACCAAAAATAGCAAACTTTGCATTAAACCAAAATCTAAAAATTATAAGACTAAGGAAACATGTCACAAAAATCCTATCTCAAATCGAATTCATATAGGTTAATAAAAGGGGTTTGGAAATCTTTTTAAAAAGGGCAAAATCACCTTTTTGGGCAAAATCACCCTTTTGAAGGCTTAAACAATAGAATTTCCTCGAAATCCGAAGTAGGTCATTGCAAAGCAATGAGTCTTGCTCGTTGGACCATTTCTCATCAAATTGGGCCCTACCAGACTAACTTAGGTGATGTCGGGTCAAACCCATACTTGTTCTAATGCTCCATAAAGCTCATAGCAATGCACTCTATATCAACATTACAAGGTACTGGGTTTTTGGGATTTTAGGTTAGTGGCAGTTTTATGTGTTTGTATTGAAGATTATTGTGTTATATATTATACTAGCGATAATCCGTACCTACGACACTCTGAACAAAATTAGTATTAAGTTTATTATATAGTTAAAACTTTAGACAAAAAGTTCAAATTAAAAAATTTATGATAATCCATGGATTTTAATATATTTTTCAAAAATTTTTGGTTCTAACAGGTAGTACATGTGTTTTAGTCTCTCTCGCAAATTAATTTTTGATAAGCAACATTAAATAAAACAAAAATTATGTTGTTTTAATTTTAAAGGTTCAACTTCTTAGAAATTATAATTGGGCAAAATTTAAGATAGCAGTGTTGATTTGCATACGATCTCTACCCTTAAAATACGGTAAAATTTAAAATGTCTAACTAGTTTTGTGAGATAAATGATAGTGGGATCCACTAAAATAAGAATTGAGCGTGAAGTTAAAAATATAAAAATAATTTTAATCGTTGAATAAAATAAAAAAATAATTTTTAACTGTTGGATCTTAATTTGTGAGAGGAATATTTTAAAAAACTGTCTAATTTTATTATATAGATATATCATATAGAATTTCGATTGATTATGTAATCTGTTATATATTATTTAGTTAGAATTGTAGTAGTTGCATGATGAAATATATATGATTTAGTTATAATTAGGCATACTTGTAAGTGATTGAATAAATTTTATATAAATTCATGTGTTTGATAATGAAATTTTATATCTAAAGTTCATGTACTTTAATTTATGAAGTTGATATGTGAGTGTTATCTTTGTAGTTAATTATATGAATTTATTTCTATTTAATATCAATTTATGAGTTATTTGATTATGTTTGATGTTAATAATTATATGAATTTGTTCCGAATTGATTGTAAAGTTATGTTAGTATGAAAAGAGTCAAATACTCAAAAAAATTAAAATATTAAACATTGATATGTTAAAGAGCGAAGTTAATATTAAACTTTGAATTTAGTTTAAATTTTAAATATTAGGTGAAATTTAAATTAAATGTAAAAGGTTTAGAGATTTCAAGATTTAGCGTAATATAATTCAAGATTAAAATTTCTAAATTTTAAACTTACTTGCTATAAACGAAGTTAGAAAATTGGTAAAGAAAAGAAATGTAAGTAGCTTTGGAGGTCAGTTGAGGTAGAAAATTAATTAGTTAAGAAATTTAATCAATATTATAGGTAATTAACTCATAGATATCTGAAGTTTTGAAATTATTTAGATATAATTTTACATGTTAGAATTTCTTATACATTATTTAGTTTGAATTTTGTTTGATTAAGAACTTGTGAGATATGATGATTTGGTTACAATACTAGTAATTGATAAATTATATAAATATGTGAATTTGTTATGGTTGAAGTGAATTGAATGTTTATGTTCTCATCTCAATTGGTTAAGGAAAACGTTATTTAAATAAGTAATTATGTAACACTATCAAGGATGAAAATGTAATATTAGTCAGTAAGTCAAAAAGATCTAAGAAAGGATGGAGATATCATGACAGAGTAGGGACAATTAGCCCCGCTTATTTTCTTTTAAAAATTAGTGATACATATTTTTCGATATTATTTTTACTAGAATTCTCTTAACTTTATTCCTCACCTAAAAAAGCTAAATGTTTGATCACAATAGAATTTTATTTATTTATTATTATTATTATTATTTTATTGCATAACAGAATAAATTATAATTCTAAGTAATTTTTTTTTTAATTTTTTCCCAGCTACTATATTTTTTATTTCTGTCACTAGGTTTGAGGATAACGAATATTTATATGAAAGGACTAGAAAATTATTTAAGAGATTGAAGAAATATAGACCATTGAAGCCAATGTCTGTCTGCCTAACTTTGCTAAAAAGCAACACCTTCCAATTGTTGTACAACCACTTTGGGTCCAGTCTTTGAGAGCCATACACGTTCTATCAACTCCTCAAGTAGTCTTTCTGATAATCACTTCACTCAGAGAAATAGCACCATTAAAGCTCGTACGAGCTTACTCTGAAGAAAAGTCACAAGAAGAAAAGGTTTGCTAAATCATGAGCTGACACTAGAATTAGTGAAGGCATAGCTATTGAAGAGACTGCTAATTCCATTGAGGATAATGATTCATCATCAGCAATAAGGATGAGATTGGAGGCTGAACTAAAAACATGGGAAATGGGGAAAAGTAAGGACTTGACAGAGAGTGTAATCAGGAAGGAATTTAACAAAAGTTGGAAGCCAAGTTGAACGAGGACAAGAGGAGTGGGCTGAGGCTTAAGCCAAAAGATTAGTCATTATTTTTGGCTGATTTACAAGTGTCAGTGAATTTTTATTGCTACAATTTTATCATGGAACATAAGAGGTATGGTAAGCTCTTTGAAAAAAAAAAAAAAAAGCAATTAATAAATGGATAAGGGACAAAAAATGTGGATATCGAATGTATTCAAGAGAGAGAGAGCTTAACATCATGGATGATACGACTATTTACCACCTTGGAATTCAAATAAAGTGGAATGGAGAGTTGTTAGTACTGTTAACAATACAGAGGGCATATTGCTATCATGGAAAGCTTCCATCTTTAATATTAACAATAGCTACATTGGAACAAAGTGGATTACTATTTTGTCCTCATTTTGGTCTTTTTGCTTCCATGTAGGTTTCATCCTCCTAATTGCTTGGTGCTTTGAAACCTTAATTAGAACCGATTAATCCTTGAAAATCGCATAGCACAAAAAAAATAGAAGTGTGTTAGATATTTAGTTAGAATTAAGTCAGTATATATATATGCAATTATAAGCGTTCATCAGGAGGTTGTAGGAAAATTCTCTAGTCCCTCAAATCTACAGAGAGAGAGAGAGAGAAAGTTCAACCAAAACCTCTATGCTCCTTTGCACATACAACCCCAAAACCTATGGTCGCAGATAATGGTAACAGTAGCCATGACAAGAATGTTATGCAATGGAAGCAGAAACTAAAAGCATGATTTTCTACTTTTATTTTGAACTCACACTTCAATTGAATTGGATAATTTCTGATACATGAACAATTGGAATCTATAAATATGATGAGCTAGTCATTTAACCATATATATATATATATATATTATATTTTTTCCTTTTTTATGTCATTTACAAGAGAAGTAGGTTCGTAAACATAAATAAATTTTGAAATAAACTAACATTTAATAAAAATGTAAGTTCTCATTTATTCTAATTCATACATATTATCTAATTTCAGTTAGGGTTTTCTTGAATTTGTGAGAGATAAAAATAAAAAGTAAAACGAAAAGGATTTCTTTAATACTCTATTTGAAACAATGAATTTGATAAGATTTGATTTCATTTGATGAGAATTCTCATCAATTCTTATATTTAAAATTAAAATGAAATTTTATAAGTTAGATTTGATTTCATTTTATAACTTAAATTTTGAGATTTTTAAATCATTTAAAATCAATTCCAAAATAATAGAATTTAATAAAAATTCATTATTTCTTAAGCCATTTAAATAAGTGGACAAATTTATCCTCATATATCATATTTATTATATTTTCTATTTCCTATTAACGTTATCAAATTTAGTATTTGTCTTAAATTAAATTAATTTAATTTTTAAATTTAAAATGTATTCCAAACATAAAATTTTATTTATCAAATAAAATGAAATAAATTATTTATTTTAAAATCAAAACAATTCTAAGAGATAAATATTTTCAAACAGAGTGTAAGATTTTTTTTTTTTTAATGATTCTTTATTTTGTTCTTGCAATCATTTCTCTTTTGTTGAAGGTTGATAATAGAAACTAGATACCGTAATTAGCAACTTTTCAAACTTAATTTTTTTCTTTTTTTTTTTTTATATCGTTTACAAGAGAAACAAGTTCATATATATATATATATAACTTCTAAAATCTATATAATAAAATAAGATAGTTTTCGAAAATATCTCTCTCATAAACTAAAATATAATGGTTAATAATTATTTTTTCTTTTATTCAACGATTGAGATCATTTTTATATTTTTAATTTCTTATTTAATTCTTATTTTAGTGGATCTCACTACCATCTATCTTACAAAAGGTTTGGGTATTTTAAAATTTACCATATTTCAAAGGTGGAGATTATATGCAAATTAAAACTTTCAACTAAAATTTCGTTCAATGAATATTTCTAAAAAATTGAACCTTCTAGATTAAGTACTATAATTTGTATTTTCTTTTATAGTGCTTACAAAAAAGTTAATTTGAGAGAGATAACAAAACACATGTAGTAGATCGATGTTAGGGTCTAAAATTTTGAAAAAAAAATTAAAACTAATAAATTATCATAATTTTTTTGATTTGAACTTTTTGTTCAAAGTTTCAACGATATAAAAAACTTAATATTAATTTTATTCAAAGTGCCATAAACATGGATTGTTACTAGTGAACTAATATATATATATATATATATATATATATATATAAAGCATAAGATCTCATTCGTTCTAATTCATACTTAAAAATTAGAATATTATACATTTATTTTGTCAAAAACTAGTTGTCATATTTTACCCTTATAACTGCAGAATGAGGTTGTACTCTCGAATTGTCCAAAATTACTTGAACACTCGAACTTATAGTATTGCATTTTTATACAAAGACGCGTCCACTTTTTTGTTGTCCCTTTAAACATTAGGAACTTACACTCGTGCCTTTATATAGAAAGGTGGCTTCCCTTGTTCACTTTATTACTATGTGTCTTGGGCCTCCTATGATGTATGTTAGTTGGTTTAGGCCTAAAGTGGCCCAGAACTTTTGAGGTGCTTTCTTGAAAGTTATTAACATAAAAAAAATGTCTATATCTTTAACGGAGGTTCACGACCGTTTTGTCAATGTTGTGGACCGTTACATAGCACCAATTTGTAATACCATGCCAAAATCTCTCCAAATTTAGTTCCCTTTTGGCTCGACTGCCAAAAAAACCATATTGAAATATATAAAAGAAAGGGAAGGAAAATAGTCCGAGAGGCTAACATCAAATTGACCAGTGACAATTCAATTTGAAGCGTTAGATTTTAATTCAATAGTTTAAATACATTTGTGTATTTGAAGTGTTAGATTTTAATTCAGTAGTTCAAATACATTTGTGTATTTTTAATTTAAAAATTTATGAATATATTTCGACTATTAATTTTTAATCTAACGGTTCAGATTAAGTTATCATTATGTCGATATCAAATTTAATTTCAGCCTCCTCCATTTGATTAAAAATGTCTTTTTCTCTATGTGTAGTGAGAAAATAGAAATGAAGAAAATGACTCTCTTAGGGATGGCAATAGGTCAGGTGGGGTAAAAATCCAAATTTCTTACCAAAATCATTTGAAACTCCAAATTTTCCCTCGTAATCAAAGCCTCTACATTCATAAGAAGTATCAATCATAAAAACATAAAACCCCACCTAAATCTAAGCTTTAAACCAACACAATTCCAAATCAAACTCCTCTTTTCCTTCTTCTTTTGGTTTTTATTTCTAACCCAGCACACAGTAGGATCTCTCTCTCTCTCTCTCTCACACACACACACACACATTCATAAGAAGTCTCAATCATAAAAACATAAAACCCTACCTAAATCTAAGCTTTAAACCGACACAATTCCAAATCAAACTCCTCTTTTCCTTCTTTTTTGGTTTTTCTTTCTAACCCAGCACAGACACTGTGGCCTTATCTTTACTGATAATGAAAAAAGTTTAAGACATGCTAACTGGTAAGTATAGGTCTGGTCCTAAAAGGTAGACCATGCGTCACCTAATCTCTTGATGTGGTGATAGGAATTCTCAGAATTCATCCCATGAAATGTGGGAAGGAGTTAAATCATCCCAAACTTGAATTTAAAAAGAGCATGATTTTTGGGCCAAGCAATACACGACTAAAGTGTATGTCTAACAGGATGTAATCGAGAGACAACTGTCTCTGAGAAACTTTAGCTTCAGCACCTGCCATCCTCTCGGGTGAACTAGAGGATGAACTAGAAGACGAATAAGCCGGTAATGTAAATGCAAATGCAACAGATTCAGATGAGGTGAATAGATTCATTGTATTTGGTCTATTTAGTCAACCGTAATTATCATCTAATTCACTCACTCTTACGCTAGATTTTTTTTTTTTTTCCGAAACTCTCTCACACTAGAATGAAAATTAGGTAAAAAGAAAACTTTAAAATATTTAAATATTCAATTTTTAAAATGTTTTTGATTAAAAAGCTAATTAATATAAATTGAAATTTTAATTTATTAAAATTATTTTATAAATTTTTTATTTAATTAAGATGAAAATTTCAAAAAGTTTACCGGCAACAGTAATAAAAATTTGACTGCCTCTTGTGATTGTAAAAATAAATCTCAAATATAAGGGCTACGAATGTAATTTTACTTTTTATAAAATTTGACTGCCTCTTGTGATTGTAAAAATAAATTTCAAGTACAACCGCTTTGATCGCGTCTGGACGCCCTTATCTCGTCTGGACGCTAGTCTAGATGTTGGTTTCCTCTTCTTTTGCCTTTCTACTTCAGCTTTTCATAATCAACCTTGTTCCGATCTGAATTGATTAGTAATAGTAATAACAACTATTACAATTCCAAGAATAATTATAATCATAATTATAATATTAGTAGTTGATAATTTACTAATTGTAATTGATTACACTTGAAAAGTGTACAAATCACAAATTAGAATATAAATCATGCATTTATTTAAATAATTTTAAAGTTTTTAGTTAATTTTTATCATTTATGGTGTTTTGTTTTAAAAAATGCAGAAAAGATACCGAAATCATCAAAATAAGCAATGGTGAGGATGAGGAAGAAATTATTGCTGTCTAGACACTCCAACTCTCGGTCTGGACAGCAGCAACGAGACAAAAGGCAAAAAAAGCTGAAGGATAAAATTTGGATTTGAACTTTACTAGTATCCGGACATATATCTTGGTCGAGCGATTCGGACACCAGCAACTATTACGCACGAGATTTTTAGGTTTAAGTTTTAGAGATGCTTATATATACACATCATGTTTTTCAGCCATCACGTACACATTTTTCAATATACAATTTTTTTTTAGTTTTTCAGAGTCTTAGAATGCAATTAAGAGATTTTTGTTTCATTTTTGGAGCGATTTCAATTTATATTATTCATTGATTCGGCTACAATTTTGCATTGAAGTGCAGTATATTTATTTTTTGATTTAATGGCAATTATCTTTTATTCGTTTATTGTTTTTATTCACTTTGTGTATGTTAAATCAATGTTAGGCTAAACCCTTTTAATCTTGATTCAATGAATTTGGAAAGGGTGGAACGTTTGATCAATCTGATGTACGTAGAGTTATACATGTGATGCAAAAATATCCATATATAGTTCTACCTTTTTTTTTTCAATCCTGATTTTATTTATTTTCAAAAGAATTTTGAAAACAAAAATTTTTGATCATATTCTCTGTAATCACCAATAAAGATTTTTGGATTTAAACGTTCTTACATTTTTTTGAAATAAATAAATTAGGGTTGAACCAAAAAATAATATAAAAGAATATTTTCCAGTTTTATAATCCTTAACATGAATATAAAACTGTGTTTTGAGAATTTAAGAATTCTTATGCAAATATTTTTCGATTTATTTTTTCATTATGTGAAACTTAAATCGTAGTGAGTTACATATTGGATTATAAAAACGATTCCACTCGGAATTGAAAGTTGATTCAAGATTTTCTTTCATTTGATTTCCATTCTACTATAAATTAATTTGCTATACTAGTTTTGTTTATTAATAGTTTTAGTGTTTAAGTAGATTATTTACTGTTTTTGAGTGATTAATTGATTCTAGTTTAATTTCATTTAATTAAGTAGTAAATTTATTAGGGATTTTAGAAAATTTATCCACTCAAATGCATGGAGACCCTTTTATTTTGATTTGAGTAATAGTTAGCTTACAATCGTTAAAACCTAGAAACTATTATATTAGTTCTCTAAAGATACGATCTCGGTTTCACCGAATTAAGGCTATACCGTATACCCTTATACTTAAGGGTTGAATTATAACTGTATTATTTAGATGCGGTCAGTAATCTAATTGTTAAATAACTTGTAAATTATTATAAAATACTAAAAAATAGTTATGTCCTAACAATACTTAAAAATATTAATAATATACTAATTATAACCTAATTTAAGTACTAAATAATACTATCTATTCAGTAGATGATTATATTTCAGAAAATTGTATCCAAGTCATACTTGGTAATCTTTTAAAGCTATTAGTCATACCCAAAAAAAAGTATTGCTTTTAAGTCACATTAATGTGAAAAGTTTTGCATTTAAGGCATACGTTTGAGTGGGTCCCACGGGTTTGTTTTAAATATAATTTATAATATGACTTAAATGCCCTTTTTCTATAATTAATTGAGAAGAAGTTGTCAAAAATTATGGAACCAAGAATCACGTTTTCCGTTTTTGTTTCATTCCTTATAAATCGCGTGAAGATATAGTGAGATAAAAATCTGTTAAAGGATTACATATGAAGGAATACACACGGATTACGCGAGTTTGTGCTGTGAGATTAATGTCGGTCGAAGTAATATATACGGATCTGGATTACGTATTTAAACACATGACTGCGGTACTGCTTTTTTTAGGATGCATACTCGTTCAAAAACAATACCGCATGATTCTTTCATGCAAACATCATATTTAAACACAGCAAACATCACATTTAAACACAAAAATAATTCACATATCAAACGAATGACTGACAGTACCGTATGTGTGACAGTACCACATGTCTGCGGTACTCTTTTTTTTAGGATGCATGCTCGTTCAAAAACAGTACCGCATGACTCTATCATGCAAACATCACATGTAAACACAAAAATAGTTCACTTATCAAACGAATGACCGACAGTACCGCATCTGTGACAGCACCACTTGTCTGCGGTACTGTTTTTTTTAGGATGCATGCTCGTTCAAAAACAGTACCGCATGACTCTATCATGTAAACATCACATGTAAACACAAAAATAGTTCACATATCAAACGAATGACCGACAGTACCGCATGTGTGACAGTACCATATGTCTGCGATACTGTTTTTTTTAGGATGCATGCTCGTTCAAAAACAGTACCGCATGACTCTATCATGCAAACATCATATGTAAACACAAAAATAGTTCACTTATCAAACGAATGACCGACAGTACCGCATGTGTGACAGTACCACATGCCTGCGGTACTGTTTTTTTTTAGGATGCATGCTCGTTCAAAAATAGTACCGCATGACTCTATCATGCAAACATCACATGTAAACACAAAAATAGTTCACTTATCAAACGAATGACCGACAGTACCGCATGTGTGACAGTACCACATGCCTGCGGTACTGTTTTTTTTTAGGATGCATGCTCGTTCAAAAATAGTACCGCATGACTCTATCATGCAAACATCACATGTAAACACAAAAATAGTTCACTTATCAAACGAATGACCGACAGTACCGCATGTGTGACAGTACCACATGTCTGCGATACTGTTTTTTTTAGGATGCATGCTTGTTCAAAAACAGTACCGCATGACTCTATTATGCAAACATTACATTTAAACACAAAAATAGTTCACTTATTAAACGAATGAGCGACAGTACCGCATGTGTGACAGTACCACATGTCTGCGGTACTGTTTTTTTTAGGATGCATGCTCGTTCAAAAATAGTACCGCATGACTATATCATGCAAAGAATTGTGCTGTTTTAATGAGGTACTGTTTTATTATGCGGTACTGTTTTATTATGCGGTACTGTTTATTATGCGGTATTGTTTTATTATGTGGTACTGTTTTTTATGCAATACTGTTTTATTATGTAGTACTGTTTTTTATGCGATACTGTTTTTATGCGATAATGTTTTATTATGTGGTACTGTTTTTTATGCGATATTGTTTTATTATGTGGTACTGTTTTCCAAAATAGTTTTGATTTTGTTTCCAAAAATCAGTTTTGCTTGTTTTGTAAAGAAGATGGAAAATCGTGAAATTAGGTTTTTCTCAAATAGTTTTGATTTTGTTTCCAAAAATCAGTTTTACTTGCTTTATAAAGAAGATGGAAAGTCACGGAAGTTATGAGTAAAGTGTGCACTATTTTCGGATAAAATTGACAGTTTTGAAATGTGGTGAAAAACGCGTGATGTCTTTTTTTGTCTTTTTGTTGCAAGTGTGACTTATTCACAAGTAAGTTTTTTTGGTATGACTTAAATCATTATAAGTACATAAATAGTGACCGGCTTCCAAAAATCCCATTATATTTTTAGACCTTCTGATACGAATAATTAGTGCAGTCAAAACCACGGGCTTATTTCTCTTGACGGATCCATTATGCCAGCAAATC